>OX442426.1:0-288017 GCA_949361645.1 Spongilla lacustris
GTGCGCATTATTCATGAAGCGGATGGTGTGTTTATTATGAAATTTCTTGTGAGTGGCAGGGAACTTGCGTGCACCAACGAGTAAAAACACATATTCCTACGTGAAAAAGAATGATCGTTCCACTTCTGCGTCATTTAGTACCACTTATAAGGGCGGGAAAAAAGATATGAAGGCCAGACTGAATGGCATTTTTCGCGCCATTTGGAGAGGTACAATATGCGCGTGGCAAAGTGTAGAATCACGCTACGCGTTTGTACACACTGCTAAAAACAAAGAGTGGATTTAATCTATTGAAGATTAAACCACAATCGTAAATTGATTAGATTAAATCGTTTTTGACTGTGGTTTAATCTTCAATAGATTAAATCTCACTCTTTGTTTTTTGCAGTGCATGCGTTTAAGTGGAAATATAAAAAAACTAGTTTTACTAGTTAGAAATGGGTTTAAGATGTGCATTACTGCTACAAGTTTTGCATTTTTGATGGGTGAACGTTTAATTAGTGTGTTCTATTTATAAGCCTTTTGTCCATTCGAAACAGCCGTGGGATAGTCTCATTACGATTTATGCTACCAATTCAAGGTGGAGACGTCCAGGACAAAACCAACTAAAAGCGACTTGTATCTTTCGTGATACATTATAGAGTAGTGGTAATGTGTATCTAGGTAAGGTGAATACATTAAGAAAATCTTTTCCCGTCTTACTAGTTAGCAAGTCAGTCGCTGGATAGTCTCATTTAGTGTTGCCGCGATATATCGCGAAAGGCGATATATCGCGATTAAATGTTTATATCGCGAAAGGCGATATATCGCGATTAATCTTTAGTCATATCGCGAAAAAAAACGTGTACGGACATAAACAAAGATATACGGAAATAATTTAGAAACGTGCATGCAGAGAATAAGCATACATTTAGGTATATCATTTACTGTTACAGTTAAACCAGTTCAGTTTGAGTTTTGCCTTAGAAATATACATTTATCTTTCATGCAAGATGCCACGCCCCCAAGGGCGCAACCTTTTCGTCTTTCGTAAAATACCTAAGCAAAAATGCACAAGCACTTGCTTGCTGGTTTAGCTATGGTAGTGACGTATGGCTCATGATTCTTCCACCACAACAATGGATCATATTTTCCGAAATTGATTTCTAGTCTGCTAACAAGCCGGCTGCTTGGGAAAATTGCGCAAGAGCGTAAAAAGCAATTGATTTTTTGTGCCATCCAAAGCCTCCCATACGCAGTTTTGAAGACTTTGTGATCAACGCTCATGAAATCGTCTGTGGTAGCAAGCACAATTAGCGTAAGTACACGTATACCTCCACCCCAACATTTAATAACCAAACGATAATTGATCATGAATAATTTAATATATCGTGATATTTATATCGCGATTAAATGCTCATATCGCGATATATCGCGATATAGGCGATTAAAAATGAAGATTATTTCGCGGCAACACTGGTCTCATTACGATATATGCTAGGACATCTAAGTGGAGACGTTTTAGATCCAGGACAAAACCAACTAGAAGCGACTTGCATGTAACTTTCGTGATATATTATAGAGTAGTGGTAATGTGTATCCGCTAGGTAAGGTGAGTACATTAAGAAAAATCTTTTCCCGTCTTACTAATCAGTCGCTAGATAATGCTAGCAAATCAAAGTGGAGACGTTTTAGATCCAGGAGAAAACCAACTAGAAGTGTTAATGATGCATTACAGAATAGTGGTAATGTGTATTGAGGTAAGGTCAATACATTAGGAAAATCTTTTTAGCGTATTCTGAGGTGTATATAATGGACATGAAACCGAACAAGGCACGGTATGGTCGAAAGATAGCACTGATGTATTTTCTCTTTTTGAAGTAATCATCGATTTGCCAATGAAGATGCAGATATGGCTTCAGGATCCAATTAAAAAGCAGGTTCCCGTCTTCACATTCTCAATTGGAAATTATGACTATACATCCTCAATGGTAAAATATGACTATCTGACCATGCATCAAGGTGTAAATTATGGACGAAAATTTCAACAAGGCCGAAATATAGCACTGACTGATGTATTCTATTTTAGGAGTAATAATTGATTCATCGATGTAGATGCAGGTATGGTTTCAGTATTGTCTATTTGCGCCCGTGTGCAAAGATGTGCATACTAGTGTGTACAGGTGTGCACACTTTATTCACACCTTCATAATTTTAACAGTTGTTGGATTCCTGTAGCATCATTTTTAAGATGGGTATCTTCAGAATATGGAGAAATACAGAACATAAAAAACTGTACTTATTTTTTTGGCCAGAAAAGCAATGAAAAATTCGTACGCTCGTGACGTTGAAAAACAAATGTGAGCCTGTAGTTCAACAGGAGAGGCCAGAGTTCTTAGGAGTTAACGAAATCAATTAGCCCCCTGTTGGTGCTAAAAATGCAGCGCTGACTCAAGAACGCGGCGCGACAGTCAGTTAGGGACTGTTAGCTAGGGCAGAGATAATATACAGATTATCTACTGCAAGCAGGTTCAGACTTGGCAGGGCATAAAGTAGTGTAGTGCACACTAGCTGGTTCACAACGTGGCAGAGCAAGCAGTTCTGTCTGTCTTGTATGTTAAGTACTTGCTTTTTGATGAAAACGAAAGGCCAGCTAGCACATTCAAAACAAGGAGTCTCATTCAGTGTTTCGATTGGGGAATACTGCATCTTCAAGGGCTATCTTATGTACATGTTATGCCATTCAATGTTTGAGCTAATATAGTAACAATTAAGGTCTGTAACCATGCTGCCATGTATGGTATTAAAGTGTGCACAAGTGTACACACTGTATTGTCAAACTCAACAGAAAAAATAAAAAGAACTTACATATACATGTGTTTGATAATACAAGGAAGACAATAAACACATTATATGTGACATATACAAGTAATAGTAATTGCTGTCCTCTGTCAGGAACATATTTCAAGTACACATAATACATTATGCATGGTGTAGGGTGTGTAATCTCCCCTGAATAATGAAAATCGATTTTTCCGAATACTTTTAAAACACTAATCGATTTTTCTGGTTTTTCTAGATCTAAAAATCGATTTTTCTGAATACTTGAAAAAAGAAAATCGATTTTTCCGAATAGGTAGTAGGCCTTAGTACGATCGCGGCAATATCAGATTGATGCAAGAAACCAGGTCGTTCGAAATGTACTAAGCGAACTAACTTTGATTTGTAGCTGGAGCTGTCCGTCGTCATGACACGTGAAGAGGGAGATCTCTTTTGGCTACATGTGATGTAGTTCGAATTACTGCCCGTAATACATGTATTTCTTGATCTCGTCCCCACGTATATATTTATAGTAACAACAGTGACGTTGTAACTTTAAATTAGAATCGTACATGTAATATATCGTATCCGGATATCGTCATAAAAATGTAAATTCGAATAATCAAATGGTAGGGGGGGGGGGGGGTCTTAGGTATGACTTTGGTTTCTACCCTTCTCAGAATATGGAGGACATTAAGAAACATAGGAAAACATGTATTTTAAATTTTTATACTAAGGAATTAGGTATGTGTACTAGTAATATACTGCCTTAATTTATTTCATTTAGGCATTGGCAAGCTTAAGAGCACAATAAAAAATTGCGTAATGAAAGTAACATAAAAGTTCAAGGGTAGTCATTTATACATTGTTAAACGGTCCACCCATGCATAAACGAGTTTCTCTAGATCCTTCTATCCAAGGTTAGATTTGCAATTTTGCAAGAGGCAAAATTCAGGTTTTACACATTTTGGTTACCTTGGAATATTCCTGTAACAGTATTATCAATTATATAATGTGCTGCACATTGTTTTTAGCCCCTTCCACTGGGTTCCTCATAAGAATTAGTACATCTCCATAGAGATGTATGGAAAATTGCTTTTTTATAATGATTTTTCATCACTATTCTTCTTTTTGCTCTGAACTGAAGATAGGAAGTTAGTTATAACTATTTCAGAAGATACTAAAATGATCAAGGCAACTTTCTATCAAGTTTTTATGCCCATAGGCATCTTTCCCTGGGTTCCTGGGGCACTTTTGGTCATCAGGGTACAAGTATCTATAGTTTGGTTGTAAAATAATTAAAAACCGCCCGGATGACAATCAGTAAAACTATGGCGTTCAGTTCTAGCCCAGTTGGAAGTATTGTAACAAACTCCACTGCGCGCAAATGTGGTATGTTCTTTGTTTGGGTTTTCGTTGGCGTGGGATACTAAATAAATATAGAGCTTCTAAGTCCTAGCTAGGCCGTTTCAAGATTATGGTCTGTCAAACGCGGAGTGGTCTATGTCTACCCGATGGACATTAAACGTTACTACATGTGTATTTCAGGAAAACTAAGGCATCACAGAGACTTATAGCTAAGTAAGGCCCTATAACTTTCTATATTCGACCACGTGATATGGCGCTATGAGTATGACAGCTGGGAAACGTGCATTTTCTGTTGCTACTTTTTTAAAAGGGTGCGTGCATATCCACATTTGTAAATGCTATCGTTCTATATAGAATTTGAAGCGGACAAGCGAAACAGTGATACGGGACAAAGACAAGCCGTATAAGGATATATGTACAGGGTGATCCAAAAGTCGCGCAAAATGTTTGAATTGCTATAACTCCAGAACTGAACATTGTAAAATTATGCTGTTTGAAGTAAAAATCATGCCAATGACTAACTTAAAGCTATTAATGTGTAGTTATTATTAAGTTTATTTAATACATGCCAATGCATTGATCAACAAGCAACAACCCCCCAGAGAGTGTGTAAAAATTAATTTTTATAGCTATTAATATTACTTATCACGTGATCTACCTTATCTAAGGTTTTTGCGGGAAAACCCCCGGGGCTCAAAGTTAAGCTATAGCATATAAATCACCAATATCGCGGTAAATCTATGCAAAGGAGCATCCTAATCGTGCCAATAAACAGTTTACCATCTTGCCTGGTGCCTAACGAAGCCAAATGTTTATAACGGAATTTATTAATTTCCGTTAATTGGACTTGTGAAAAGCAGAGTTTGAATTATTAGACCCGTAGAGGAAGTCATACTCTAATTGTGGAATTAACAATTGCATTGATTCGTGTTTTGGAAGCAGAGTTTAAAGCTGTTGAAGTTAGGCAGCGCTTACGCATGCGCGGTATCCATATAAAATAATGTTAGGTCCGAGAACGAGAGTTCCTCACGTGAACATAATTGAATAATTATCGCCTTCACGTGATACATTGCCACAACACAGCCGCACCCTTCTAAACCTTGCATCTCTGCAACATCATATTGCGGGCACTTTGCATTCACCTATCCGAATAGTCATCGTGGCCCATATAGCAAATATTGTAAAATCCAGTGTTTTTACGATCAATGACCCCAAGCCGTTAAATAAGTTGTTTCCCAGGCAGTGCTTCAGTGCTTTAAAAACACAGCATCTTTATAGAACCCACATCATGCCATACCGCGCCGTTTGTAACAGCAGTAACGGTTTTAATAACAAACCAAACCAGTGGCGGATCCAGGAATTCGGCGAGGGGGGGATCCGACATGAATAATAGATGAGGGGAGGGGCGCGCGCTTCGATTCGCGCGCGCAATTTTTTTTGCATGTTATTCTATATCCGGATATAAAGAGATTGCATGGAAACAGAGACAGTCACTTGCACTCAGTTAAGTTTTTGTTCCCAGGCTTATGTGGATTTTAAATGGGTATGTTTCATCTGTCAGTTTCGTCAGATTTAATTTGTACGTGCGCTTAGTTATTACTTCGATACTTGATCCACTTCATCATACTCAGATAACCTACTTCAAGCAATGAACAGTATTCCCTGTACATCAGCTGCATAAATCCTCAGCGGACCTATATAGCCTGCAGTTTGTAAACCACCTAGCTCTTGGCACGTATAAATGCTGGTCAAGTGAGAAAATTGCAGGAATCACATAGGCGACGCATGCAATTTTACGCGTCACCAGAGATAGTATATATCGTCTCTATGTCACTGCCACGTGTACGAACGATGTCATTGTATGAAATTAAATCAGCCGCCTACCCCCCCCCCCCCCCCCCCCCCCCCTCCCCCCAGGTTTAATTTCGTAATTTACCTTCCGACGCCTATATGATATACGAAGAATGCAAAGCAACGCTTTTTAAACGACGCGTCGTCGAGGAACAATACATCAAAGCACGAAGCACCTTTATGCGCACGTGACTGGGGTATTGGTAGTAATTATATTCATCATGGGTCCGGACCCTCGCTGGATCCGCCCTTGCCAAACTCGGTGGGCATCATTTCAATTCGATCCATCGATCCGGCAAGTACGCGCGTACAGCACTGCAGCTACACGGGTGCATGTAACCACGTAGAGCAGAACGTGATTCATCAAAGACGCTATGGTATACACGAATAGGTAAGCATCGGTTCAGAATGTAAGCCTACGTACTACGCACGGCGCATTCGTTTCCTGATTCAGAGAAAACAGCGTCGTTTTGAGCAGAACCAACGCAACAACATGCAACTCGCTGAAACAGCAACGTCCCACCACGCTAAGGTACGTGTGCCTCCCAATGGTGCACACATTATTAATTAAGAGATGACCCAATGACATTAAAGGGGGGTCCAATGGTTCACCCATTAGAGGGGTCCCAATGGTCTGGACATCAAAGGAAATAAGAGGGTCTCTATCTCTTAAGTAGGACAGTGTCCATAGTCACAGAATGTGCATAGGGTGACTGCAGATGGAGCGAATGTGCTTTCACTGTATGCCTTGTTGACATGTCTACAGGAATGGTAGGGGTGGTAAGAAAAATTCTTTGCTGATACCTCACTAGTGATAAATGTGTGGGGAACACCCATGGTGTATATTTGGTGTAATTTCTGGGACACTGTCAAGTGTCACATAATGCATTGGGTGACTGCAGATTGAGCGCATGTGCTTCCACTGCATACCTTGTTGACACATGTATAGGGAGGGTAGGGGTGGTTAGAAAATGTTTAGCTGAGTCCCCACTAGTGAGACATGTGTGTGGTACACCACTGTTGAGTTGGTGTAATTTCTGGGACACTGTCAAGTGTCACAAAATGCATTGGGTGACTGCAGATGTGCTTCCACTGCATACCTTGTTCACACATTTACAGGAAGGGTAGTGGTTGTTTGAAAAATGTTTAACTTAGTCCCCACTAGTGAGACATGTGTGGGGAAGACCCCTGGTGTATTTTTGTAAATTCTGGGACACTATCAACTGTCACAGAATGCATAGAGTGACTGCAGAATGGAGCGAATGTGTGTCCAGTGCATACCTTGTTAAGCCATGTACAGGAATGGTAGGGGTGGTTAGAAATATGTTTAGCTGAGTCCCCACTAGTGAGACATGTGTGGGGAACACCCCTGGTGTATTTTTGTAATTTCTGGGTCACTATCAAGTGTCACAGAATGCATAGGTTGACTGCAGATGGAGCGAATGTGCTTCCACTGCATGCCATGTTGACACATGTATAGGGAGGGTAGGGGTGAATAGAAAAATGTTTAGCTGAGTCCCCACTAGTGAAACTTGTGTGTGGTACACCAATGGTGAGTTGGTGTATTTTCTGGGACTCTATCAAGTGTCACAGAATGCATAAGGTGACTGCAGATGTGCTTCCACTGCATACCTTGTTGACACATTTACAGGGAGGGTAGGGGTGAATAGAAAAATGTTTAGCTGAGTCCCCACTAGTGAAACATGTGTATGGTACACCAATGTTGAGTTGGTGTAATTTCTGGGACACTGTCAAGTGTCACATAATGCATTGGGTGACTGCAAATGTGCTTCCACTGCATGCCTTGTTGACACATTTACAGGAAGGGTAGGGGTGGTTAAAAAAATGTTAAGCTGAGTCCCCATTAGTGAGACATGTGTGATGAACACCCCTGGTGTATGTTTGTAATTTCTGGGACACTATCAAGTGTCACAGAATGCATAGAGTGACTGCAGAATGGATCGAATGTGTGTCCAGTACATACCTTGTTAAGTCATGTACAGGAAGGGTAGGGGTGGTTAGAAAAATGTTTAGCTGAGTCCCCACTAGTGAGACATGTGTGGGGAAGACCGCTGGTGTATGTTTGTAATTTCTGGGACTCTATCAAGTGTCACAGAATGCATAGAATGACTGCTAATGGAGTGAATGCACTTCCACTGCATGCCTTGTTGACACATGTATAGGGAGGGTAGGGGTGGTTAGAAAATGTTTAGCTGAGTCCCCACTAGTGAGACATGTGTGTGGTACACCACTGTTGAGTTGGTGTAATTTCTGGGACACTGTCAAGTGTCACAAAATGCATTGGGTGACTGCAGATGTGCTTCCACTGCATACCTTGTTCACACATTTACAGGAAGGGTAGTGGTTGTTTGAAAAATGTTTAACTTAGTCCCCACTAGTGAGACATGTGTGGGGAAGATCCCTGGTGTATTTTTGTAAATTCTGGGACACTATCAACTGTCACAGAATGCATAGAGTGACTGCAGAATGGAGCGAATGTGTGTCCAGTGCATACCTTGTTAAGCCATGTACAGGAATGGTAGGGGTGGTTAGAAATATGTTTAGCTGAGTCCCCACTAGTGAGACATGTGTGGGGAACACCCCTGGTGTATTTTTGTAATTTCTGGGTCACTATCAAGTGTCACAGAATGCATAGGTTGACTGCAGATGGAGCGAATGTGCTTCCACTGCATGCCATGTTGACACATGTATAGGGAGGGTAGGGGTGAATAGAAAAATGTTTAGCTGAGTCCCCACTAGTGAAACTTGTGTGTGGTACACCAATGGTGAGTTGGTGTATTTTCTGGGACTCTATCAAGTGTCACAGAATGCATAAGGTGACTGCAGATGTGCTTCCACTGCATACCTTGTTGACAAATTTACAGGGAGGGTAGGGGTGAATAGAAAAATGTTTAGCTGAGTCCCCACTAGTGAAACATGTGTATGGTACACCAATGTTGAGTTGGTGTAATTTCTGGGACACTGTCAAGTGTCACATAATGCATTGGGTGACTGTAAATGTGCTTCCACTGCATGCCTTGTTGACACATTTACAGGAAGGGTAGGGGTGGTTAAAAAAATGTTAAGCTGAGTCCCCATTAGTGAGACATGTGTGATGAACACCCCTGGTGTATGTTTGTAATTTCTGGGACACTATCAAGTGTCACAGAATGCATAGAGTGACTGCAGAATGGATCGAATGTGTGTCCAGTACATACCTTGTTAAGTCATGTACAGGAAGGGTAGGGGTGGTTAGAAAAATGTTTAGCTGAGTCCCCACTAGTGAGACATGTGTGGGGAAGACCGCTGGTGTATGTTTGTAATTTCTGGGACTCTATCAAGTGTCACAGAATGCATAGAATGACTGCTAATGGAGTGAATGCACTTCCACTGCATGCCTTGTTGACACATGTATAGGGAGGGTAGGGGTGGTTAGAAAAATGTTTAGCTGAGTCTCCACTAGTGAAACATGTGTGTGGTACACCACTGTTGAGTTGGTGTAATTTCTGGGACACTGTCAAGTGCCACAGAATGCATAGAGTGACTGCAGAATTGAGCAAATGTGTTTCCACTGCATGCCTTGTTGAGCCATGTACAGGAAGGGTAGGGGTGGTTAGAAAAGTGTTTAGCTGAGTCCGCACTAGTGAGACATGTGTGGGGAACACCCCTGGTGTTTTTTTGTAATTTCTGGGACACTATCAAGTGTCACAGAATGCATAAGGTGACTGCAGATGTTCTTCCACAGCATGCCTTGTTGACACATGTATAGGGAGGGTAGGGGTGGTTAGAAAATTGTTTAGTTGAGTCCCCACTAATAAGACAAGTGTGTGATACACCACTGTTGAGTTGGTGTACTTTCTGGGACACTGTCAAGGCATTGGGTGACTGCAGAATGGAGCAAATATGTTTCCACTGCATGCCTTGTTGAGCCATGTACAGGAAGGGTAGGGGTGGTAAGAAAAATGTTTAGCTGAGTCCTTAATGTGTGGGAAACACCCCTTGTGTATTTTTGTAATTTCTGGGACTCTATCAAGTGTCACAGAATGAATAGGGTGACTGCAGATGTGCTTCCACTGCATGCCTTGTTGACACATTTACAGGACGGGTAGGGGTGGTTAGAAAAATGTTTAGCTGAGTCCCCACTAGTGAAACATGTGTGTGGTTCACCAATGTTTAGTTGGTGTACACTGTTCAAGTGTCACAGAATGCATTGGGTGACTGCAGAATTGAGCAAATGTGTTTCCAATGCATGCCTTGTTGAGCCATGTACAGGAAGAGTAGGGTTGGTTAGAAAAATGTTTAGCTGAGTCATTAATGTGTGGGAAACACCCCTTGTGTATTTTTGTAATTTCTGGGACTCTATCAAGTGTTACAGAATGAATAGGGTGACTGCAGATGTGCTTCCACTGCATGCCTTGTTGACACATTTACAGGAAGGGTAGGGGTGGTTAGAAAAATGTTAAGCTGAGTCCCCACTAGTGAAACACACCAATGTTTAGTTGGTGTAATTTCTGGGAGACTGTCAAGTGTCACAGAATGCATTGGGTGACTGCAGAATTGAGCAAATATGTTTCCAATGCATGCCTTGTTGAGCCATGTACAGGAAGAGTAGGGTTGGTTAGAAAAATGTTTAGCTGAGGCCTTAATGTGTGGGAAACACCCCTTGTGTATTTTTGTAATTTCTGGGACTCTACCAAGTGTCACAGAATGCATAAGGTGACTGCAGATGTGCTTCCACTGCATGCCTTGTTGACACATTTACAGGAAGGGTAGGGGTGGTTAAAAAAATGTTTAGCTGAGTCCCCACTAATGAGAAATGTGTGGGGAACACCACTGATGTATGTTTGTAATTTCTGGGACTCTATCAAGTGTCACAGAATGCATAGGTTGACTGCAGATGGAGCGAATGTGCTTCCACTGCATGCCATGTTGACACATGTATAGGGAGGGTAGGGGTGAATAGAAAAATGTTTAGCTGAGTCCCCACTAGTGAAACATGTGTATGGTACACCAATGTTGAGTTGGTGTAATTTCTGGGACACTGTGAAGTGTCACAGAATGCATTTGGTGACTGCAGAATGGAGTGAATGTGCTTCCACTGCATGCCTTGTTGTCACATGTACAGGAAGGGTAGGAGTGGTTTGAAAAATGTTTAGTTGAGTCCCCACTAGTAAGACAAGTGAGTGATACACCACTGTTGAGTTGGTGTACCTTCTGGGACAATGTCAAGGCTGCAGAATGGAGCAAATGTGTTTCCACTGCATGCCTTGTTGAGCCATGTATAGGGTTATTTGAAAAATGTTTAGCTGAGTCCCCACTAGTGAGACATGTGCGGGGAAGACCCCTGGTGTGTTTTAGTAATTTCTGGGACTTTATCAAGTGTCACAGCATGCATAGGGTGACTGCAGATGGAGTGAATGTGCTTCCACTACAGACCGTGTTGACACATGTATAGGAATGGTAGGGGTTGTTTGAAAAATGCGTAACTGAGTCCTCACTAGTGAGACGTGTGTGGTACATCACTGTTGAGTTGGTGTAATTTCTGGGACACTGTCAAGTGTCACAAAATGCATTGGGTGACTGCAGATGTGCTTCCACTGCATACCTTGTTCACACATTTACAGGTAGGGTAGTGGTTGTTTGAAAAATGTTTAACTTAGTCCCCACTAGTGAGACATGTGTGGGGAAGACCCCTGGTGTATTTTTGTAAATTCTGGGACACTATCAACTGTCACAGAATGCATAGAGTGACTGCAGAATGGAGCGAATGTGTGTCCAGTGCATACCTTGTTAAGCCATGTACAGGAAGGGTAGGGGTGGTTAGTCCCCACTAGTGAGACATGTGTGGGGAACACCCCTGGTGTATTTTTGTAATTTCTGGGTCACTGTAAGAAATCTTCTTTCAGGGGTATAAGATTCACGCGGGCGATCTCGCACACAAAGATTCGCAATCACTCTAAATCACACAATTAATTATACATGCACGTGATATTACATCATATTACATAATAGTCATGCACAATTTCCTACACTCCCCATCATTGACTAGTCAGCACTAGTCAATTTCACTGTCACTGTCTTCCGCCAATTGCTTTAACCTTTCTGTCGCTCGATGGGATGCGTTTCTTGTAGAACGCCGAACAGGTGCTTCTGGAACAACAGTTTCCTTTTCCACTTGTACACACTTGACAGTGTCTTATTTACCTGCCCTTCTCGCTTTCTCTTCACAATCACAAATTTCCAGTGGGTACAGGAGTTGGACAGGTCGTTTTAACACAACAGATCCTGTTCTTGAGTGTACTCGGACTAAGGCACCCTGAACAATTCCATCATGACTCTCTAGGAGACCTTCTACTTTTCCCAATTTCCACATTAACCTGGGGTGATTATCGTCATGGACAACAACAATGTCACCTACATTTGGAGACATGTCACCAGTGTGCCCCTTTGATGATGAACGATGAGCATCTCTTAATTCAGATAGGTATTCTCGTCTCCAGCGCTTCCAGAAATGACTCAATATTATATTCAAATGTTTCACTCGTCTGGTGATGTCAGCTGGTGAGGTAGGTGTAGTGTAGTCAGTGTCCTCATTAGAGGTAAGTAGGTCAGGTAGACTTGTCAAACGATGACCTGTCAGCAGGTGTGTAGCACAGATGATATGCCTATAAATGTGCTATCTATTACATTCTCCCTTCTGATAAGACCTTGTTTTCTTGCTATTTACACCACCAATTGCCTGCAAATCCTATATCCCACCAAGTTTCTTGTAGATAATGTTTTTACTTACTTGTGTACTACCTTAGTCAGGTTAACCACATATTTGACAGAGAGCAGATAATCCTAAAACTGTGCTTTTGGGTTTGTACTTGAATGTCTCTGTCTTTGGCAATGCGTATTATTACATGATTTTTGAAATAAACTCTGGCCTCATGAAGTCACTTGCCCTGGAGACTACTGCTGATGTCAGATTTCCATCTTAATGCACCCTTCCCCAAAGTTTATGTGTGTGTGTGTGAGCCATGACTACCAACCATATTGAAGTAAGGTCTAGAGAAAAGAACAGAGGCAGCCCGAGGTCACTAACATGTGCATGAATCAAACTATTCATGTATGTGTGTTATATATAGAATTTGTTTGGTAGTGTGAACATTTCAGTTCTCTCCACATTAACTGATTTCTGTCGCAATGGGCAAATGCCACAAATGGCTCAGCACAGCAGGAGACTTTCATGATGATTCACACACGTGTGTGTGTGCGTGCGTGCGTGCGTGCGTGCGTGCGTGCGTGCGTGCGTGCGTGTGTGTGTGTGTGGCATGGCATGGGACATTGTCCCCCCCCCCTCCAACTTCCCCACCCCGCTGCCAAAGTATAAAGTTACCACGCTGTATGCAGTATGCACACTCCTTTCTCTCTCTCTCTCTCTCTCTCTCTCTCTCTCTCTCTCTCTCTCTCTCTCTCTCTCTCTCTCTCTCTCTCTCTCTCTCTCTCTCTCTCTCTCTCTCTCTCTCTCTCTCTCTCTCTCTCTCTCTCTCTCTCTCTCTCTCTCTCTCTCTCTCTCTCTCACACACACACACACACAATGTAAAAAACTATGCAAACCGCATAAACTGCACGAACGGACATACGGGCCTGCCAACATTACGAAACCTAGGATCTGCGGGACATAATGCCCCTGGTTCTGACGAAAGCATCCGTGTTTGTGAAGCACGAGCATCAAACAACAGCTTACAAAGGTAGTGTTCGAAAGCACAGCATTCAAGCCAACACCCTACCAGAGTGAAAGCAATTCAAAGCAAACTAATTTTAGCGGTTTGGGACGAGAGACAAGCGGGTGTGGATTGATGGCCCGGTGCTGGTTTAGTCATTTTTTAGTTGTCCCACCTGAGTCACGGGACGCACATATCCATAGTATCGGCATATTGACGCGACAAGATGACCCAATTATTAAAAAAATTTGAAAACTAGAGATCCAGAAATTAATAAACAAGCTCAGATAATTACTAGGTTGCTGTGAGGATAGTGTCCAATAGTCACATTCTGAATATCTAGTAAAATCTAAGAATTACAGGATGTTGAATACAATAATTATGTTGTAAAATTTTCATTTTCTATAGAGCTCTGTGGGAAGTACTATTTTGCCTCCAGGAACAATACAAAGGGTAATTTCTAAATAATAATGCTCCATACTAGTTATTATAGGGCATGTCACATTTTAGTACACCCCTTAGTTCCTTAGAAAAAATCAAGTACTATAGCCGATAAGAACGTTCCTTATATTGGTTTCACTAGCCCAACTCGTTGGGCTAGTGAAAAATTCAGCGAGTTGAATTGTAACAATAAACATTATTTCACAATTAGCGGCTAATTTTATTCAATGAAAACACTTGACCGTTTACATAAAAACGCCGCAGTAGGAACAAAGGAAAGGGCTTATCGATGAGATTGCTGAGCAACGCTCTTACCAATTACAGCTGTTAAGTAAACTATGGTTACTTCAGCGAGTTGCTTTGCTTATACAAGGTAAGTGTGGCTCCAGTAATGAGGCAAAAACGTTTAAAAACTTGTCTTGAAAATCTAATGGACAGTTTTTAAGAAAAAACGAGATTTTCGGTATTATTAGATATTACTACATGTACAATCCAAAATATGATTTTTAAATTTGGACGCAGTACTGAAATATTGTCAAACTGAATAAAAAAAATTTTAGTACCCTCAATAAACTTGAATTTTTTGACTTCACGTTTCGCTATATAAGTTTCGTTTTCTCACCATACATAGCTGACATATTTTACCGAATTGTGGTGATTGATTTGCTATGAATATAATTCAAATACATGCTACATTAAAATATACTTCCTCGATACTGTCCAGGACTTTAATACATATTCTTTATAAATATTCTTGAATATGTAATGAAAAAATATTCAAACAAAAATCATATTCTATCTTACTCTAACTTTCTCAAGAGAATTCACACAATGGAATATCAAAAAATGCAAGTTTGAAAATTTTTTAACTTTGGTGCCACTCATTTCTGGATATGACCGGTTACACAAGTACACCCTACTATCCATCACTTTAAATATCATCAATGTTGGAGAGATTGGTATAGGAAGTTAATTGGATGTGATTTAATACCTTTCAGTATTTAAGACATATCATTCCAGACTTTTAATCTTGATCTGTCAGAAGTCTAGAGTGTTAATTCTGATAATATGAGTGCAATTGCCTCACCGATGAATTTCAGAAGTAATCCAGAACCAGTTTTAGAACGTTTTGGAGAAATATTTTAGCGCCTTTAAACATAGAACACACTTTCTGCACACATCCTTCAGGAACTGCTGACAGCCGGCCCACAGCAACATTGAGGACTGGATATCAGCATGCAAAAGCAGTTACATGTTAACATGCCACACACACTCAAACACACAAACACACACACACGCGCGCGCAAACAACGAATACTCTCTTGTACATGTACATTTTCATTGCAATAGAAACTGAAACAGATTATACTACATACATATCTACGTGAATACTGTACACTATACAAGAAGTACTTATGCTTCATCAGAACCTGCAAGCAGCCACCTCTCAGTGAGTCCAGAAAATTATTGGTAATAGCTATTTTTTAATTTACTTCACAGACCTAATGGTCATGTATATGTTAACGTACGTACCAATTGGTTTTGCAATTGGATCGTTAAATTAGCAACCTGCACCACCTGATATTGAGTCACCAAATTGTCGATTCTAGTACGTGAAAAATGCCCCGTACCTAATATAGAACACACATTTAGCACTCATCCTTCTGGAACTTCTGACAGCTAGTGGATAGAGGCTGCCGCAGCAACTTTTAGAACGGTCATCAAAGCAGTTAGATGGCATAAGCCAAAACGCACATAATTAGTCATATATGCACACACATGCACACACACACACACACACACACACACAGACTTGCACATGCAAAAAAAAAATACTCTCTTGCACATTTAAAATCCGCCTTCGTATTCCAATAGAAACTGAAACTTATAGTACTATATACTATACGTGAACACTGAGGAAATTGCTACACTATACATGAAGCACTAACGCTTAATCAAATTTATCAGTTGAACATTTGTACCGTATATGCCATATGCCTTCCATCTACAGGTATACCTTTTTTAATGAGGCCTGTGGTTTGCATTTTTTGGTTCATAATGGTGTGAGCCAACTGCTGAAATTTGGCATGCAATTGCAATAACTGTGCATGCCTACATGCAAGGACCACAGGGTGAGGATTATTGTCCTGGTTGAAACAGTTTTGTGGCAGTCCAAGGGTAGACGCTCGAAATGTGAGCTTAAAATAAAATGATTAGGATACGAATAAGGGAATGACAGCTATTGGCATCAAATGTTACTGATCAGCAGCCATAGTACAACTTGCTGGAATGGAACTGTCTATAGATCATATGGAGAAATGAGCGGTCAACGGGAGTCAAGAATTCATTCGCGGTTTGCATAATTCCGTAATCGTTCCATACACAGTATGGGACAAATGTACCAGATGTTTTCCCAGCTTAGCTCCCTTACGATTGTTAGTGCAGCACATTTGACAAGATCTTTAAGTAATAATTGTCACCAGATTTTTCCCGACTAAGCCCTATGTTCCATTGAATTTGCTGGGTCTTTTTGTCTAAAGTACGCGGGGTCAATGAGTTGAGATTCTCATCTGGTCACATTATTCCACGGTTTATAACTTCAAAACTTTAAAGTCCTATTGTTTATTCCCTTGTGAAACATATAGCAGATTCATAAAGCAACTATTCTATGCTTTTAAAAATAGGTCTTCCCATTTGAAAATTCGGTTCCATCCTCCACAGAAGTATTCCATATTGGATTTCATACAGTGCTCCGTCTCTTGCTCACAAATTTGGACAAAGTGTGCCGCGCGCTCTTTCCTGCTATTGCTGCTAACGCTACTGACGGCAAGGTTTGTTGCTCAATTTCAGCGCAGCTCATTTATATACATTCATATACTGTAATAGTATGCAGGGACCTGTCACGAAAAATTTAGTCCGGGAGCAAAATTTCATCCTAGGATTAATTATCGCAATTCACATCCGGCCAAAAATTATCCGTGCCTGCTATTTTTCATCCTACCCCATCCTTTTGTTAGCGCACCGCTTGCCACGTGTCAGCTTGACTGAATCAGCTGCGCCTAGAATGGAAGATGATAGCTCCGTAGATATTGTGGACTTCGTATATTTCTATTTGACAGGAAAAGGGTACCCCCCAATTTGCACTTTGTCTATGAAAAGGCAGATTAGGCAGCGGTCATCGATGTTCGTAGTCGTTAACGGAGAGCTGCATTATAAGAAAGGACAAGATCAGGTACGCTGTGCTATTGCACACACCTCGCGCTTACGACTTTATCGCACATATCTTTAGACTGTTAGATACATCCAGGAAAGGAAAGAAAGAGCAAAAATTGCGTTATCCTGTCACATTGATGTTACATCAGGTCACATGGGTTTGAAAAAAACATTAGCTCGAATCGCGGAGAGATTTGCTTGGAAAGGCATGACTGAAGATGTGATAAGAATTGTAAGTCCATATAAACATTCCATTCTAATTTATTCGTACTTATGCAGATCTCCACATGTGATCAGTGCCAGCGCGTCAATTCAAAGTTGACAACCACCACACCTGAACTCCACCCTGTACCTGTACAGTCACCTTGGTTTCATGTTGGAATAGATTTTGTGGGTCCTGTAACTCCTAAATCAGTTCATGGAAATAGGTACATATTAACCCTGAGTGATTATTTCACCAAGTGGGTGGAAGCAGTTCCGCTTCCAACAAAAGAGGCTCCAGGAGTTGCAAAATCACTTCTGAAGGTACATGTATGAGTGATTTAGCTGATTTTCATAGTGCAAGAGTATCCTATCCAAACTGATGAAGAACTCCTTTGTCATTGTTGGCAGATTTTCATGCGTATGGGGTTTCCCAGGTTACTGACAAGTGACCAAGGAGGGGAATTTTTTTAAAGTGATCTTGACAGAGAGATGATGAAGATTTTAGGAATTAAGCATCATTTTACCACACCATACCACCCACAGGTAATGTTTATGCAGTGCATGAGTTTAGTACTGATTAATCATTGGCTTGTCAGGCTAATGGGTTAGATGAAAGGTGGAACCAAACATTGAAAAATATGATCGTGAAATATGTCAGTTCAAGGAAAGAGTTATGGGATGAATATCTGGACGCATGCGTTTATGCATACAATACAAGCCGTCATGAGTCATTGTTACACACACCCTTTGAAGTGATGTTTGGCCGAAAGGCTGTCATTCCTATTGAGCTGACGTATTTGGATCCAGGAAGCCAATTGTTGAGCAATTACACAAAGTCTTCAGAAGATGTTGTGCCAGTAAGCATAATGGTGATGTGTATGCAAAACTATATCTTGTATACATTTTGTATGTGATCACAATCCTTAGATTGATTTTGTAGGTGGTCTTAATAAGTATAGGCAGGAGATACTTGAGAGGGTGGAGAAAAACATATCAATCGCACAGAAAAAGCAAAAAGCTGCATATGACCGAAAGCATGCCAATCCATGCAAATTTCAGGTTTGTGCAAGTATGTATATGTGTAAATAGACATCAATTTAAAATGTTTTATTACACAGGTGGGCATGGAGGTGCTTCAAAAGGATTTCAGAAGGTGTAAACGTAAAGGAGGAAAAATGGATCCCAAATGGCTGAGCCCAAGCCTGATAACTCATGACCTTGGTAAAGGCTTTTACTCTCTTGTGACATTAGATCAAAAGAAGATTGTGACCAAGAGGATCAATGGTGCTCACCTCAAGTTATACCTACGTCCACCTTCATCTCACCAGTCCACACCACTGGCATCCCCTCACCAGTCCACACCACCAGCATCCCCCCACCAGTCCACACCACCAGCATCTCCTCATCAGTCCACACCACATGAGGTTTTGGACAAAGGCAATGACGACAAAAGAAGTGAACTAAATCACAAAGCACTTCATGAACAGCTTTATTCCCCACACCTGTTGCGTTTATGGCGAACTGGTGCATGTGAGCTGTTTTACAAAGCTGAAGAAGATGATGAAGAATTAGATGTAAGTTCGAATTCATTTCACATAAATTTTAATGAAACCTACTTCATTACTTGCACAGGAAAAAACACTGCATTTGCAAGAGGATGAATTTGCCCTCAGTAAAGATCTAACTGTGTCTCTTTGGATAGATTATCGATCATATTTTGGAGAATCACCTATAAGAGAAGTGTGTGGAGGTGATTTTGTGATCATCAATGAAGACCTCCATGATGAGTTTAACAAGTTCAAAAGCAAACTCTCCACTTCCCTTTTCTTATCCCTGGATGGTACGTGCAGTGTAGTTGAAGGGATAGAACTGCTTATGTTTTGGTGCACGTCAAGTGACATATCAACTACACCACTGCAAGTACTAGAGAAAACTTACTTTCTCATGTCTGCGTCAGATCTAGATAACTTTTGCCAGTGGGTATATGACACAAGAAAGTTGTGCATAAATGGAGACATCACCTGCCTACTATCATTCAATGGGGAGCATGCCATCACACCTTTAAAAGTAGTGAATGAAGAGAAAGTGGATATGATAAGCTATGTACCTGTATGCAGTGATTGGCAAGAAAAAAGATGTATTCTACTCGGGCTTAAATTTCTTATGGAAATCAGATTCATTGCCAGAAGCCATCAATGATTGGAATTTCACAGGCCCCTTTGGCAATAGGAAGAATCAAGGGAGATGGAAATTGCTTTTTTAGATCAATTGCACAAACTCTAACTGGCTCACAAGAGGACCATGATGAAATCCGTTTAATGATCACTTCCTTCATGATGCACAATGCTTCCAAGTTGTCCTGCCTCCTTGATCCACATGAGTCAATTGAAGACTACATGCAGCGAACAAGAATGCAGTCTCTAAATGTGTGGGCCACAGAAGTAGAAATCATTGCGGCTGCAACCATGCTACACACAGCGATTTGTGTTCAGGAGGGACCTACAAGTGGTTAAAGCACTCACCAGTTATAAAGGAAATATCCTACAGCGACAGCCATCAGGAGGAATCCATTTTTATCACCAACATTGGGAATCATTTTGAAACTGTTAAGAAGATGTAAATGTAATTCTGTCATGTCTCATTGTGGGTATTGTTCACTTATGCAAAAACCATGCAAAGACAATTGCAAGCGGTGTAATTGTAAAATCTTTTCTGCTTTGCATGCCACACCTTAGTTGAGTGGCTACTACCATGTAGTTCAATTCATTCGTCTAAGCATGTATTAAAAAATCACATCACATAGGATGAAATTTTGCAGCTAAAATTAGCCCTATAATATGTATGACTAGGATGATTTTTGGCAGTATGGGATGATTTTTAGCAGAAAAAAATTGTCCTAGGATGAAATTTTGCTGCTAAAAATCATCCTAGGATCATATTTAGCAGAAAAATTTAATCCCATAGGATGAAATATTTCATCCTAGGATACTTTTTTGGTAGGATACTTTTTGCCATGACAGACCACTGTATAGTGGTCACTAAGTAGTAGCTTGTTCAGCCGACAGCATGCGTATCCGTGACACTTTATATTCACGGCTGCTAGCACTACGCCACGGTACCCTACAGTGGCATGCGCTATAATCTTGAGCACTAGCAGTGTATATAGCCATGCGTGTTGTTCTAATCAATGCACACGGGTGGGGGGGGGGGAGGGGGGGGGAAGGGGGGGTTGATTGTGTTGTTTTAATGTTTTGTCGACTCGCGTTTTGTTGTACATGAGTTGGTCGCCAACCTTTCTCTACAAATTGCATTACTTATATGTATGATCAATCGATGGAATATTTTTGTCCCACAGCATTATAGTCACACTTGACGCCACAATCGTCTGCAATGAATTGCCACCCTCTATCAGGTAATAAAAATATGTGATAGGTGCGAGGGTCATAAATTATTGCTCAATAGTTTAAAGATAACCACTACTACTTCAGGCTCTGATAATCTGACCATTGATCAGGTCCCTACTACAATAAAGGGACTACTTTGATAAATTTGTTAGCTTGAATTAAGGGAGGGTGTAAGACAGGATATGGAAGTGGTATGAAGAGACTTCAGTCTCTCAGTTTTAAAATTAAATATTAAAATAAATTATGGTTAGTAATACATTATGCATTTATGGCTGCGCCATTTTGGAATGCTCCAAAACCAGCTCCATTTGGGTTCACATGGAATAGTTCACATTATTATCACATATTGGTCGATTAGGTATGCTCCCATTTAGCCACACTACTCTGTACTCAACTGTAATGGTGTGCACAGGTATATGACCAAAACTGCAATCAGAAAACTTGTGAGCTAGTTTCCGATTGAAAATGTGCAATGGTGCCATTCTGGCATGCACGTGTGCAGCATTGGTGCAATGTTGGAAGCAGAGGATGGCTATTATGGACGGTGGGCAAGTCCTAGTTAGCTAAGGGATAGTGTCCAAACTATTTGTGCAAAACATGTAACTAAATGAAATAAAATCCTCTAACCAAAATCATGACATTACCATAAAAAGAATTTCACAACCTTTGATCGTATGTGCTATACTTAATAAGGGTGCACCTCCCTCCCTAAATCATGCTATGTTGAGTTGATGTTAACTTTCCATAAATAGTTAGGTCACACCTGGAGAATTAAACCCTCCTTGCCTGGCTTATAGGGCAAAGGGTTGTGTAGAAACAACATCTAGGTTTACCACTGCTGATATTTGATGGGATCAAATAAACACACTGGCCACTAAAAATATAGCTTTGCTTCACATCTCAAAATGAACTTGAATTTGCACCATTCGAAAGGGTTTATAGGCATGGCTATGTGTGGTTGTGTGAATTGTTTTAATGTGAGGTATGTGCATGGCTATATGTGAATCTACATTGTCCATCTCTCTCTCTCTCTCTCTCTCTCTCTCTCTCTCTCTCTCTCTCTCTCTCTCTCTCTCTCTCTCTCTCTCTCTCTCTCTCTCTCTCTCTCTCTCTCTCTCTCTCTCTCTCTCTCTCTTTCCCTGTTCTTCCATCTTTCTATCCCTCCCAAAGGTGGCACTGCATGCAGATGACAGATTGAGTGAGCCTGAAGGCACATGATTCAAAACAAAGTATCGTGTGGTGCCAGAACGTAAGACTAAGGCTGTTGTTAGTCATGTGTATTTTAGTATGTGTGTATTTCGGTGCATTTATGAGTGTATGTGTGTGTATGTGTGTGTGTTTCTTTGTGTATGTGTATGTGCGCATGTTTCTTTGTTTATTTATGTATTGGTATTTGTATGTGTGGTGCATGTGTGTTTTAATGTGTGAAAGAATACTCCTAGTATATGGGACGTTTTTATGACAAAACCAGGTTTGTGGTGTATAAAATATAACGACTATAAACTAGCATCAATTCCAAACCCACATATCTTCCAAGCTAAACCCACGTCCTTCCCATTTTTCAGAACTTATTGCCGCATCAATATTTCATTCTATTTTTATACACTGTGAGCTCTTTACACTCGTCCGTACTAACACAGGATTAAGAACGCATTAACTGGACTGGTATGTGCTGCATGGTTTGGTGTGTTGTATGTACAGGACTGGCGTGTTACAAGCATGTACTGGACTGGTGTGTTGTATGTACTGGACTCATGTGTTGTATGTACTGGACTGATGTGTTGGTCTGGTGTATAGAAAGTTCTAGACAAGTGAGTTTTATGTACTGGACTGGTGTGTTCATAAGAATATAAGTGTGTTGTATGTACTGTTGTATGCACTGGACGGGTATGTTGTAGGTGTGATGTACCTACTGGATTGCAATGGCACTGTGGCCACTGTGATCCAGAAACCTACTTTAAATGACACCAAGTGCTCTGATTATGGGTGGGTGTGTCTCACTAGTTCCTGAGTCCTAAATGCAGTACAGGAGGCCTTGATAGTGGCAGTGAAACCCTATCTCAATAGATTGTAAGGACTGGGCCACAGGAAAGTTTATATGCAATGCTTCAATCGTCAACGTGACCTCTGGCAGAACTCGAGCAACAGCGCACAACTGTGGTTATGCTCATTTTTTAGTTCAGCTGAAGATTTAAACATGACAGCAATCGTGGCTTTGCCTACAAGTGGCAAGATGAGACACTATGAAGGTGGTAAGGGAATGCATGTTTACAGCCGGTATAGGAGTGAGTAAGCCTAAGCAACAGCTAATTGAATGTCATGCCATGCATGCTCAACTGTATATGTACTGTTTTAGATTAGTTGATGCAAATACAGAGCTAATCTCAAGTGTGTATGCATGTTTCTACACATACAAAGGAGCAGCATTACGTGTAGTTTAAATCCCAGTGGCAGCCAGTCTCACCTGATCATACTCCACAGACATTTGTCTGCAACATCCATCTGTGAATAAAAATGCAGAGAGCTAAACGCAACTGATCTGTGTTCTCTGTATGAATGGTTGGCAAGGCTGTCCAAAATATGATGTCCAATTTTTGACATGTAATGCTGCAAATTGTATGGAACCATACACATTTGTCGTACGAAATCACCATCATATCCATTGACATGTGTAGCAAATGCATGAGCATTAAATAAAAGTCATCACTCCACACACTGTACCTTTTCCTTTTCACCAAGCTTGGCACAGCTGAAAATGGTGTGCTCATTGCCAAAACAAAGAGGAGTTATCATGCAGTATGTTGGGATTAGGATTAACTAAACTCCTATCCCTTAATGCACCAAATGTAGACATTCTGAACCTTACAGAATTATGTAATATTTCAGGTACATCCTTATCAATCTTGATCCTCTCAACCTGAGGTATTCGCCCAGTGCCCTTGAGCTTCCTCAGATTCATAGCCATTGCTGCTCCCATGGCTAACTGTGATTGGTTTAGTGGTACAGGGTAATTCATTTAGATGACATGTGCATCCTCAGCTGGGGACAGGCATCTGAGAAGCATGTAGATCATGATGCTTGGTAAGGTGCTGTTGTATTGTCCTGTAATTCCTTCACTCATATAGTATGCAGGTCACATCATATTGTATGCAGGCCGGCACTTGAACAAGATGCACATACCTTTTATGCACATCATGCATATGTAGGAGGTTTATGTGTTTGTCAATTCATCTCAATCATGCCATTTGTGTTGTCTGTATCACACCAAGGTGTTGGAGCTGGCATTTATATGCAACCTGCCAATCTGTCGTCAGCTGCCCATCTAGAGCCAGCTTTATGTATAAGGGTGAGGTGTGTACAGGGACGTTTGTTTTCATTCGAGCCAAAGGGAATATGAAGGTAAGGCGCGTTTGCATGCAGTTAATATCTGCTGGGAGGATATCAACAGGGTTATAGTTGACATAAACCACCTTCTAATGAGTTCCATCGCCATGTGAACTCATTAGCGGTGGTACTAGCGATCGCTACTAGGAACACAAACACCTAACCTAACAACATCACTATGAATGGGGCATGCAATTGCGAGCCGCTACTGTACATCAAAGGAGCAGATAAAGCGTGATGTGATTACTGCCACAGGCCGTTCTCCAGGGAACACTCCACCTTGTCTAGACACATTGAACGACAATGGGCATGTGTGTAGCAGTCTTCGCAATTAACAGTTAACTTTAAAGGATGCTTGGCTTTGACTCTCGGAGATCAGAGCAGTAGATGTCATGGCTCTTTAGAACGTTTGGAATGGTGTAAAATGCACAACACACAGTTTCCCACTATTGCAAAGCTTGCTCAAATGTACCTGGCTATTCCAGCGATCGAGCCTGCATGTACTTCCCCAACGGCTGGAGGCATCAATTATGCTAAAGCACAATGCATAGATGCTTCGAAAGAAATAAGCCAATGCTAATGCTCAATGTGTTATAAATAATAAACTGTACCATATTTATTCGCATCTCAGTATGATTTAGTATTATTTCATAATCGACATATCATCTTCACCATTACAGTAATATCTGAACAAGAAGTAAGCTTGATCTGTCGTGTACATGTACAAATCAGTCATATACAGTCAACGGCAGGAGGCATCAATTATGCTAAAGCACAATGCATGGATGCTTCGAAAGAAATAAGCCAATGCTATTGCTCAATGTGCTATAAATAATAAATTGTACCATTTTTATTCACATCGCAGTATGATTTAGTATTGTTTCATAATCGATGTATCATGCATTTTCACTATTACATTAATATCAGTAAGCTTGATCTGTACATGCACCAATCAGTCATATACTATATGAATGTATTGGCACAATGAAGGGGCCTGATCCTGCCTGCCTGGTCAGACCAGGTCTCTGGTCTGTCAGGCCGGCTGGCCTTTGGCAGCCCTGCAGGAGAGGAATCTTAGCTGGAAGGGGTTTCAAAAATATAATCTGAAGCCGTGAACATGAGTAACCTCAAAATGGTGCAATTTTTTCAAAGGGGTGTAAAGAATTCATTGGCAACGGTAAACACATTTTTGACGCAGATATGCGTATCCCGGTGGTAATCGGTTAACTGCACGGTCGAAACCATTGAAACTACTCTATGGGATCGAGTCCCTATATAAATGACATTGCAGCTGATAGAGATGAGAATCAAGCAACAAAATGAGGCGAGCAGCATTTCTTGGTCTACTTCTGGTCGTCGCTGGTGGATATTGCTCTAAGCTGGGTATGCGCCGCCTGCTTCATGTGTTCTTGGATACCATGGTGTTACTTACTCTCCAGCACCTTTACTGGGTGAAGACGCCACAAATGCGCTGGAAGGAGAATACATTGTCCAGTTGCAAGACCATCTTTCAGAGGACGAAGGCACGTTTTTTGTTTTCTTTTGTTTGTTCATTTCTTCCCGGCCCACAGCGCAAGCTCATGTCACGTATATGACGAAAAAGGTCATGCTTGAGGCACAGGCCATGGGAGTGGAGTTATCCAAGGATGAACGACCGTTCGTGAGACCATACCTTGCAGGGGGCATGAGGGCCTACTTTGCGAAGATGAGCGACGAGTGAGTGGAGATTGTGTTGGCGATAGCTAAAATCAGCGTCAGCAATGAAACGCGTGTATATGCGCATACGCTTAAACATGCAGGCTGCTAGATCACGTGCGCTCGTTTAAGAGCGTGAAATACATTGAACGGAATCAAAGGTTCCAACTGAATCTTGAAAAAGGCCAACAGTTGAATGACCTCCACTTTGAAACGAGCACTGACACCGTGCATTCTTCAACATGTACCGGACTTGGTACAGATTTATGGGTACGTTGTTGAAATTATTTATGTGTAGTCTAAGTGGCTTATTCAATGCTACAACGCTTTGTATAACGCTTCAGTGAAACATGTTAGAACTATCCTTTGTATCTCATTCTCGCAAGCAGGGGCTGAAGCGAATTACAGTAAGACAATTACCTCTTCCGACAGGATACATCCATGATGGTAGGCGGACGATGCCATAAATGAGTTGCATAAGGTTTATAGGTTTTCATTACGCCTCAGCTACAGGAGGCGAAGGTGTGCATGTATTCGTCCTTGACAGGTAGGTGGAACAAGCCTTAGAGCTCGCTCATTATTGCGAATGGAATTTACTATCCTATTTGATTCTCCTCTTGCACAGTGGCATAAAGGACACCCTTTCTGCCTTTGGTGGTAGAGTGTCCTTTGTAAGTTAGCTATTAGGAGCATGTTAGCAACATCTTTGTATAACCAAAATCGGCACAAATTACATCACGTTAAATATGCAGAAGTAATTATATATTTATAATATTTATATTTATATATATAATACTTACACAAGAGATCATTACTTATTCATGCATGCGAGCAATCGTTGGACTGGTTAGGTGTAGGAGCAAAAACTTCTGGATGCAGCATGCATTGTTTCAATTGGTGCGAACTACAATGTACAATTTTTGAACAATGACTGATTCTTGACCCGCGATTATGTCTATGTAGGGAGCAGATTTTGTTGACACTCCAGCTCTAAGAAATGACCCTTTAGGACACGGGACTCACGTGGCAGGTATACGCACAAATCAAACTACGAAAGGCTATATAATATCATATAGTATCCGACATTGTCTCTGTCTACCTCAGGCACGATAATGTCAACCCTTTATGGAGTCGCTAAGAGAGCCGTCGCTGTGGATGTTCGAGTGATTGACGCTAATAACCGAGTTACTGTAGAGTAAGTGAAAAGAACACTTGTGCATATCATGAACTAATCACAACACCAACTGACATTATTGCATATTTCATCTCTCTATATTCCACCATGGCTTCAGTGCACTCTTGTCTGGTATCAATTATGTACAGCAGGACAAACAAGCGAAGAAAGTGATAAAGTATTCACATTATAATATGCGAAAGAGTACTTGTTACATGCATGCAACGTGTGTGCTCCATGCACAGCATGTCACTAAACTTCAGGGCTAAAATCCAGTCCATTGCTGATGCTGTTGCCGCTGCTGTTAAGAATGTAAGCCTGAAAATGAAAATTAAAAAAATAAACTGTTATAATTATCTTGCTTTGTTATAAATTAATAGGGCATACACGTGGTGTCTGCAGCTGGAAACAATGCGGTAGATTCGTGTTCCGGGTCTCCTGCGTATGCCCCGGACGGGTAAGCAGATTCGTTACATCAATATATTCTGCTCGAGCAGTACGGTGTATGCACTAAACCATGGCGTGATATGCATTTTCTGTCTGTGTGGTTGGGCACAATACAGCATCACGGTGGGGGCCAGCGATGAATACGATTGGACCTACGTGGACTCCAACTATGGCGCTTGTGTCTCTATCTTTGCCCCTGTGAGTGTGCATGCATGCCTTAACGTTGATTGATCACAAATATGCAACAATTATAAATGCATTACGCAACGAAGTATAATCTTTATGCTTTACTTTGTTCCAACAAAGGGAGTAGACATTGTCTCTGTTTCAGACACAGGCGGTTCTGTGTCAATGACAGGTACATATAGGCATGCATGCGTTTCGTAATAAACATTCTGCCGCTCTTTCTGTAGGAACTTCTATGGCTGCGCCTCACGTGGTACGTGCGTTTGTTTTTGTCACCATTTTACCCTACACCCACGTCCACTGCAGAGCGGAGTCATTGCAATCCTTCTGGGCTCGTCTGCTTCAACTATAAGTCCAGCCGATATGAAAAATGATTTGATTGGAAAGTTCGTTAGGTTGTCCGTCCGCGTGAAGCATATTTATCTATTGGTCCCTCACAGGGCAACAATGAACATTTTAAAAGGTTTCAATCGTCGGTTACCTAAAACCGCCAACAGGCTTCTCTACAACTCATGCTCGGATTGATCCATGACATTGAAATGCTGCTTATAGAACGGTAGAGGCAAGTAGATTTAGCTATAGTTTCTAGACATTTTGTAACGTGGGTTAACGAGCAAGATTGATAGCAGCTTCTGAACAGTACAATTCCAACACAGCGCTACTACGTAACTAAGCAATGAATGTCCGTCACCATGCGCATGCGCATCCTATATAATTACGTATACGATGTTACATCAGTATCTTGCATTCTTGCAAGATTCTAATGTTCGACGTATATTCCATAACGCTCTGGAGGTCTTCTAACTCGCTGCGGACGAACGGTTTGTATTTCTTCCATCCCTTCATCGTTATTGTCAGCATCCACATAGCCTCCAACTTGAGTTTCATTGCCATCTCCTGGTACTGGATCCGTAGGCTGTGCCGCTTCTGAAATCCCATCTTGCTGCCTCGAAGTGTGCATGAGGAATAGTTTGACCCTCCTCCTTCTCTCTGGGAAGACCATAACATCTCTTAATGTGATTCCTATGCACTACCAACGTCTTGGTAGATCCAGGATTCGACAATTGAGTCCTGCATTCAATCGATCAGTAACCGTGTATGGTATGACTTAAGAGAAAAAAGATACGGGGGATTTGAAAAAGAGGGCGTAGGGCGTACCACCCTACGCTCCTTACATTATTTTATTATCTTTTTTTTTTGCTTCAGATTCACATTGGATTTACAACGATCGCAGTGAAAGTAGCTAGTTAGGACCCAAGTACAACTTGCAAGCCCTCGCTAAAACCTTGAGCATGTTTTAACCTGATAATAAAACCTACCACCCGTATCTCTGGAACGGCCGGTTTAAATGTTAACTACATCGCTCTAGGTTTTAGCAAGGGTCTACAGATTGTACTTGGATGCTATACACTTTTCTGTCGTTTGAGGAACGAATTAGACAGAAAATATGCTCCTATACGAATGCAGTTTGAGTGTAGCCAACAGTGTTGGGGTCTAGCTGTTGTTAGGTGGTAATATGTGCAGGTATGCTGATGCAATGTCTGTGGAGGTCTTGTGTTGATGGGTGTTGATATGCTGGTATGCTGGTGCAAGATCAAGAGGTGGCAAAGGCCTCGCGGCAAGCTGTTGATGAGTGTTGGATTTGCGTGCGCATAGTGGCCATGTGGTCTGGTTGTATAAGAGATGGTCTTTGTGTGCATGTAAGCATTCTAGGCGTCGTGTGCACGTTACTGTGTGGCAACTCACCGCCCCCCCCCCCCCCCCCCCCCCCCCCATCCCCAAAAGCCGACAATGGTAGCGGCAGGCTCCAAGTCAGAGAGGTATACGAGAATGCGGCAGCCAGGTACTGAGAGATGAGGCAGAACAGCCACATGCAAGGAATCAAGTGCTCCTGTTGCAAAATGCACTAATGTGTTCTATTGTGCTGTTTTTTAGGCAGAGCAGTGTTAACATGGTTTTTTCCTCACTATGTGAGGTTTTTTCCCTTGAGGTGGTGTGGGTCCACCACCTCAAAATTAGGTCAAAATTAGCTATAGGTAGCTGGCCCCTGCTCTGTGTAGGTTGAACAATGTGTATGATGACAGTGGTATGTGACAAGTGTAAAGTCTTGTGGTGATGACAGTGACATGCACAGCAGATGCAGCACCAATTATATGTCAAAGTGGGTTGGGTGAAGCGAGCATGATATAGGAGAATGAGTTGCTTAAAATGTTAACTACCCCTACACCCTCGTTTTCAAATCCCTCGTATCTTTTTTCTCTTTAAAGTTAGATTTTTATTTTAAAAGGAGATTCATAATCTTCTCTTCAAGCTCTAAAGTATTGGACGATGGGGTCCATGCAGATTTCTGTGCCCCCCCCCCCCCCCCCCCCCCCCCCCCCCCCCCCCCCTCGGTAGGTATTTATACCAGAGCGTCCAAAAGAAACCAGTCATGACCATGTTTAGCTCGGTTGTTTTCGCCCAAATATTTTCCCATCCCCGCCACGGGGGGGTGGGGGGGGGGGGGGGGTGGGGGGGCACATTTTTATACTTAATTAAGTTGTATCTAATATTCCTTCGCACCTCCGTGTATTCATAGAAACGCGCGTAAAAATACAAGCCACTGAAATGCACAATAAAATCGATCCTTCACATCTATATACCAAAATGTCTCTTTCGATTATCATTTCTAGAGGCGAACTCAGAGGCAACTTCGTCCAGGTCAATATTAGCTGTTCTGTCGCTATGAATCATGAGAGTAGCTAAGTTATTAAATCTAATTTGATTCATGCTTGAACGAAGCCACGTTTTCAGGTGACGAGCGGTAGAAAAAGATCTTTCACTGACTGCATTAGTAGCTGGACTGACCAAGATCAGTTTAAATATATAGTAACAATCTCCGAAATGAGGTCCTTTTCACATTGGTGAAGGCTTTGAAAAGCACTGTAAATTTCGTGGAATGAATGAAATTCTCCACTTAGCATGAGTTTAAAAACAGGTAATTGGGCCTTCAAAAGTGTGACATTCACATCATCTGCATATTTCTCTGACATATATTTTAGTTCATCAGTTACATCAATTCCCGGTTTAAGAGCATTTAGAAGTAATGTTTCCATAATACTGTAGGCCTTAAACCCTGGCTGGTTGAAACGTTGTCTAATGGCATTGGTTACCAAATCGATTGCTTCATAGTATATCCTTCGAAAATACTCATCAGCAGATGATGGCTGATGAGATTGTCCACTTCCTACTTCAAATTTTTTTGGGACATTGCGATGCCTGGGCAGTGAAGGTTCAGATAGACTACGATTCCTAGCCTGTTTTTTAACATTCAGGAAATATAGATCAAACATTTCATCTGATCTCATGCTTGTGATGGCCCTAATTACCAAATTGGCACAATGCTGCCCTTCTACAGATGATAGCTGTTTTTTTGGAGGGTTTTGGACAGGTTATTGTCTGGATAAGCAATGTGGCACCAAGATTTAATCCAAAAAAACACTGAAATGACTCCATTTGAGCTTTCACACCAATTATACGAGCCCGCATCTCAATATCCAATCTTTCTTCCAAGCAGATATCCCATTCCAACATCAGGGCTTCATAATTGTCTTTAATCCTTTCAAAGCTTTCTCCTTGAACAGTCCACCGAGTAGGACACAGCATTTTTATTCCAGGAGTGTCCATATGAATGTCTGCTTTGATACTGCTCAGGATTTCCTCTCTTTTGGGTGAGAATTTACAAATTTCCATTTTTGTATCCAAGGTGTCAGATAATACTTTGCAGCCTTTTATCATATCATGAACCGCTAGACTAAATGCATGGTGTGTCCATAGCAGTGTGTTAAATGGGCACTGGGAACATCAGCTAAGAGTTGTGCAGCAACTCCATTTCTACAGCCTACCATTGTTCCTGCTCCATCATAACGCTGGCCTCTACATTTAAATAGACTCAGATTCATTCTTAGCAGCACGTCCTTGATTACTGAAACTAAAGTATCAGAAAAAATATTAGGTATATGACAAAACTGATCTACATGCCTCAAACAAATTGCTAACTGCTCCTTATTTGAAGCATCTGTACATTCGTCTGCCATCAAAGAAAAATATCTAAACCAAACTGGTAGTCCATCCTGTTCAGTTCCATCAAGCAAGCTACGTTTGCTATCGCTTTCTGTGACGACCGCCATATTTAAACATGTGTATATGCGCGCGCATGTGAATGATTATAATAATGAATAAATTCATGAATGAATATACTTGTGCAAATCAACGGTGGGAGTTCTTAGTGTATATAGATTTGAATGTACATCGTATGTGATGTCTATGGGATGGATGAGAGAGTCCCAGGATTCTCTCCATGAATCCGTTCCAACCACTAGTCTGTAAAGTCTATTTCCGTATGGACGTAACCATGCACGCTAACAAGCTCTCTTTTTCCTTTGCAAAAACACGAATGACTTTCCCCAGTATAATGACTGGCCTTTGTTCTGTAGATGCATCTTCCACCACAGCTACAATATCGCCGACCTCTGGGCAATATTCGCTTTCTGCATCTACAGTATCCATTTCCATTTCGACGCCGGGGTTGGGGCCGGGCGTTTTCACCCCCAAGACTGAATTAACCTCATTCGCCGCTCTGGCAACGACAGCAGAGACCTTCTCCCCCACCATACGCCTGTCGTATGTTCTGGCTTGTTCTCGTGTGGAATGGCGCATTGATGTAGCTAAATCAGACATGTTAATTCCGGATCCTTCAGCCTGTTCTTCTGCACTCATAGCGTGAGTGACATATGCTGAACGTAAAACGTTTGTCGATATAGTAACGCCCGTGTGATGTCGAAAGATGCCTTGCAGCATGCAAATTTGTCCAAGCGTTCGAGGTACAGAATGGATCACCAGAACGATTCTGCGTTCAGAAAAATGCAGTATATAAATACTTAATTCTTTATTATGCATGCACGGATTCAGCGCTTACCACAAAAAGGAATTCGTGTGTTTTATTGGTCATCAGGATAGGACGATGCCTGCAGATATATTCGACGAGGTGTTCCAATAAGGTACACGTAGGATTGTCGCTTGAAAGTTCGATTTTCTGCACGCCCATCCTACGTGATGTCTTGTGGCTTCCTATGTATAGAAGTGCTTTCTTGTAATCGTTTGAGACGAAGAGCCAGTTGGATTCTGCTATATCCGGTTGAGCAGCGTACAAATCACCCGAATTGAACTGAAGTTTCATTGTTGCGTACTCGTGGCTTCGGCCTGGTGGCAAACTTGTATAGATTAACAAGACCGCCAACTTCACAGCCTCCCACGCCGTAGCAACAGAACCGTCAGCGGCCTCGTACTCGTCTCGCTGAGATTTAACGGTATCAAGAATTGCTTTCCACGTTAACCACCGGCCGTTTGCTGCCAACTTTTGGACCGATGAATTTCAGCAGACTTTTGGAAATTGTTCGACCAAGATCTTAATGTCTGTATTTTATGGGACGGGGCCTTCAAGAATTTCAAGCATTTTATGAAACTCTGCGTGTAGACTTGCAGATTTCCGTCTTTTGACTTTCGTTCATCCTGCACGAATATGCATGCATGCATGCATTGGATAAAATGATGATATAAACTATACATATATAAATGCATTTATATATTTGTGCACATCGATATATAACTTGCCTTCATAAAATTTAAAAATTCCTTAAGGGCTGACAGATTTAATACGGCTGTTAAATCCACTGCCAAATCTGGCCTTTGGATCTTCACGAAACCCAAGAAAGCTATATATATATGTGTACCGGTATATTTAATGACGTCCATGCACATACAAATATACATGCATGCTTACTGAGGACACGCCTTTCCATGGTTTCAAGTGTACTGGGAGCTAAGACGTTTCCAGAGCGATGTAGGGATATACTCTCAGTGTAATGTTTTTTGAGTTCTTGCATATCTGAAAAAAGCTTTGGATTGTCGCCTGGGGAGAGTTGAATCTTGGTTCTTTTTGCGGCAGTGCCAGTGGGAGCTAGTTGGGCTGCCAGCCCAGCCTCCGTTTGCATTGACGTAGCCATTTCTACATCAGCGGGTTCAGTGTCCGCTGTATACACTGATGCTGTTGACAAGAAGTCTGAGTCTGGCATGCAGGATGTCTGAGCATCATTATTCGGTGCGGTCATATCGAGCCCCGCCTCCTTGTTTCCGTAGGCTGAGATATTTCGTCTGGACTGTTGAGATTGGTAGGGTCTACGAAGGTGTGAGGAGGAGTTACTAGCTCGCTAGTGGCAGTCCGTTCGGTGGGAACCTTAGGTGGGGCTTGCGAAAATAGCAAGTCCAGTTGTAACAGTGTAATTGCACTGGCGCGGTGAGTATTAGCGCTCAGAATCCCTTTCTTTCTGCACTGTTCGACCACAAGAGAAGGCACTGGTTGTTCATCTGATACAATTTTCTTCTTTCTTACGTTAGATCCGCGTAGAATGAATCCTTAACGTTTTGCAGAAGTACATACGCAGTGCCATTCTGGTCGTACGCAGATAAATCACAGCCTCGAACAGATATACAATAAACACTCGAAGACATCATATGTGCGCGCTTACGATACGACTCGCGAACGCGTTATAAACGCTTTCATTTCGGCGTCCGTTATAATTAAAATCATTAAGAAAGTTTATAATTAATTAGGAACGTAAAATATAACTCAAACAAAATATACATTGTGATATAAGTCCATAAACACAGCTTCTGGGACGGCCGTGAAAGGTTGCACCTCTATATCCTGCAAACTGTGAAAAATAAAATTATAAGGGTGGTGTGTGTATTATGCTCTTAAAAATTGTGTGTGATAGTGCTTATGGGGTGATGAGTGCCTCTCTGTGATATGTGTGTGATACATGTATAGGCATAGAGCACATGTATGTGTGGGCTGAGGGGCTCAACCCCCTCTCTCCCTCCCCATCCGCGTACTTAATTTTATTGACCCATATTCCTACGCTCCAGTGGCATGTAACTCTGCAGTAGTGTAACAAGGGTACTTCCCCATTTTAGAATGTTTGCACCCCCTTTAGTTCTAGTTATTGCACGCATACTCTATATTACACCTTTATCTGTAGGAGCAGCTTATTTTGAACCATTCACGTATTTTCTAGGCCACTAATGAAGCTTTACTGCATTTCAAGTTTTGTTTTAACTTTGCTCACACAAGCTTCATATACATGTATATCCCCACACACCTACAATTACTTTTGGTGGACGGGTGGACTGTTTCATGTGTTTAGCGTATGTAATGGGTGATGCAGCATGTTTGAGTATAGTTTGCGTTGTGTGCTAGTTGATTTTGAGAGTTGTTGGCAGTTGGATGCTCGGTGGATGGAGGGGTACTGTGGTGATGTGATGAAAAATGGAGGTCTGGGGTGATGGTGGGTGGGGAGAAGATGTAGAACACAGTGGTGATTGGGTACAGGGTGATGGAGGTATAGTGGTGATGGAGGTAGAGTGGTGGGTGGGTTGTTGTGATGGAGGGTGGGGGAGGGATTATGGTGATGATGTAGGAACACGATGGAGATGTATGGGATGTGTGGTGTAATAAGAATGTATATAGACTAAGTGGTAGGTGGTATGTATTGACGTTGGTATGTGTGGACTTTAATGTTTATTTGTGTACCTGTGTGATATGTGCTTGTTGCACAGCGGTTCAGCCGTCCAAATACGTGTGACGATTAATTCCCGCCGTCAATACACCCGACGTGCAAACAGCGAAACGTGGGTAGGCAGTCATTGTTTCCTTGGACCGTACGTGCTCTTTGTGCCCAGATACAGCACTTGATCGGCTTGGAAATCATACTGCCACTTGCAAGCGTGGTGGTGATGTGGTCTCTCGCCACAATCGCCTGAGAGATCTAGTGCTGGAATTCTGCCGCCGTGTCCACCAAGGGGTGAGGGTGGAGAAAGGCAGTGGTCTCACACCTGATCACAGCCGTACTAGCCCAGATGGCATACTTGCATTAGATTGGGACAGAGGAAGGCATGCCACCTTCGATGTGACTGTCACATCCCATTCTCCCCAAGGCAAGCATGTCAGTGGGGGCAGCAGCACTTGAGGCAGAAGTGCGAAAGCACAGAGCCAATGACCCCAAGTGCTCTGAGCTGGGGTGGGATTGTGTCCCACTTGCTGTGGAGACATATTGTAACTGGGGCAAAGAAGCTCACACCACCTACTCCCGCCTTGCATCCTGCATTGCCACCACTTCTTCCTGCCACAAGAGTCAAGTCTTGGCTGAAATGTATGGCAGGCTAAACTTCACCCTCTTCCGAGCCATTGCCAGGGCCATTCTGGGTAGATGTTTACCCACCGAAGACAAATTAGTATTTTAAAGTGTGTTTATGCGATTGTATAGTAATCTGTGTATTAGCGAATCTTATTAGATGTAGAGGTGATTATTTTCGGTGAATAGCCAATTGTATTCTGGTAACCTACTTGTGCATATTGATATATTACATTTATTTTAAAGCAAATGTGCTCTGACTGTTCAGAAGTAGATGCTGAATCTAAAAATGTAATTGGCATGATATAATTATATACCATTCGTGAGATAAAATCAAAAATGTGCATTATTGCATTTTCCCCCTCTTTCAGTGAACAACACTGTAGTTCGAGCTTTTTTGTTTACTAATTGCAAAGCTAATTCCTTATTGAAACGTTTCAAATAAGGTTGGAAAAAGTGTAGCAGTACCCACACATTCGTAATGGTACTGTGACAGGGGGTGTCGGGGGGATTAATAATAATAAGCTCGCATATCTCCAATAACCTCTATATTGATGCGAGGAAAAGCTAGATTTCCTCTACTATATTATTACTTTGTAGTTCAGGGGGGATTTTCAATGCAAAAAGCATTGGCTTCCGGGGCTCCACCTCAGGCCCCGATGGGGGAGCTTGCAGTGCTCTTCCATTCCCCCTAGCATGCCCTCCCCACCCCCATTACAGTCATAATCACACCACTTATTGTAGTGTGATGATGGGCCTGTGTAATAGTTTTGCGTTCATTCAAGTACATTCCTTTTATTGACACATACTGTAGTGTTGTACACATGCATTTCCATAATTTGCAAATAATAATCTTTTTCTTACATCTTCAGGGCAGGTGATTGATATAAGGAATTTTGATGATGTTGTAAAGCTGCGAGACCAAATCAGTTCTAGGTCTTGCATTAAATTGCATACAGAGAAGAATTACAAATGGTGTATCAAAAAACCACTGCCAATATTGAATAGGGATGAACCTCTTGATGATGTTGTTACCTTGTGTAAACCAAGTACTGAACCGCGTCAAAAGCAGGCATTCATAGCTACATTAGGCGCACCTGGTAGCGGGAAGACAACCTTTCTTCATTATGTAATGGACAAGTTACCTATCCAAGGTCTTGTCCGTTTATTTGTTACATTTAATGGGGATACTGCTCTTTTACATTCTGAATATAAAGAGCTGCAAGATGAAAAGAAAAATAATAACTTTATTATACGGCGAATTTTTTTTTCTTATTTCTGTGACACCAATGACACAAGCTGGGGTACGTTTTGCAAGCAGCTTGGAGAAATTTCAATTGATATGAATTCTCTTTTCTTAGCACTTTGTCGTGATCGATACAGTCGTTGGAATGAGGAGCCTTTCTTCCTGTTAGCAATGGATGAAGTTGTAAAGCTAAATAAAGAACGTTCATTAGATAGAATACTTTCACACTTTTTCAGTGAAATAGATTGTTATGCTACTAAGCACTCCCTGAAAATCATCATGACAACATTGGATGGACAGCTTCTCTTCAAACAATTCAATAGTGAATTTAGGGTATTACAGAATGGGATATGTCAATCCGAAACTGGTTCAAGCAGAATAATGCATTGGGTGAAACTTCCCTCATTACCTTTTGATAGAACATATACAGAATTCGTTACTCTGTTAAAATGGACAGATCCTGAAAAACTGGCACATCTTCGTGTTGCTATAGCCATGTGTCTTGGTCATCCAAGATCACTAAACATGCTCTATGATGTAATAACCAGTTATCCAGATGACCCTAAAGTATGGATATGGATTGATCATCTTATAACACGTATGCCTGACGGTTGACTTGGTGACATGCCACTTACTGATCTTGTGTGTTGTTTGGCTGCAAGTATTACGAGCCAATATGTTGGCGAATTGAAAGAAACATCTAACGATAGTACATATCGTTTTTGGTTGGCTCGGGGGAGTATAATAAACAGTACAATTCAAAATAAAACATTTATCCCTCTTGTTTCTCCTTTATTACTGCATAGATTATTTATCATGCATAAATCACAAAGTCCTGTAACTGGTAATGAGAAAGAAGAACATCGGCTATGTGCTTTATTACATCATATGGAGAAATGTGCGGTCACGGGAATTAGCGGTATGTACAACTAACCGCAATGGGCAGTATAGGAGATTGTATGGAAAACTCAAGAAAATCCAATGTTCTGCTTCAATCTTATGCATTTGAAGATTTGCCCGACTAGTTCTATAAGATATAGGACATGGTAGGAATTGTCATGATTTTTTCAAAATTTGTAGCCCCTTCCTGTCGGTTCCCTTGATTTTTCTGCTTTTGACTTGATGACATTGAAATTGATACCTAATTACCATATTCCAGCTCACATATCTGCTGTATTTAATGCGGTAAGGGATTTGCCCAACGTGTCCCCAAATTTTGAATCTATGGACATAATTATCGAGTATTTTTAAGAATTTTGCTATGATAATTGCCGGTTCCTCTGAATTTTCTATTCATGCACTAAGATCTGCGTACATTTGCACTGATCATCATCACGTGCGCATCTCAAATGATGAACCAATCTCGTACCCAGACAGAAAATATAATTCTATCATCCTACGTGAATGTCTGCGGAGGAAGAACCACGCCCAATTGGCCTCGTGCCCAATAAATATTCCGCTATCTTTGTGGGCGTTATATCGATCGACTATGAAAGGTACAAACCTAATTGCAGCTTAGTCTCGTACCCAGACCCTGATTACCACAGCTGCGGATGGATTACATCACCGCTACGTGGTAGAGGGTCTGGTCAAATGCCTAACAAAAGTCGTTCTACGGACGCAAATACAGAGCACCCGTGACGTCATATAGGTAGTGCAATATGTTAATAAATTACATGGTTAACTAACCGGTAGAGACAAGGCACTGAGTATTTCGCTTTAACAAAGGCCCTATCAGGTTGTGTGACAAGAGAAACGTACCACACGAGTATCCGAAGAGTGAGTAAAAAGGCTGAGCTATCTACGCCCCCATACTAAGCTACAAACTGTTTGTTGAAGAGCACGCGCTCGACTTAAGGGAATTGGAAAGTCATGCCCGTTACGCTTCTCCCGTGCTGCCAGCGCTAGCTGTTTCTCTCACTGCCGCGTTGGGTTTGTAGCTTTTTGCGTTTAGACAGTTTTGGTATGGCGGCGAAGCTCCGCCTTTAAAAGCTCACTCTCCTGTCCTTCGTTTAGCTTGCCACAAACTTATAGGACATTTGTTTAAAGCGAGAAACACTGTTACACAGCTACAGTACCGCCCTAACAATTACTTAACCATGTGACTTATTAACATATAGCACTCGTATATGTGACGTCACGGGTGCTCTGCATTCTGATTGTACGCCTAAAATCTGGCGGACTCAGAACGACTTTGGTTAGGCATTTGACCAGACCCTCTACCACGTAGCGGTGATGTAATCCATCCGCAGCTGTGGTAATCAGGGTCTGGGTACGAGACTAATTGCAGCTCGATCGCGAGTTTTGACTCTGAGATTCAGCGAGTGTTTATTAGGCATTGCTGATACCTCTTGATATTCGGGTACTGATGCCGATGGTTGGATCCGCCACTTAGGTTGGAAGGTACGTGGCGCATCAGCTTTAGTCTCGTTTCCAGACCCTATCTGTGGGAAACAAGCTAGGTAAATATGGAATGCACCAGAGATCTGTTATCTCTGGCGGCATCAATGACATTACAGGTACGCTTGGAATTTGCCCCGTACGGGCGATGCCGGGATTGGTAGGGGATTTGACAATATTTGACCGACGTGCAGATGGTTAGGTAGGGGCGGTTTGATGCCTAATACATATGTATATTGTACGTCGATAGTTCAATCCCGACCACAGCATATATACCGCGTAATAAATTGTTTGATATGACGCGATATCAAATCCAGCGGCGTAGGAAGGAGTTTAAAAGTGTGTGTGTGTGTGTGTGGGGGGGGGGGGGGGGCAAACATTTTAATGGTCATCAAGAGGGGGGGGGGGGAGGGTGAGGATACCCGGCCCTCCCGCCCAGCCAGCTAGGGGAGTGAAATTGCCTAAATCATAAGCATAAGCACTCCACTCTCAATTATATCCCTTTGTTTACTTTAATGCAAAGCTGCATTACAATTGAACACATTGCACACACATGCAACAATAATTAACCAAGTTTGTTATTACATGAGTGTATATACATGTATAACGTTCAACTCTTAAACCTATGCCAATATTAGGAGGTACTAGCTATAGGAGGAGCTAATTTGCTGGACTTGGTGTGAGGGGAAATGGCTAAAAGGGACTGAAAAAACAGTTGGAGGCAGTTGATAATAATTCCTGGAGTTGAAATGTATTTTGTATTCACTGAAGTGGACTATTCTTCACAAAAGGTTGACGGCTTATTTAGATTTAACCCCTCCACAAATTTACATGTACCTCTATACTGAACATATGTACTTGGCACTTGCTGTCATGTATGAATTTAATATACAGCCTAATACCAGAGATCATATGATCTCTGCTATAACTCACGATTGAAACTAATTAACTGCTTGATTTTTTTAATATATTGCAGTAGTTAGGCTCCAATTATTTTATGTGGTTATGTAATTGTATCAAAACCCTCATATTCAAAGCCCTCTATTATCAACGTTATTTAAGAATATTAGAGATAATTGATTTTAATACATACTAATAACTAAGGTTAGATTTGATTATGTGGTGGAACAGCACTGATTTCAAGTTACTGAATTCAATAGATATGTAAAATCATAATTTGGTTTTAAGTTATAGCGGTTGAAGCTATTATGGGATGACTAATTTTAATAACCATAACTAATTACTCCATTATTAAATGAACTCAAAACATTGGTGAGTCATTTAAAATTGTAGTGGCCTTTTAGGATTTTCAAGTTTGATTTGTTGTTTTGAATGTTAACTAGCAAAATGCGCGCCATTTCAAACTTTCTTCACAGCTATAATAAATTTTGTAACTAAAAGTTGTCATACATTGCTGTATCAAATTAATTAATTGCAGGCAATTTTTGAACTGCATGTGTTAGTGCTTCATATTTGCCTAAACCTGGTTATTCTATACAGTGTATTCATAAATTGATTTAGATTGATAATCCAATTAAGGAATTGTATTGATTCAAAAGCATTGCATTCTTTCGTGGATAATAAATACACACATGCCAATGGAGCTAGCAGGATGCACTAGGTTGATGATGCATGATATTAATTACAGTTTATAATACATTACAGTTTTTGTACTGATAAAATAGGTTTCAAATTTGGTGCTTTGTACATTCAGAAGACAGGTATATTTGTTTATTGCATGAAACGCTCACTCCCTTGTATATACATTGTATAAAATGGAATATATATCAAAAGATGCTAAAGAAATAACTATTAATAGATGTGCAAGGTCGAAGAGCAGGCCCGTAGCCAGGGGGGGTTCGGGGGGTTCGAACGAACCCCCCCTCAGAGGATAAAGGTCCTGCACTCCGCTTACGTGGAAGTACTACGGTGCCGCTGTGCAGGCAGCTCTCGAAGGCGGATTTAGGCGATTAGGCTTCCCTAACTAATAACGTATGTATAACACAATTAAAAAAGCAATTTGCAATTTGCGCCGGTTTAATAATTAATGTATACCCGGTCGCATTAATAATCGCCGGGCCGATTGACTATGCCGGGTAGCTCCCAACAAAAGAAAAGAGAGAGTGAACGAGCGGAGTGCTAGTGCTCTTTGAAGACTGCACAATTATATGAGAGCCTCGATGGGAAATAGCCGTCTTTCTAGCCTTGCTCTCCTGCATATACATTATGACATGGACGTGGACTTGTCACACGCTATGCCCATTTGCACCCAAGCTTGAACTTGACTCTATTATCCGCCCTTGAATTCTGTTAAAACACTGTCACTGTATACTAATCAATTGTGTTTGTATATAAATTTATAACCTGCCTAAATATGTAGTATTTTTCATGTGCCATTAATTCATATATGACTAAGCAGCCATTGAATCAGAAGCATTGTTTTTTTTATTAAAGCGAAGATTGATTTAGATTGCATAGCAAACGGCATGTTAGGTTTAGCCCCTTCCCCTCTTTTCATATCAGGCAGCTCACCTTGGAAGGTCGCATGAAATTGAATTGCTCATCTTGTTTATTTTTCAGTTGTGAGTATTTTGGTACATGTACATGTGACTGCAAACTATTAATTCTTTTGTGTGGCCAAATCAATTTTTTCAAAAGCTTCCGCGCGAAGCGCGGGAGGGGGCACATCACCCTCCCGCACCCTCCCCCTTTTGGTGACCCACGCCCACTTTGGGTCCACTTTTTTTTCCCCCCGAACCCCCCCTTTTCCTGACCTGGCTACGGGCTTGAAGAGTAAGTGTGAAGTGCGAGCCACTACTGAACATTCCTCTGAAATAAGTCCTACATGTACCTGATGAACTACATCATCTGCTTAGGACCTTCGATGTGCTGATACACAACTTGATGTTCCAAGTGAGACAGATCGATGCTAAAGCAGGATTCACTGATCCAGTATCAGGACCTGAAATGAAGCAACTCAGTGACACTATCAGCCGTTTTGGCCTGTCTTTCAGGAAAAGATAATCTTGGTTTTAACTGAACGTCTCTTAGAGGAAATAACAGGAAACAGTTTCTAGCACAGTTACCACCCCATTTGGACACAATACTTCCCCCCACTTCCCCCAATAATGCAGTTACATGTAGTAAGCTGTGGAGGGTAAAGCACTGCCGCATACATGTATGCCGACACTGTAATTTGAAGCAATTCTGTATATGGAACTGTGTAATGTAGGACTTTGAAAACATACACCAGCAGGTGTCAAGCCGGAGTCCTGATGCTGAGTCACTTCAGACCGAGGTAAATATTTGTGTAAATGGTTATGCATCATTCACAAGTTGATCTACTATAGGCTGAAGAGTCGATACAATCTTTTCTTGCTATGTCCAAAACTTTTGAAGGATACGAAGAAAAAATGCGCATCTTGGCTAAGCACATTCCTGCCATGATCAAAGACAACGGAAATGTGAAGCAGTTTAGCTGCCAAGGTTATGATTGTACACTGACATAGTATTGTACCTGTATGTGTACTGTACATGTATATAGCTGTTGAGAAGCTAAATGATGATGCAAAAATGGATGTAAGCTTACGGGACCCTGCCAGAGACATATTTCTTACAAAAGATAAGACTTGGCAATGGATCAGAATGGAAGAGACGTAAATATCAATACAAAACCAAACCAGATGGAACAAAGAAGAAGAAATTGCATCCTTGATAGTTACAGGCAACAGGATGAACCCCTTTAATGTATCATGGTCACATTGTACATGTCATCTGTAATCACATACATTGTGTATAAGTAACAATGAGTAAAGAAGCACATATTACATGTACGTTGTGGGTGCAAGGATCAAGCATTTCAATAAAAGATGATGGTGTAGGGACTGATACAGAAAACTAATGTGCAATGTGCGATAATGCATAAGGTTGTCATTTCTAACAGTGTACACATAACAGTCATTTTGCAGCAGTTAAGAAGAACTAGGGGTGTGGCATCAGAATTTGGAAGTGTTTGAGGGGTGACTCCTTCATGGTAATGGCATCCTGTTCAGCTGATCCTGGCAAGAGTACATTCAATTTCAGTGATGGATCCAGGATTTCCAGTTTGTGTGGGTACAATTGACCTACGCCTCACTCCCGGTCCTGCTGGGGTATAGGGGAGCAGCTGTAAGAGTGTATGGAAGCTTTTCCATTATATATGTATCAGTGCTTGTGCCTACAGTACATGTACAGACCATTACATGCATGACTAAGAGGTTTAGCTCTTCCCATTCATGTGAGATAAGATAACCACAGTCATTGCCACTGCTACACACACACATACACACACACACACACACACATGATGGTACAAGCCCCTCCCTCATAAGTAGAATCCAACATACATGTACATGTAGCTGCAAGACTAACCCTGAGGCACATGCGCACGTGCACACACACATACACACACAAATATACATGTACACACACAAACACACCAGACGGTACAAGCCCCTCCCTCACAAGTAGTAGTAGTCCTTAGAAGTACAACCCACATGAACATATACATGTATCTGCCATAGGTTCACTCCACTGTCATGTCTACATGTAGTAGTGTCCACTCAAACATGTGTAGCTGGTTTACTGCATACTGCATTGCTATCAGCCAATCAAAGTATACACAGTTCACAAGATGATTTGATTGTATTCATTTTATCTAAGACAATGGTTGTGTACACATTGGACTGCCCTTGTGGGTTTTGTGGTAGAAGTCACGGACCAAGGCCAACATCCATAATAAGTATATGTAGACCTATGTAAAGTCAGGGATATGGTTCTAGAAGGCCAACAGTAACACTCACACAAATACACTCACACAAATACACTCACACAAACACACCAGATGGTACAAGTAGTCCATATAAATCCAATACACATGTACATATGTACATGTAGCTGCAAACCTAACCTTTAAGCACACACAAACAGAACTAAAACCACAGCATCAAATCCAACCCTCAATATACCCACATGCAAAGCTAATCTAAACACACACACCCACACAAATATACACACACACACACACATGCACAAGCACACACACACACCTTCCTCACCTTAGAAATCCAACCTACATGCACAGGTATCTGCCATATATTCACTCCACAGCATGTCTACCATACCCATCTGCTATGGGGTTCTTGGTACCTCCCTGTCCACTCTATAGCTGGTTTACTGCACAGCTACATGTACCTGCCAATCAAATCCTACAGAGCTCACAAGATGCTTTGATTGTATTCATTTAGCCAGATGCCCTTGTGGGTTTTGTGGTAGAAGTTACAGGCCATGTTAGACATGAAGGCTAAGAGTATAGGAGAAAGCCAACAGTATAGGGAGAAGGCCAAGAGAATGCCAACAGTACACGTACATGTATAAGGAGAAGGTTATTACATATACATGTACATAAGTAAACCACCAACACACACCTGTTTGACACTCCCGGCATATAGTTCCTAGCTTGACCTCCATCTTCTCTGTGTGCTGAAGGGACAGCAGACCCCTCACTATCTCATTGTTGATCTCAAGGACTGACATCACAACAGTGTACTGCCAGTTATCACTGCGGTCTTCAGTGATGTGGAACAGCTCAAGCCTGGCCCGCTGGCTAATCCCAGGGTAGTCCTCTGTTCACTACATTGTAATGGAAGGAATGGGGAAAGGAGAGGGATTAGAGTGGAGAGGGAGATGGGAGAGGGTTTATGAGGATGCAAAGCAATTAGCATCTACATGTACATGTAGATACAATGTACATGTAGATGTAATGAATCTAGATGTAAATAAATGCACCATGCTACAATTGTACTCACTAAAAAAAAAGTCTGAAGTACAATATTTATATTCAGCCTGCACCTATCATACATGTACATGACGTTACAACTACCGGTATATACAGAAACTAAGAGAAACTACCTGACAGCAACTACATCCTCTCACAGTACACACACTATGTCACTTCCCCGACTCGGAAGCGCCCAGTCTAGCGGTCGCAGACACCACATGGTTTGTGAAATCAGGATCCATGGCAGCCCTTGACCGTGAATTCGACAGATAACTTGCTCTTCCACGGATCGAGCTATTCAGCAAAAAATCGCCTTTCACACTCCCTTCCGAGCTCACTGTCTCCTTCTCGTCACCAAACGTTTTCCAAGTACAGAGTAGTTCCAATGCGTGCGCACCACGAGAGTAAAAGTTGGTTGTCAGCATTGTGGCTTTGGCTAACGATGGCAAGTAGCGTGAGGTAGCCAGCCTACATGTACCAATCGTAGAGGTAAGAGCTTGCTCCAAGGAGTGAAGGTAGTAAGTCGAAGTACAACCGCGCACGTAAAAATTGATTATTATCCAGCCTGCAAGGTTTTTAAACTGCATGTAAATGTGCATGCACCATACATGTACATGTACATAAACTGAACTATAAATATAAGTATAATATACATGTATATGTATAAACAGCCTTTTCATACTTGTCATGCAATTTAACATGACACTTGCCTCCATTGTGAACGTATCCAGTCTGGCCATATCCAAAAATGTTAAAGTTGAAGCCATCCATACAAGACACAACCAGATCTTTACTTCTGACAACACCTATCAATGTTGAGTAAAGACATGGAACAATGGAGTGCCAACTACATGTAAGTGCAGTAGCTACATGTACAGTACCTGCATGTACACGCATGTACATGTAATTTGAAACAATATAAAACACACATGTACATGTACATGTACATGTATGCATGCTTTTAAACAAATTTGCTTGCATTAGTAATCATGCAAAGGTACATTACATTACACCAAATAATTTTAAAATTATACTATTGTTGTTACATTGAGTCACCACGAAAGAACTAGTATTTAGAACACATATAAAATTTAGGCAGTTAAATTATATGTAGTATATTGTCATGCAAAAGAGTATGTTTCTATTTTCATCCATACAATTATACAACATGTACATGTACAATGTACCACTATCTGTGTTGACTAACTCGATTTGGGAGTCAAACAACTTTTATGTCAAAACCTTCATAACACCATCATTGTCCCTGTCGGAAAGGACCACCACATCTGCCTGGGTACCCTCTCTGTCCTCAGGGATGTCCGACCTCATAAGACAGAAGACACGTATGTTGCCTCTCAGGTCCACCAGCTCATTGTGTAGCCTCTTCCTCAGCTCATCTCCTTCCAGTACTTGGAGACCAGAAGACGATTGGTGGCAGCTAGATCCCAGATACATGTACATGTATGTAATGTAGCAAATCTGCACACAAGAACAGCAGCACATACATGTGTTATAATAATGTATGTACATATGCATATACATGTATACATATACATGTACATGTACATGCACACATGTATTCAGTACAGCACACTTGTTGAAGGCTTCTTCTGCAGAATGATGAACTACAGGATAAAAATCTACATACACATGTACATGTACATGCATAGGTACCTACACACTGCATACACACTGCATATACATATGGGTAAAATTACATGTATATACATACAAATGTACACATTGCATATGGGTACATGTACACTGCATATGGGTGGGTTGACGACATTTACATGTATGCTGCATATACATGTATGTGTACGTGAACATGTACACTGTAAACCCCCCCCCCTCCCTTGCAACAGGACTGTCTACTGGGCATGCACGTGTAGCCAATTCGGTCTGCTTTCGAGGGCAACGTGTGCCCACATAGGGACACTTCCCAGTGCCCCCAACAATTAAACTTACACATCAATGCTGTTGCTCACACATCAGGTAAGCACTGCCACATTTTTCAAACCACCCCTTCCCTTTCAACAACCATGGTAGGCCACTACCCTACCATCGAAAATTGATAGGGCAGAAATTTGAATGCACCATCACTGGCACAAGGCCATGCGATTGGAGCAGTTATCATGAATCACCAAGGGTCCGGGAGTTGCCCCCCGCATTGGCTTTGGATCTAATAAATACATCCCTTCCGCAAAGTTGGGACTTTCTGCATGTATTAGCTGTAGAATTACCACAGTTATCCATGTAGTAATTAGGAACCATCAAATAAACTATAACTGATTTAATCGCAGTTTCACTGTATGAACCGTTCATACTTAGACATGCATGGCTTAGTCTTTGAGACTAAGCCATGCATGTCTAAGTATGATATATCTATATATATCTGCGCATGTGTACCTGTGCATAGTACATGTACATGTACATACTAAATACATGCACCTGTACATGTACAATGTAGAGCTCTGCAACGACAAAACAGTGGCCATTAAACGTACTGCATGTAATTCATACATGTATATGTACATGCACACATGCATGATTAGCATGCATCATGTACCTCGTGCAAGGCCCACTCTAGCTGTGGCAAGCCTCTCATTGGAGCTGGCAGTCCTAGCCTTCCCCTGCAGGCTCCACAGCTGTGCTCACTGCCTGAGCCATCTTGCCTTCCAACTCAGTCAGCTGGAACTGCAGGAGCTGACATTAGGATGATGACCCCTTCAGCTGGGAATTCAAGGACGGATGATGACTCCTCAACACACTTCTCCAGCTGTGAAGACTGCAACAAGTACATGAATAGTCACTGCACAACACATATTACATGTATTTTGCACATTATATACACTGTAAGACAAAAGAACAGTGTGTACAAAAAACATGTACATGTACATGTCCAGTGCACATATGCACATATGTATGCAGTATATGCACAATTCAATACATGTACATGTGCATACAATGTAATATACATGTACATGAGTCACATGTTATACATGTACATGTACAGTGTACATGAGTTACATGTACATAAGTGTTCTACAGTACCTTTGTATTCTGCATGTTCCATCTTGCTCTGCAAGCTCTTCCACCACTATAGGGAGAAGGCCAACAGTATAGGGAGAAGGCCAACAGTATAGGGAGAAAGCCAACAGTATAGCCTATAGGGAAAAGGCCAACATGAAATAGGGAGAAGGCCACCAGTCCAATAGCATAGGAAGAAGGCCAACAGTATAAGAAGCCCACCATTATAGGGGTTGTATACGGAGAAGGCCAGTAGTATAGGGAGAAGGCCATATCTCCTCCTTCACTGCATCGAAGATATGCTACCGAACATACCCTACGCTACCCTACTAAATTCACATAGTATACTCACCAAAACACCTGCGTCTCGGAAGATGAAATCATGAAGGGCCGCCCTGCATGCCTAATTGATGCGCTCCACATCTCTGGCTCTACATACCAGTCTAATATCTATGGTTTGTGTATCGTTAATACAATTCATATAATAATTGTAATAGTTATCTAATAGTTACCCGACATAATTTTAATAATTGTAACTTTTATTCCTAGATGACGCAAGGTATTACGCAATGACTACTTCGTTTAAGAATAAATTATGCGCGGTAGAAATTAATTTCTTGTCTTGATTTTATTTTACGAATGGTTCATGGTATAATCTTATAAAGCACAGATTAACAATCAGTTCGATTTATCGTAAATTATAAATGTGTTTAAAATTCAATTGGAAAAAAAAAGCAAGATGACCGCCTATGTATGGGCCATTTCTCCATATGTTATATTTACGAGTCTTTGTTCACTGTTATTGAACATAGATCTTGGGAAACCTTTATTGCATGGTACTTTCTGTTACGGTTGTGGGCTCACGTTGCATCTGATAACCCGAATAAATTTCCTGTTTCAAATAATATCACCAATGTAAAATTGTCAGTGCTTTTATGTAAAGATTCTGATGATATTTATGGTGGAGATGTGGATTTGAATATAGGTGTACACAACTCAATGAAAACAGCCAGTCGTAAGACTAAATGCAGTAATGAAACTTTGAGATCAGTCGCGGATTTCCAACCTTGCACATTGAGTCACAGTCAACCTGGATTTGACATACTTTGCAAGCTTGGAGAATATATTGTGCTCATAGAAAATAAGGAGTCTGACGAAGGCACGGTTGGTGCAAAGTTAACTATTGATGATATATTGGAAAAATTAAAGCAGACACAGAAAGCTTTTAAATCAATTGATTGGCCTGAAGAAAAAAATTATATGGATTGCTGCATGTTGGAGAAACAAAATCCCTGGTGTGGATGAAATTCAAAGCAGTGCTAAACAAATGGAATTTAAAGGGCGTGTGGTTGTATTGAACAAGGAAGATTTGACACGGTTTTTTGGTCCAATGTTTGAATCGATGCCAGCATTAAATTTGTCATTGTTTGAATCCTTACCTTGGATTGATTAGGCTTAGTGTTGTATGTAACTGTGTATGTTCATTGTTTATATTCTTGTGCTATTTATGAAATCAAACGGGTTGTGTACAGTCTCGTATCTAGACCAAAATGAACAATCAAAGTCGATGCCGTTAGTTTACTGCTACTGCGCCAGTGTAGCCAGCATACACACTAACCCAACAACCACGTGGTGCATTAGCCGCAGATACGCGAGTATTACTAGGATTGTCTTCTGCTGCCTCCAGTATCGCACTATTAGCCCTGATAGACATAGTGATATGCTAACTTACGGTCGACTATTGGGTCGTCTCTGTGAACCATACTGGTAATGCTATTATTGTAGTATAAAATTACGTGACGTCATGCAAGGTACCACCTATACATCCCATAGTACGTTTGGCTGGTCGGTCGGAGAAACGGCCCGCTGTTCGATCTCAAAAATAGACCGTTGTTCGATCTCAAAAATAGATCATCGTTTGATCGCGGAATCGGATCGATCGCAGAATCGGACCGCTGCTGCATTGCTCGAACACGGAATCGGACCGTCATATTGTTCAATCAAAAAATCGCCGACCTCCAGGGCCACCGTAGATAATTCCAAGCATAGTATTAGTCTAAGCACAAACCCAAATCAACTGCTCACATGTTAACAGCATTTCAACATACGGCGCAACGTTTCTAGTAATCACGTGCCCCTTAATTCGTTACGAGTGCATCTTTTGGTGGGCTATTTGTGAGGCTCTCGAACTTCCAGGTGAGTTATGACGATAAAATACAGAATCTAGGGGCATTGTAAAACAATCTAAGCTGGGTCATGTCTCGAGACGCGATTTCTAGGGCATATAAAATCGCGGCTGAAATCTATGAATAATTATCAACATCTTGGTTTTTATATATGCTTTGCGATGGACTTCCATAAGAGTTAGCTTACAAACATTGCAGGGTGTGCGGTCGGAGGATGGTGGTAGCTAATAAGTCAAAAAGAAGCATAAAGTATACTTACAAGCTGACCTATGCCATTCTTGTGAGTTACAAAGCACATTGAGGCAAAGTGTGAGCCGTTTCTTGTACCCACAGAGTAGGTGTGTCTCTGTGCCAACTGGGGACCCAACGCTATGGGTGGATTTTGAACCATGGGGTGTGACCACGACTTTAAGTATACTAACAAGCTGACCTATGCCTTTCTTGTGAGTTACAAAGCAGATTGAGGCAAAGTGTGAGCTGTTCCTTGTACCCACAGAGTAGGTGTGTGTTTGTGCCAACTGGGGACCCAACGCTATGGGTGGATTTTGAACCATGGGGGGATTTTGAACCATGGGGGTGTGACCACAACTTTAAGTATACTTATAAGCTGACCTATGCCATTCTTGTGAGTTACAAAGCAGATTGAGGCAAAGTGTGAGCTGTTCCTTGTACCCACAGAGTAAGTGTGTCTCTGTGCCAACTGGGGACCCAACGCTATCGGTAGATTTTGAACACTGGGGGTGTGACCACCACTTTAAGTATGACCTATGCCATTCTTGTGAGTTACAAAGCACATTGAGGCAAAGTGTGAGCTGTTCCTTGTACCCACAGAGTAAGTGTGTCTGTGTGCCAACTGGGTAATTCCATATATATATTTGCCACCCTTTTAGCATCATTGTCTAGTTTGGACATGCTATTTTCCCCATGTGTTCTCCCCATAGGAGTATGCAAAATTGCTGTACATTTGTATACCCTATAGTGTACAGCTTTTAATATACGACAAATTAAAATTTTCATTTTTTTCATAACCTCGGTTAACTCGGTTGAGCATATCCTGAGTCCTGAAACATTCTGGTTGATTTGAATATATCCAAAACATTGCTAAGATAGAGGTCTACATAAAATTAATTGATTTTAATAACTTCTTGGCATGTTACATGAATAAAGTCATGAATTTGTAATGAATTGTGACCTATCCAAAAATATGAAAATACAAATCACACCAGACTTGTACCATAGTTAGCTAACCATACCCCAAACATATTTAACTGAAAAGCTTACTGGGACACGTATTCTCAGGGCTGGGACAGCACAAAAAGTGGCTGGCAGCCATGTTATTCCTCCTTGAAACTCTTAGCCGGTTTACATAGGGCAGTTTACATAGCTAAGGTATTGTCAAAACATAACATGGCTGCCAGCCACTTTTTGTGCTGTCCCAGCCCTGAGAATATGTTTCCCAGTAAGCTTTTCAGTTAAAAATGTTTGGGGTATGGTTAGCTAACTATGGTACAAGTCTGGTGTGATTCGTATTTTCATATTTTTGGATAGGTCACAATTCATTACAAATTCATGACTTTATTCATGTAACATGCCAAGAAGTTATTAAAATCAATTAATTTTATGTAGACCTCTATCTTGGCAATGTTTTGGATATATTCGAATCAACCAGAATGTTTCAGGACTCAGGATATGCTCAACCGAGTTAACCGAGGTTATGAAAAAAATGAAAATTTTAATTTGTCGTATATTAAAAGCTGTACACTATAGGGTATACAAATGTACAGCAATTTTGCATACTCCTATGGGGAGAACACATGGGGAAAATAGCATGTCCAAACTAGACAATGATGCTAAAAGGGTGGCAAATATATAGGTATATACGTGCGCACTTACACTCTGTCCTTTGCATCTGCTCTTCAAGAACATCTATACGCTCAAACAGCGTTTCAAGCTCAGCTATGCGCTCCTCCATCAATCGTACTTTGCTACGCAACGCAGCATCCACTGTACCGCTTTGCCTGGACATGAAAGCACGTGTAGTGAGCAAGAATTAGGCACTTGCGTTAATTTATTGACGTGCAGTGTAATGGCGCAAAACGATGATGCAGTGTTCAGTAAGCGTGCGAACTCAAGCAGTTCCAGCGTAGTCCAGTATGTCTGTGATTGTGCGAAGTGTAAGGGGTCCTCGTGGTACGCATATAGAACTGTTCGACGACATCGTTCAATTTTTGGGATCAGTACTACAAAAGCCAATTTAGAAGCATCCTCCAACGGAAAAAAAAAAAGGAAGAAGGCCTTCTACAGGTTATGACGTTGCCTATTCAATGTATAAAATATACTTTATTCATGCGTATGATTATGTGTGTGATTGGTATCTAGTATGTTCTTAAAATTAGTGTTTACCAAAATTCATGCATACAGTGGCATGCTGATTGTAGTCTTGCTAGAATGTTCAGCAAAGTTGCACTTTCACATATTTTGAGTTAACTGTTCAATTCAGGTGCATGATGATGATTCTAAGTGTGTCAGTGCAAGTGATGTGGAAGAGTTATCCGAAATAAATAATTGGGATATGGAGCTATCAGGTAAGCTTATTGCTCACTTTATATAACAAGCTTAGACTTGTCAGTTTTTCTAGAACACCAGTCAACTGACGATGAATTATCCATCTGGAAGTGAAGAGACAATGACATCTGATACCTCCAATGATGAGATGCTTTCATCTGACAATGAAGAAATACTTGTTTCTGATACCCTTGGAGATGAAACGACAACTGACACACAAGAGGAACAAATGTTTGAAATGACAGATGAAATAAGTGAGCACACTGGAGATGAAATCACTGCTATTATGGAAGAAAATCTTTCACAAAATGAGCATTATGAAAGTCCATTGAATGAGACAACATCATTGAGTAACATACTGCTTTGGATTTGCATGGTTCTATTTCGTATATACTTCAAGTTCAAGCTAACAAAAGCAGCACTTCTGGCAATATGTGGACTCATATCATTTCTATTGCATCACATTGCTCATCCATTGAGCAACATTTTCCCCACAACTCTTCATAGCTTATATAAGATTGTTCGTTCTAGAAAGATGGAAAAAACAGTTTTAATTGTTTGTCCAAATGATTTGTGTAATCAGCTGTACAAACCAACTGACATTGTGCAGAATAAGTGTTGTTCTAATATCATTTTTGGTAAAAGATGTGGTCATGAATTAGGATACTATAAAAACTAGGCTTTTTCAAGGCAAAAATGGGTCCCTCACAAAACATTTCATTTTTTACCTTCCTCCCAATGGCTGAAACATATGTTCAATGATACAACATTTTGCCAGCTGATTGCCTCCAAGGATACATCAGATTCAACTGCTAATGAAATGAAAGTTGTATATGATGGCCAAATATGGAAAGAATTTTTAATGGATCCTTTGCAACCAACGTCTCCATTACTATGCGACAATAATAATATTGGACTACTTTTAAATGTAGATTGGTTCAAGCCCTTCAAACATAGTGAGTATAAGGTTTCTGCAATAATGATGACAGTTCTGAATTTGCCAAGGAGTGAGCGTTTCAAGAGCAAGTGGACAATGGTATTGGGTGTGATACCTGGCCCTACAGAACCAAAAGGCAATATCAACACCTTTCTGAAACCAATAGTTGATGACTTGATAGACCTGTGGAACGGTGTTCCATTACATCCATCAGGAAAAGTTATCAGAGCTGCACTTCTTGATGTGTCTTGTGATATGCCAGCATTGAGGAAGGTGTCTCAATTCTTGGGCCATAAAGCAGATCTTGGGTGCTCCCGTTGCACTTTTAAGGCTGAAAGAGAACCCTCAACTCGTGGCGCTAGTGGTAAAATGAGCTACTTCACCTGTTCAGAAGCTCCAAGCAGAACAATGGAAGAGGTTAGGATTCAAGCTGAGGAGTATCAGAGTGCTCATTCATTGGCAGAAGCCCAAACAATTCAGAAGAAAAATGGTGTTCGATATATAGTGAATTGCTACGACTAGAGTATTTTGACATTATTCGAATGATGATAACTGACCCCATGCACACATTTTTATTGGGGATGGTACATAATGAAGCCAAGCTGTGCTTTTCAAGTATGTCAGCAAACAATGCCACTGAGTTTCAAAATCGTATTAAAAAAATAAGAATTCCATATGACCTTGGAAGACTACCAACTAACATCTACAATAAAGCAGGTGGATTGACTGAGTTAACTGCACAACAATGGAAGAATTTTGCATGTATCTATGCTAGACCATGCTTGGTTGGATTGATACCTGACAGGGCATACCAGTCAATGCTCTTGCTGTGTCAAATTGTTGAGTACATTTCACAACCTGCTACGAGTGATGATATCATTGTAAACCTTTATAAGCTGCTTCATGAACATCATAAGTGTTTCAGAACAGCACATGGAAAATGGCAGGTGTCAATCAATTATCATATGGCATTACATATTCCAGATGTAATGGCAGACTATGGACCTCCTCATGGTTATTGGTGTTTTGGATATGAACGAATGAATGGATTTCTTGCAGAGTTTCCTAACAGCAAGGTAGATATTGAGCCCCAAATTATGAACAGGATCTTGTTACAATTTTCATATGCCAGCTCTAGCCTACCTGTAATTACATCATCACCAAATGTTCCTAAGAGCCTGAAATGTGTCACAACAATAGAAAGTCATCAAGTCTTTCACACAAGCCCTATGAATTTAATACGTTTGCAACCTGCAGAAATGCGTTTTGCATTTCTACGCAAAATAGACCAAGGCAATATTGTAGACTGGCCCATTGAGCTAAAACATCCTAGCAAATGCAACTTAAAAATTGAAACCATTTTTTATAAGGAACTTGTACAGTTTTGTAAAAATATATATGACACCGACATATATGTACATCCAAGAATGGACAAATTTGGTCGCTGTGTGGTCAGTGACCAAATTTACTGATCAGAGTTCAATTCCACTGATAGAGGTTCTATTGTGAAAGCAATGTTTGTAATGAAAGAAAATAATGAACTTCATCCTTACTATGGTAGAATTCAATTTTTTTTTAGAATCTATATCACATTGAGGCAAGAAGGTCTGCAGGATGAAATAAAAGAATACATTCTGTGTTATGTAAAATGGATGTGTTTTAAGTCCCCTGAGATAGACAAGTCAAGTAAACATTATATGGTTAGTGATAAATTTTATGAACAAGATCGGATAATAAGTCCCAGACGATTTGAAGGCCGATTTACTTTAGCTCCAGCTGGAAAAGGATCATCTTTTTATGTTATCGAGCTTCCAAGATGATCAAATTGTATTGATGTATGTAATGAGGATTAAATTGCGTGTGCTATTACCACAGTAAAACCACATTTGTACATACCAGTGTACATATCTGCATGCAGCATTGCATGGCCTTAGTATCGATTGGTGATCCACTTAAAGGATGTAAAGAATTATTTAATGAATCGTCTGTAAAATCAAGCGCGCGATTCATCAATTGATTCAGAAATCAAAGCGCGATTTGTTGGTCATTGAAAAATCATAATGTGATTTTTTTTGTCTATTATAAAATCATAGCATGATTTGTTTAGCGTAGAATCAAATGCAAATCATACGTGACAATTGAAAAATCAATTATAGAATCAAAAATTGATTCTACGCGTTTTTTCCTTGTGTGATCTTTACGATTATAAAACTGGTTGTCTTGAAACCACCACTACGTCTCCATACATTCACTGTGCTTGCTCTGACGCTATCTTTCGTTGCCTGATCATGTTGCCTGTTGCCACAGTAGTTGACGAAAAAATTGTACTTCGCTTTCGCACCGCTTTTCGCGCTTTTGTCATCGTACACAGCCCAAAGTTTAAACGATGCCCAAAAAGAACCAACTACGAGGGTAGAAAACCATCTAGGAAGTTTAGGAAATCATCATCCCATTCTTTTACCTTGTGATGCCTCTGTTTGGACTTGCTTCTTCACTGCCTCTCTGAGCAAACGTAATTAGATTCATGCGAAACTATGACGACACATTGCGTTGAATTGGAATGGATATAGCGCGCGTTTCCAATCCCGTTTGGTAATTAAGGTTATTGATCTTAGTAAATCTATGGTAGAGGTAGCCTTCCAGTTCTCTTACTCCAGTGGCGGATACAGGGGGAGGGGGGCAAACCCCCCCCTAACTAATAAGGATACGCCTCCTGTTCATTGTAATGAATTTAATTACATGTCATCAGCGCCGCACTGTCTTATTAGCTCTTGCAGGCGCTAGACCTGTTGTACGTGCTAAGTATCACCCCTGACACGTGGCACTTTTTCTATTGTGCTTTTGAGCGTCGTTCAGCGTTCAATTTCAGCGTTCAGTTCGTACATTCGTTCAGCGTTCAGTTCGTACATTGCGAATTTCAATTTCAATTGAAATTCGCAATGTACGAAAAAGTGGAAAGAGCTAATTCCTCTTTGAGATTTAATGTCTATCGCAGCACTATGGGAGAAGACAGATTTAATGCGTTAATGTTATTGTATCATTTGTATGTGCACAAAGATATTGAACTTAATATTGATGCTATCATTGACAGCTATAGTCGAAAATACCCTCGGAGGATGCTTCTAATTGATCCTATTTGTGAAGTGTGACTGTTATAGGTATCTTTAATCATTTGTATCTGTGAATACCTGTTTTATAACTTTCAAAAGTGCAAAACACCAGTGGCTAGGGTTTTGGCGCGAAGATGATGATGCTTACTGCGTTTTCCCAGACACCCTGGCAAGTTCGGAGGGGCACGCCCCCATTCCCATCCCTATATGCCCCCCCTAACACAAAATCCTGTATCCGCCCCTGTACTCCACCTTTGGCAAGCGTGGAAACATGTCAATCTTAACATATCAGTGATATCACAACTACGTATATACAGACAGGTAAACATACTAGTACATACATGGAGCCTGAAAACGTGAAGTAACGATAGCTATTAGACTTCGCGCGCGTAGGGGAATTTATAAATAGCTAAGTGATTTATGACATATCTAATATGGAGGTCTGGGGCCGAGATACGTATCCTAGATACGTAAACAAGTATGTATGCACAAAACCCCAAATGGCTCCAGCAGCCTGGATGGAAAATAGAACAGAAATACTTACCTGGCGTCCTCGTAGGCAACTGGTATGAGAACAGACATATGGTAAGCGGCTGGCTGAATTCATAACGCGGCGTCGTGTCATGTCGATCGCGCGATTAAGTATACATGTAAGGTCCACCAAGCGAACTAACTAAACTTATGTTGTATTGAATATGTGATAGCACTGAGGCTGAGCCGAAGGCATACTAATATCTATGGTTGATCTATATGTATTGTACCTCGATCTGGCCTCCTCCACTATTGCCCCCGTATAAAGAAGTGCGATACGCAACATTTTATTCGCCCCACCCACCCAGCTGTGATGTGTTTGCCCATACAGTTCCAGAGAGGCTCACATCCATCGGCCAGTACCTACAGAACTGTATACAAGTCATATGACCCCACTGCCTGCCCTCCTGATACTACTACCAGAGCACACGGTGTTCTCATGAATGACGTAGGAGGTTCATCTGTGGACTTCATGTCATCTTTTACAAAGTATTTTAACTGATTTAGGGTCTGGAAAAGAAATTTCTCTTTACCCATCATGGAAGCCGCTATGCCAATAACTTCACATCATTCTACCACCAAGACTACTCCAAGAGGTACACTCCCGGGACAAGACAGTGGGACAGACATCGCTTGATATGGTCGCCAGAAAAATCTGATCACCCTCTTGAAGGTATAGTGCAGGTGTTGAGAGCGTGCACACGCACATAGCTGTGTGTTTCACTTCACATACAGGTGAGAGCATGAGATATGGATTAAAAGAGCAAATAGATGTAAGAACTCATGTCATGCATATATACATACATGTAAATCTAATTGATTGGTTCTATGGAAGGAAAAATGGGAAAAGCTGGCAGAGCTGGAGGCCCATGGGGACTACACCAGCACCTATCAAGTTACCTTCAGGTAATATTACTGCCTGCTGTTCACTGCTTACCCACATCAATGCAGGTCACACCACGCACACCTAGCCTCAGAGCCCCAGCCTCTTAAGTCCACAGCTCGCAACCTTTCATCTCACCTTCACCCTCACAACCTAATCAAGAACCTACGTCTGAGGGATGCCCCCCTCATTGTGAGGCCGGAAGTTGTGGACCCAAAACTTGAGAAGAACAAACTGTGTGCCACAGTGTAGCCATTAGGCCATGGGCAGCACACATAGGCCATGGGCAGCACACATAGGCCATAGAGGGGTGGGTTGACTGTTCACATGGCAGCGTTAATCAGATTATAAATGAAGCAATGTTCCTACACTGATCCAGGGTGGGGGGGGGGGGGTGGCAGGTGAGGGTGAGAAGGGATTCCTCCAGCTAGGGGGTATTTGGAACACTGCAAGCCTCCTCCACACGGGATCAGCCGCTTTGCGTACTTCTTAATTGAATAGCTAATTACTTGCTTTCTCTCCTGTACTGTATCCTGTACTTCTAATATTTATTTCATGAAACACTTTGATCGCACTGTGATCTTAGCACTTGTGTGTTTGTGTGTGTTGTGTATTGTGTGTGTAGTGTGTGTGTCAGTTACATTGTACTAAAAAATTTGTAACACCTCTATATTGCACTGATATTACATGTACTACAAATATTACCCTTTACCACACCACAAATAATCATAATAGATCAGTTCTACTAATCATGGTTGATGCCTAAAACTCCTCTGTCAGTTGTATTGTGGCCAAGATATGAGTGTGCAAAGTTGCAATATTTACTAGTAATGATTCAGTGGCATGTGTTTCATATAAATCATTGTAAGGTTATTAAATGATACAAGTCACTTTCATATCAAGACCAAAATCTATCAGAGGTTGGAGCAAAATCTGAAGACAACTCCAGCTCTGGTGCACACAAGGCTGAAACATCATCACATTTATACTAAGCTCTGGGCAACTTCATACTTTATTATAACGTTCGATCTGTATCACAACAATGCTTCACATGTACATGCACAGAACAGTAAATTTTCACATGCGTCCATCGAAAGTTACGGCAGTAACTCTCATGCCGTATCATGAAATCATTAAACCCGCGTATAACTCACGAACCGAGAAACGGATAGTTTAGTTCTTTGTTGCTATTGGACCACAATGGAAAGACGATCATTTAAACGTTTTGTTCAAGTCGCCAAACAGTTTGCTTTAAGAGAACAAAAAAGCTAGTAGTTCTCGTTCCCAGTCCCAAATTTCTCCTCCGACAGTTTTTCCTGGGTGAGTAGATAGGAACGGTTTTAGAGAGCGCCAGTTACACCAAAAATCGTAGAATTTTCTACCGACTGCCCATTGGTGTCAGATATTACAGCTTTGGTACAAAGCAATAATTACGCCATATTGTGTACTAACCACAAGCGTTCCCATGACAATACCTATACGTATAATTAGAAACTTATGGTACCATAATGGTTTGTTGTTTGTTCGCCATGTTTAACTAGCGTTGTCAAAATGCCTTCACTGGAACGACAGGGAAGAGCCAAACGCAGAGAGGAATACATCCAAAACCGAGACGGTGAATTAGAAACCTCCCGGGTTCGCGAACCGCGCTTCTTTTTTTTAAAAGAGGTGTATGCTGTGATAAGCAGAGTTACGATTTGGATCAACGTCATTTGTGAATAGTCCTATATTTGGCAACGTACAATGCGCGCGGATCCTGAAAAAAAGCGAGCGTCTGCTACAGTGCATAAAGCTTGGCGCGCGAGTTTCGATGTAGAACAGCTGCAAATGTAACATAAATGTAAACATTGTGTTGCTAGGCAATAAGGCAATCATACAAATCTATGTATACGTACAGGTTGTAAGTATATTAGTAGTAAAAAAGTGAATGAAACAAGATATAAAAAACATTCTCTCTGAGAAAGTTAGTGGTATATAGGATTTGAAGGCAATGGTACATAAATATAATGCATGCAAGTAAGTGCTAAATATAGGAATAATTATTGTATCTCCACTCCCTTGTTACCTTCCTTTTTACACCACCATTGCCTTCAAATCCTATATACCACTAACTTTCTCAGAGAGAATGTTTTTTATATCTTGTTTAATCAGGTGTCGACGTCAATGGCGCGTTTCTAATCCCTTGGTCTCGGAAATGACCGGACGACTGTGACATGATTGCTGTTTTGAAGTGGCCAGCCCAGGTACATCGCGCACCATCGGCAGGTGTGCTTCATATGGAATTTGCGCGATGGCCGATGGGACAGCAAGCAGCAGCTTTCCTGACGATGAGCTGTATCTACCACGAAGTGAGTTACCATCACGCATGCCTTCTATGACTGTGATACTCCGGTGCAGCTGTTGTGAATAAGCTAATTAAGGAAATAGTACCGAACATCCGCGTGTCCGTAGATGCTCGCGATTTGTTGCTGAACTGCTGTAGTGGTAAGCCCGTGTGTGTGTGTCTATCAGGCGGACTGGAGGAGTTTATCAACACATTCTGTAGAATTCATCCACTTACTGGCTTCTGAAGCAAGTGAGATATCAGAAAAACAACAAAAGAAAGTCATATCAGCGGAGCATGTTGTCGAAGCGCTCAAAACTCTTGGCTTTCAGGAATACATTGAGGATGTAAAAGCAGTGCACAGAGAGTATAAGGAGCAAGCGTCTGTAAGTGGCTTGTACACGTTTGTACTATTTTATTGCGGCCCTGTTTAGAAACATCGCATAAAAAAGCGTGGTAAAGGCAAGTTAGAGAAACTTGGTATTCCGGAAGAGGAACTTTTGCGTCAACAACAACAACTCTTTGAGGAGGCAAGGCAACAGCAGCTGGAGGTGAGAGCTGGATAAGCATGTGCTGAATGTAATAATGGTGCTCGTTAATTAGAATGATATCCTGGAGCAGCAGAAGCTTCAACAACAAACTCAAGCAGACCATACTATTGCCACAACTATTCCACATAGTGTGTCAAGTTTGCAGTTTGCACAATCAGTAACCAAATAGCACACTTCCTTGTGTTGAACTTTTTGTTTGCAACCTTTGCTTAAAATATTGATATTGCTTCTAACACTTACATGTTGTTTTCTCTCAGCTCCATTCCTTTATTGCTCCCATTAATCTAACCCTGCCCCCCCCCCCCCCCCCCCCCCCCCACGTGTTAGATTTGATATTGAAATTCATGTGCACTTGCTCCACACTAATTCAAATATTCATCACACCAACACCCATCTCATAATAATTACAAAAATAATAATTAAAAAGGTCCACATCCTTCACTTTGTCCTGTACAGTGTACTTATGTACAATCTAAAAATACATTGCTGTCATTTCCTTCCTTCCATCCATGGCCAGTGGCCACTCTGGGTCAATGCTTGCTAAGACATGCTTGTAAGGGTTGTTTGGCTTTGTCTTGCACCTGATCACCTTGACAGCACGATGGAAGAGGCGACTTGACATGACAAAGGTCTAAGCAGAGACACAACATGGTGTAATGGCACCCACACACCATTTGCAACACACCTCAAGCAAAAAGACAAGCGCGATGTAGACAAAGTCCAAGAGAAGGATTCCCACCCTGAAGGTAAGACTGGGGACTGGTTGAATGCCCATGAAGTCCAGCAGGGGAGGCAGCCAGTCAGCAGGGCTGAGGATCATGTAGATGTTGCAGAAGGAGATGAGGGCCAACAACCCCACGAAGGGCACTAAATAGAGCCAACCTGTCAGAAACAAACTGAAACGTAACTTTGATTACTTACAATTGGTATAAGTAGGCTTTCGATATGGTGGACCTATAGAGAGAGCAAAAGCCAGACCTGTGTACTGGAAAGTGGCCATTGTGAAAATGATTGTGTTCTCGAAGCATACTGGGACCCTCTCCGTAGGGTCTGTTATCACAAAAGGTGTGTACCTGTGCAAGTAAAACAGTCACACGATCAGTCAGGTGACCACAGAGGCGGCTCACCAGGACCAGGTCCATGTGGGGCTCTTGAGGTAGTACAGAGCCGCCACCTGGAAGCTCACCAACAGCACCACATGCACCACCATCCTCACCAGCATGTTGATGCTGGCCAGCCTGCCCTCTGGGCGCTGCTTCACCAGCACAGGGTACGGACCATTGAGCCCCACTGCAAAGGGTTAAAGTGCTTGCCACATAACCACAAGCCTATCTCCTTACTGACTAATACGAATATGGTGGCCAAACAGAAGTCAATGTAAAGATATTGAAAGTCTCCCAAATTAGTTCCAATCTGAAAATGAGAAGACAACATCAGTGCACCCTCCCTCCTCCCCTTCCCTCTCCTAATAAACGTTAAAAACCCATAGGGGACATGGTGGCATGCTCACCACATAGAGAATTGTTGCAGATATGAACTGTGTGAGAGCATAGAGGGACATGAACTTGAAGACTCCAAACATGGTGGTAAGGGCTGCTCTTCCCTCCATGATGACCTTGGGCACACAGGTGATGTTGGGGACCTTGGAGGTGAAGGGGGAGGCCACACTGGCCTCTGCCTCTGACAGAGATATGCCTGCATGTGCTGCCTTCAGGGCCTGGGGACCAGTACACTCACACCCGTCACATCTCACACACACCAACACTTACTCCACAATCATTGGCTCCATCTCCACACATACTAACTCCATACCTGAGGGGTGGGGTCAAACCATTCATACACACAAAAAAACACACATGCTGCCCCCTGCATACCCCAACTGTTGAAGCCCTACAACCAGCTGTGCCTTCTGGTCAGGTGACATCCTGGCAAAGACTGTTCCCTTGACCAGGAGCTAAGGGAAATACAGTAAGTAATTTCGGTGTGTTGCCATAGCAACAAGGTACCTTGTTCATGAGGTCATCGCTGCAGTGTTCCTTAACTACAGCAAATGACTTTCCATCAATGATGAGATGAATGTCTTGTGGCTTCACAGGTTTGGTGTGGGCACCTGGGAGGTCCATCTGAAGCACCTGAGGCTCCTGGCCATCGGCCACACTGCCATCAGCATTCAATGGTTCATAGGTGATGACTGGCTCTGTATCACATGGCTTGATCTCAGCCTTCATCACTACAGCCCTGTGCTGGCGAGGTATCATGCCACATTCACGGGCAACAGAGACTGCAGTCAGCAGGTTATCTCCTGCAGGAGAGGGGAGGAGGGAGGGGCCAGGGAAGTGAGTGAAATAAGAGAACAACAAAATATAAAAGTATTGGGATGAGGTGATGTGGTGATGAGGTGATGTGGTGATGAGGTGATGTGGTGATGAGGTGATGTGGTGATGAGGTGATGAGGTGATGAGGTGATGAGGTGATGTGGTGATGAGGTGATGAGGTGATGAGGTGATGTGGTGATGAGGTGATGTGGTGATGAGGTGATGTGATGTGGTGATGTGGTGATGAGGTGATGTGGTGATGTGGTGATGAGGTGATGAGGTGATGAGGTGATGTGGTGATGAGGTGATGTGGTGATGAGGTGATGTGGTGATGAGGTGATGAGGTGATGAGGTGATGAGGTGAGGATGTGATGTGGTGATGAGGTGATGTGGTGATGTGGTGATGAGGTGATGTGGTGATGTGGTGATGAGGTGATGAGGTGATGAGGTGATGTGGTGATGTGGTGATGAGGTGATGTGGTGATGTGGTGATGAGGTGATGAGGTGATGAGGTGATGTGGTGATGAGGTGATGAGGTGATGAGGTGATGAGGTGATGTGGTGATGAGGTGATGTGGTGATGAGGTGATGTGATGTGGTGATGTGGTGATGTGGTGATGTGGTGATGAGGTGATGAGGTGATGTGGTGATGTGGTGATGAGGTGATGAGGTGATGTGGTGATGAGGTGATGTGGTGATGAGGTGATGAGGTGATGAGGTGATGAGGTGAGGATGTGATGTGGTGATGAGGTGATGTGGTGATGTGGTGATGTGGTGATGAGGTGATGTGGTGATGAGGTGATGAGGTGATGAGGTGATGTGGTGATGTGGTGATGAGGTGATGAGGTGATGTGGTGATGTGGTGATGAGGTGATGAGGTGATGAGGTGATGAGGTGAGGATGTGATGTGGTGATGAGGTGATGAGGTGATGATGTGATGTGGTGATGAGGTGATGTGGTGATGTGGTGATGAGGTGATGTGGTGATGTGGTGATGAGGTGATGAGGTGATGAGGTGATGAGGTGATGTGGTGATGAGGTGATGTGGTGATGAGGTGATGAGGTGATGTGGTGATGAGGTGATGAGGTGATGAGGTGAGGATGTGATGTGGTGATGAGGTGATGTGGTGATGTGGTGATGAGGTGATGAGGTGATGAGGTGATGTGGTGATGAGGTGATGTGGTGATGTGGTGATGAGGTGATGAGGTGATGAGGTGATGTGGTGATGTGGTGATGAGGTGATGTGGTGATGAGGTGATGTGGTGATGTGGTGATGAGGTGATGTGGTGATGAGGTGATGTGGTGATGAGGTGATGTGGTGATGTGGTGATGTGGTGATGAGGTGATGTGGTGATGTGGTGATGAGATGATGATGTTAGAGGCAAGAGAGAAGCTCACTAAACTACACAGCCATGTGACCCACCACTAATACACTCCACCCCTTGGGTACCATGGCAACACCAGCTAGGCCCCAGTGGTACAAATGTTCACCAGCTGCTTTCTAAGCTGACTGTTTCTATTTAACAAAAGAACAAAGCTTTGAACTGCAGAGAATATAGCCTATGGCATGAAGCCTTTGGACAGACATTACAACACATCTCTCTTCCCCAGACCACACTTCCTTACCTGTAACCATGACAGTCCTGATGTTGGCATTCTTGAGGACAGAGATGACAGGTGTGGTCTCAGGTTTTAGGGAGTTCTTCATGATGATCAGTCCTCCAAACTCAAGGTCACACTCCACCACGTCCCTGTACACATGCAATTATATTACAGATGTAGGAAACAGCTACCCCTTCCCTCCTCTCCCTTCACTCTCCCGCTTCCCTCCTCCACCTCCTCCCCACTTGTTTCCTCTAAGGTACAGTTCTTCATACATAAAAGTTATTCACTTCTTTTGTTCACAGATAAATTAGCCAATCAACGTTACCCCACTAAGCTCCACCCACTAACCTTTCAATGTTCTCCGACTTGTGCCATTGCATGTCCATTGAGCGGTGAGCAACAGCCAACACTCTAAGTCCCTTCTGAGTCAAGGATCGCAACACTTCCCTAAAGTTCATGGGAACTGCATAACATGAGTTCACATGAGTGATGTGCATTAAATAGAAATATCCCTGGCTACCTGTATCAGGCCTGCAGAGATCTTTGACTTTCTCTGGAGCTCCCTTCACATACACTTGTAGCAGCTTAGGGTTGTCCAATGCCCTCGCCAGCACACACATACGCTAGAGATGGGACACAGATCCTAGTATGTGCCTTTCCACACTCATATGTGCCTCTCCACGCTCGTATGTGCCTCTCCACGCTCGTATGTGCCTCTCCACGCTCGTATGTGCCTTTCCACGCTCGTATGTGCCTTTCCACGCCCATATGTGCCTCTCCACGCTCGTATGTGCCTCTCCACGCTCGTATGTGCCTCTCCACGCCCATATGTGCCTCTCCACGCTCGTATGTGCCTCTCCACGCTCATATGTGCCTCTCCACGCCCATATGTGCCTCTCCATGTATACACTCTCACCTGAAGTTCAGAGGAAAATGGAAATTGTTTCATGATGCCCATCTCCACCCCCGTAAGACCACTGGTGGGAGGCGGCTTCACAATGGCCTGGACCAGGAGGTCAAACTTTGCGGAGTCGTTGCCTTGTTCATCTATAGTCTGGGAGTGTGAAATAGAGGGTTAGGTCTGGGTGACCTCAAGCCTGGGGAGGAGGCAGTGGTTAAAATGGAAGTATGGTCATTATTATGATATAGGCCTGGGGAAGAGAAACTAAGGTCATAAAGGCCTGGAGAGGAGGGAGTAGGGTTGTGAGGCCTGGGGATGAGGGAGTAAGGTTTACTAACATAGTGAGGCCTGGAGTGTTGGAATGTACACAACAGTGACATTTGTAAAATGTGCAGAAGGTGAACCATGGCGACACAGAACATCCAACACATGTGCTTTGTATCAACATGTAGATGTATGAGGTTAGCTACATACAGACAGCTGTCATTATGTTGACATCATATGGAATGTTGTGGAAGTGTACCAGTATACATATCAACCTTCTACATGTAGGTGCTAACTGTGATAAAGTGTTCTCAGACATTGCAGGGATATACCTGAATGATTGCAGGGATATACCTGAATGATTGCAGGGATATACCTGAATGATTGCAGGGATATACCTGAATGATTGCAGGGATATACCTGAATGATTGCAGGGATATACCTGAATGATTGCAGGGATATACCTGAATGATTGCAGGGATATACCTGAATGATTGCAGGGATATACCTGAATGATTGCAGGGATATACCTGAATGATTGCAGGGATATACCTGAATGATTGCAGGGATATACCTGAATGATTGCAGGGATATACCTGAATGATTGCAGGGATATACCTGAATGATTGCAGGGATATACCTGAATGATTGCAGGGATATACCTGAATGATTGCAGGGATATACCTGAATGATTGCAGGGATATACCTGAATGATTGCAGGGATATACCTGAATGATTGCAGGGATATACCTGAATGATTGCAGGGATATACCTGAATGATTGCAGGGATATACCTGAATGATTGCAGGGATATACCTGAATGATTGCAGGGATATACCTGAATGATTGCAGGGATATACCTGAATGATTGCAGGGATATACCTGAATGATTGCAGGGATATACCTGAATGATTGCAGGGATATACCTGAATGATTGCAGGGATATACCTGAATGATTGCAGGGATATACCTGAATGATTGCAGGGATATACCTGAATGATTGCAGGGATATACCTGAATGATTGCAGGGATATACCTGAATGATTGCAGGGATATACCTGAATGATTGCAGGGATATACCTGAATGATTGCAGGGATATACCTGAATGATTGCAGGGATATACCTGAATGATTGCAGGGATATACCTGAATGATTGCAGGGATATACCTGAATGATTGCAGGGATATACCTGAATGATTGCAGCGATATACCTGAATGATTGCAGGGATATACCTGAATGATTGCAGGGATATACCTGAATGATTGCAGGGATATACCTGAATGATTGCAGGGATATACCTGAATGATTGCAGGGATATACCTGAATGATTTTGAGACAAATTCCTGTTCTAGGAGATTAGCATGTAAGTGGTGCATTACAGAAGTCTTCCAAGTGATGGAGGTCTTTGGCATGTTTGGTCATTACTTTCCCACTCTGTGGTAAAGGCATCTATGCATGCTGGTGTGATCAACACAAGCCACAAACACTAGCTGTTAATTCATAATGTTGTGGACTATTATCAGAGGTGGGGACACGTGGTATGAGGCACTGTTGTATTGCGAGCGAAGCGCGCAGTACAGCGCCAAAGGCGCCTCATCCGCGAAGCGGACTCGGACGAGGCTGTTCAATTTTTTTCGGGTGCTCGTTTTTTTCAATGAAGAGTGTCTCGACGGCACCTGGGGTGTAATTTGACCCTGGATTCGGCTTGCAGGTGGCAACAAGCCCCCTAAACTGCAGAACAGCCTTGGGGGAACACATTTTCACCCTAAATACTTCAACAATCCTAATGCTGCTAATGTTATTCTAACGTTACAATTCAGGATATGGGGACATGTGGTATGAGATATGGGGACATTGGATAAAAAATAACATTTACCAGACAAAAGCTGCAGCATGGCGGGGGCTATAAGGGGGGGGGGGGGGCAATGTGTTCATGATTGAGTGTACCAGGGAACAGAGACTGCCATGTCATGTTGATCATTAATAACCAACAAGTTACTCTCATTGTGATGACCCACCAAGTTAAAGAAGATGACATCATTAGGCTGGTCCAATATTACAATTACATCATTAGGCTGGTCCTATATTAAGATTACATCATTAGACGTGACTTACCCACTTTGTTGCTTCAAACATGTCTAATTCAAGGGGATCCCCCTGAAGCTTTCCATTAATCCAAGTGAGGGAGTGACAAGTTGCCATGGCAAAGAGGATTGGGCATGGAGGCAGACATGTGGGGTCTTGTGCTTCACTGCAAAGCCTTAAAGGTGAAGAGAAAGATAAGGCCACACCCACCTCCACTATCACTACCCCACCTCCAGTATCACTACCCCACCTCCACTATCACTACTCCACCTCCACTATCACTACTCCACCTCCACTATCACTACTCCACCTCCACTGTCACTACCCCACCTCCACTATCACTACCCCACCTCCACTATCACTACTCCACCTCCACTATCACTACCCCACCTCCACTATCACTACTCCACCTCCACTATCACTACTCCACCTCCACTATCACTACTCCACCTCCACTGTCACTACTCCACCTCCACTATCACTACTCCACCTCCACTATCACTACCCCACCTCCACTATCACTACTCCACCTCCACTGTCACTACTCCACCTCCACTATCACTACCCCACCTCCACTATCACTACTCCACCTCCACTATCACTACTCCACCTCCACTATCACTACCCCACCTCCACTATCACTACTCCACCTCCACTGTCACTACTCCACCTCCACTGTCACTACCCCACCTCCACTATCACTACTCCACCTCCACTATCACTACTCCACCTCCACTATCACTACCCCACCTCCACTATCACTACCCCACCTCCACTATCACTACTCCACCTCCACTGTCACTACTCCACCTCCACTATCACTACCCCACCTCCACTATCACTACTCCACCTCCACTATCACTACTCCACCTCCACTATCACTACTCCACCTCCACTATCACTACCCCACCTCCACTATCACTACTCCACCTCCACTATCACTACTCCACCTCCACTGTCACTACTCCACCTCCACTATCACTACTCCACCTCCACTATCACTACCCCACCTCCACTATCACTACTCCACCTCCACTGTCACTACTCCACCTCCACTATCACTACCCCACCTCCACTATCACTACTCCACCTCCACTATCACTACTCCACCTCCACTATCACTACCCCACCTCCACTATCACTACTCCACCTCCACTGTCACTACTCCACCTCCACTGTCACTACCCCACCTCCACTATCACTACTCCACCTCCACTATCACTACTCCACCTCCACTATCACTACCCCACCTCCACTATCACTACCCCACCTCCACTATCACTACTCCACCTCCACTGTCACTACTCCACCTCCACTATCACTACCCCACCTCCACTATCACTACTCCACCTCCACTATCACTACTCCACCTCCACTATCACTACTCCACCTCCACTATCACTACCCCACCTCCACTATCACTACTCCACCTCCACTATCACTACTCCACCTCCACTATCACTACTCCACCTCCACTATCACTACTCCACCTCCACTATCACTACTCCACCTCCACTGTCCACATACTCATTTCCCTGCATCAGAAGTACTCCACTAGTCTTCACACTATCTTCAGTGAGGGTACCAGTCTTGTCAAAACACACCAACTTGATCTTGCCACAGAGGTTGACCCTATAATGCCACAACTTGGAGGAATGGACCAATCACACAACACCTCCAAACCTTTGCTGAGCTATGCAGAAGATTTTGTTCTTCTTCAGCCTGGCTACAGCATAGACTGTCCCTATGGTGATGGCCACTGGGAGGGCTGGGGGCACCACTATGGTGATGAGGTCAAAGCCCCTCATCACATAGACTATAGGGCTGAGCACTATGTAGGGAATGGTGGAGCCATCGGGCTGGGTGAAGGTGGTCACTGCATAGAACGTCATGGAGAACAAGAACCCTCCAAGAGCTGTAGGGGTGTGGTCAATGGGTGTGGTCATAACACAAGCACACATGCTGCCACATAACACTATGCAGCTCCACCCTCACATTCCACACCCCTCACCACACCACCCTCACAATCCACACCACCTACCAATGATTCCCAGAACTCCTATGAAAACAAAAGCATCACGATAGAACTTGGAGTTGAATGGCTTCTGGTACAGGATGGACCTCACCATACTTCCCTTCGATGTGGAGAAGGCTAACCATTGGAACACTATTCTAAGCAAATGTATGCATTCCAATAAGTGCCTACCTGTTCGTGTTACCACTGCTAATACTGATGAGTTATTGTAGAACCTTGTCTGGATGACATGAGTGCCTCCAAAGAGGGTGTGCTGTTTGTGCCTGTCAGGTGAGTACAGCTCATCTGCACTCTGGGGGAGTGGCGTCTTGGTCACAGGAATGCTCTCCCCTGTATGGAGTGACCACACACGTTATCTGGCAGTGGTACACACGTTATCTGGCAGTGGTACACATGTAGAGACAAAGCATGTAGTACTGGACCCAAGGGATCTGCGTGGTGCCCTTAGGCCTGGGGTCACCTGGAACTGTATGGCTTCAGTGTAGACAACATGGAGCATAGTACAATAGGACCTCTGCACGATTGCCAGCGTGCGAATGCATTGTATGTCCATGCAATTTGCCAAACACTGCCAAAAGTATATAAGGATCTTCAACAAAGCTCTATACAAATGAGGCACACAGCATGGACCACAGCACTCAAAACTGTATTTAAGATACTTCCTGTAGCAATAACGAAATCATAAAGGAATGCCAGCTAGAAGGGGGTGGACCAGGGGCCATCCCTTCTATGTCTTGAGGTTTGGTACATGTACAGATACTTGCACTTATTAGCGGCTCCCGTACGTGCGGTATCATGACTACTATCAAATGCTTCAATAAACCATTTACATGCGCTCCAACAAAGCTGTTGCGCTTTCATCGACCATTATTCATTTAGTGATAAAGGTGGGTCCCGCTAATGAATATGCTTATTAGGTGAGGAGCCAATGTAAGGCCAGCCCTATCTTTGTCTTAAGATCTCCACAAACAACCTCAAACCATCAACACTGGACCATGGATGTGTCCGTCTATCAGTTAAGATCAAAATGGCTGACAACCCTCAATTTAATATATTGGTTTGTGACAAGAATTGACTGAATTAACATACAAATACAACATTGCCCACGTGATGTATTTTCCATTTGACACTCTGAAATCTACAGGCATCTAACTGACCAAAAAGTACATGTGTACCTACATATAGAGGTACCTACCAATACATGTAGTGGTACCTCCCCCCAATTGGCCTCTAATTGAATTCATAATGTGATAATAAACACCTGACATTAGTCCTCCATTTATAAAATGCATTTGTTGGCATGGCAGACTGATGTGAGGTATTGTGAGGTGTAAGGCTTATTTCAAAGGTAATGGGAGAAAAGATACCACCTCACTTGTGCTGAAGTGAAGTACATGTACAATGTGTTCTTATACATTGTACCACCAACTTTAGAGAACACCCTCCCCCTAGATCAATGTAACCACATGCACTACATTCCTGTACACAACCACACTAACCAGTGACCACACCCCTGTACCCACTAACCAGTGACCACACCCCTGTACCCACTAACCAGTGAGGGAGGCCTCGTTGACGATAGCTGTACCAGTGAGAAGGACTGCATCACAAGGCATGCTCATGCCTGTTGGGGGGATCACCATGACATCACCAGGGACCAGGGACTCTCCCGGCACATCATGGAGCTCTGGGAGTGATATGCAATTATGTCTGCATCATAATACCTAACATCCCCCTCCCTCCTAACATCCCCCTCCCACCTAACATCCCCCTCCCTCCTAACATCCCCCTCCCTCCTATCACTCCTTCCCTCCACCATCCCTACCATTTAGATCCTCCTCCCCCTCCCCCCAGGGGTCAACATTAAGCACTTTGAGCTACTTGCCCTGTGGGGCCAGTACATGGTTGATGGAACCCCCCCCCCCAATCAGGGCCCCACTGCCCCCTCCCCCCCCCCCCCCCCCCCATCAGGGCCCCACTGCCCCCTCCCCCCCATCTAGGCCCCACTGCCCCCTCCCCCCCATCTAGGCCCCACTGCCCCCTCCCCCCCATCTAGGCCCCACTGCCCCCTCCCCCCCATCAGGGCCCCACTGCCCCCTCCCCCCCATCAGGGCCCCACTGCCCCCTCCCCCCCATCTAGGCCCCACTGCCCCCTCCCCCCCATCAGGGCCCCACTGCCCCATCCCCCCCATCAGGGCCCCACTGCCCCCTCCCCCCCATCAGGGCATGGATGCCCCACTGGCCCCAGGTACTGACCTGCCACACACAACATTGTAATGCATGCATAGCGTCATGTCAATACATTTACGTCATTGTCTGGCAATTTTAATGATGTTACTGCAAATGGCTGTGCAATATGGTGTAAGCACCTCCTTGAACAGTGATCACATGTGCGGCTGCAATATCATGTGATCACATGTGTGGGCTACTGGCTCCATGAGAATATCTAGTTATGTTGGGTCAGTGCATGGGCAACCGTTAATGTTGACAACTGTTCCCTCACCTCTCCCCTCCACATCCTTCACCACCTAACACTCCTTCACACCCCACACCTCCCCTCCACCATCCCCTCCCTCCCCTCCCTCCCTACCACCCCACCTCACCTACACCATCTCTTATCACAGTGACAGAACATGTCTGCTTCACCAGCTCGTGCAGCTGCACAGCACTGGTGTGGGTCTGGTACAGACTGTAGATGATGGTGAACAGCGACGATGCAATGATGAACGCTACATAAGGGGGGGCACCATGGTGATGACACGCCCCTCCTGAGGCCACACCCCTTACATCCATAGTAGTAATATTCTTCAACATACCAGACCACCAGGCACAGGATCTGGAAGGCATAGAAAGGAGTGAGGACTTCCTGGTACAACATCACCAAGATGGGCTTCACAGGGACATCAATTGAGTTGATTCCATAGGTAGCCTTCCTGTGGGTGGGGCCAGTGTGCATTCATGGGGGTGAGGTGCTTCAGTAAAGCAGCATCAAAGTACCACTACGTGTACATGTACATAAATATGCTCTAATGGTCACTATGGTTACTAGACTTCAGGTATTAATAACATGTTTACTAACCTTTCCTCGTAGTCTCCACCACTTAGCCCAGTGATGCTCTCATGTATGCCCGCCAAAGTCCGCCCATCATCGTGTCCTCTATGGGAGGCATGAATAGTCATCAGGCATGTCCCCACCCCCGCACCACCCCACCCTACCCCACCCACCCCCGCACCACCCCCGCACCACCCTACCCCATGTTTTTCGCTGCCATCACCTTAGAAGGATGAATCTGTCTTCGTCCGTGGAGTACACGTACCGTAGCCTGCAGTGCGTGAGGTACCTGACCGTATATGCGCTGATGTGGATCGTTTGCTTGTCAGCACCATAGGCATCCGGAAACGTGGTCCTTTGCACAGAGGAGACACGTTGTTGTCCGTATGAGTCCTGCAAGACATAGCATAATGGCGCCGCACACCGCACCACGCGACCTACCGTCATGACCACTGTGGTGGCGCGGGAGAGGGGACAGGACTTGTACGTCACACGTACCCATAGCGCGCGGTACCAGTAGGCCAACAACAGGCCCGCTCCTAGCGGCAAGATGGCCAGAGGATAGATCAACAGCGCCTTTACAGCGCTGAATGCGTAACCACTCTGAGGCTGTAAAAGAGCAAGGAAGACCGTATAAGACCGTATAAGACCGTGCACAAAGGCCTATAAGCTATTGGTGTACACGAAGCTCCGTACGTACTGGACATGGGTTGAGCTCATTATCCGTATGTAGAACGTCACTATAGTTAGAAGCTTTCCTTTGCGGTGGCTCCCCTTCAGGTTTCATCGATCATCAACCGGTCAACGTTCGCGATCGATGTATATTGAGATACCAATATTAGACCTGTTATTTTTAAATAGTTACACAATCAGTATGAATTTACTTAATTAACACACGGGGGTCATGATGTAATCATTGATGTAATATGGGTGACGGTAAGTAAACCATGTTCTAATGTATGAGGGATAATGACATAAACAACTGGTAACCATAGATATACCAATTAATTGTGCATCGCAATTTATGTAATGCGCATTATCAGAGTGCCAGATATCTATATTAGTGCGCAACAAATTTCAGGCCCGGAGCACTCGGTCCAAAGTTGGTGCGGCCAATTATGGGCGTGGCAATTTGCAGGCAATCGACCCGGGGAGGGTGCGGGAGGGGGGCATCCCTCCCGCCCAGCAAGGGGGTATGGGGGAGCACTGTAAGCTCTCCCATCGGGGTCTGGGGCTCCGCCCCAGAAGCAAACGCTTTTTTGCGATGGAATCTACGCAAAGTGCTAGGAATTTTCTACACTAGCAAATGAATACAGTTATTAACTCATTGTTGTAATGATTTGGAGAGAAAAATCCCTGTCATTCGATCGTTTCAGCAGTATCTCTGGTTTCGTGTAGCATGGTATAAGACAGTCATTTCGTCACTATGCTAAAGCATATACTGCCACGTGTGTGTGAAGGGATTTTAATAATGGATCATTCAGTGGCAATACTAGATGAATTATGTAATTAAAGTGAAGTACATGCGTCGCTCGCTGTGCACTGCTAAAAACAAAGAGTGGATTTAATCTATTGAAGATTAAACCACAATCGTAAATTGATTAGATTAAATCGTTTTTGACTGTGGTTTTTGACTCTTTGTTTTTTGCAGTGTGCCGCGATATGCCATTTTTTGTTATAAGGCAATACATAGTACACGGGAATAGACGGAGAAGCACGGAAATAGACGGAAATATACAAGACGGAAATATACATGCAATTAAGGAGTAATTTACTAAGATTCAATTAGTATTATACGTGCATGCATACTGATACTGTTGCCCAGTGCGTACTGTGCATGCAGCGACAAGATCCAATCATGTGCCATTTGCATCAGCATAAGGAATATGCATTTACCCGTTCTGGTAAGAGGCCAGAACTCCATCGATTATTCTTATAAGCACCCTAATTTGGAGATGTGTCTAAACTCTGGGCTGTAAGTGTTCATTAAAAGTAGCCTGCGGTGGCATCAACTGCATGAGACTCAGAAATAAAGTTCATAACCTTGCATCTGAGTCATCACGTATGCAGCATTCCTAGCTCCTTTATCAGACGGTCCAGAACCGGAACACCCTGTATCTGTGCTTGAACATGGACTAGCGGTATACTGCTGTTTGTGGTGCATGCATGCAGCCTGTGCATGCACAACTTCCATTTCCTCGCAGCTGTCATTTATTTATGGAGCCGCAGTGGCAGTTATGCAGTGCTGAACAACATGCAGGCAGCATGTCATGAGGAACTAGCTGAAACAACAGACAACAAGTTATGAGGAACTGACTGAAACAACAGACAACAAGTTATGTGGAACTGACTGAACTGAACAACATGTTGGCAATATACGGTGGCCCGGTAGGTCGCGGAACAAAGCAGTTGACATAGAGAATTGTGCAGTCGACATAGAGCATTGTGCGCTCGACATAGAGCATTGTGCGCTCGACATAGAGCAGTTGACATAGAGCACTCGACATAGAGCAGTCGACACAGAAACGTCGACACAGAAACGTCGACGTATTTGGGCGTGGCCAGCGGAAGTACTATTTAGGCGTGGCTCTTAGGAAGTCGACACGGGTAAATTAGGGCGTGGCCATCGGAAGTCATTTTGTTGAGAACTTGCCAATATATGTGCTGTTGTTACCTTAATGACTTGTTGCAAAAGAAAAAAGGTTGGTTTCAATAGCACCTCGTCGTGGCGTAGTGCATGGCTGGCCCGATGTGTGGTATAAGCCTTACCATGCACTACGCAAATCTGCCATTTTCATCCTCTAGAGATCATAGTGCGATACCGGTACTGGAGGCAGCGCAAACCTATTGCCGTTGTATTGGCGTACTTGCGCTCAGTGGGTGTATTCCGTGTCTTGCGGATATACATGGCTGAAGGCAAATATTAGCAGCCTCGGATTGAAACGACGAGGTGCTATTGAAACCAACCTTTATTTAAGGTGGTAACAATTTCAATCCGAGGCTGCTAATATTTGCCTTCAGCCACGTATATCCGCAAGACACGGAGTACACCCAGCGCAAGTATAGTCTCGTACCCAGACCCTAGTACGTCACAGCTGCGGATGGATTACATCACCGCTACGCTCTAGCGTAGCGGTGATGTAATCCATCCGCAGCTGTGACGTACTAGGGTCTGGGTACGAGACTAGCGCAAGTACGCCAATATGGTTTGCGCTGCCTCCAGTACCGGTATCGCACTATGATCCCTAGAGAATGAGAATGGCAGATTTGCGTAGTGCATGGTAAGGCTTATACCACACATCGGGCCAACCATTAGCCTCGTCCCCAGGCCCTGTTTTTTATAAGTTGCGGGGACGTAAAACAGGGTCCTAGCGCGCATGCGCTAGCCATTACCAATACGCTTGGTAATCGCATACTGTTGTAATTTTTGTTTGTAAACCTTTCCGTACACCATCTCGTTCTCAGCGTAAACTCTTCCTCGTCCCAGACTGTCGTATTGTAGAGTTTCGTACGTCGACTTACTACCCCTGCTCCTTGGACCACCTCTACGATTGGTACGTGTAGGCTGGCCACCTCACGCTACTTGCCATCTTTAGCCGAAGCCACAATGCTGACAACTTTTACTCTCGTGGTGCGCACTCATTGGAACTACTCTACATTTGGCCCGGAAAACTATTGGTGACGAGGTATCGACGGACAAGGCCTTTGTGCCAAGTGTCGGGTATTTCAAATGAGTGCGCACCACGAGAGTACAAGTAGGTTGTCAGCATTGTGGCTTCGGCTAAAGATGGCAAGTAGCGTGAGGTGGCCAGCCTAGACGTACCAATCGTAGAGGTAAGAACTTGGTCCAAGGAGCAAGGGTAGTAAGTGAAACTCTATTACATATACGACAGTCTGGGACGAGGAAGAGTTTACGCTGAGAACGAGATGGTGTACGGAAAGGTTTACAAACGAAAATTACAACAGTATGCGATTACCAAGCGTATTGGTAATGGATAGCGCATGCGCGCTAGGACCCTGCCAGTGTATACCAGGCCCTGTTTTTCGCCCCCGCAACTTATAAAAAACAAGTTCTCTAACTGACTTCCGATGGCCACGCCCTAATTTACCCGTGTCGACTTCCTAAGGCCACGCCTAAATAGTACTTCCGCTGGGCCACGCCCAAATACGTCGACGTTTCTGTGTCGACGTTTCTGTGTCGACCGCTCTATGTCGACTGCTCAGTCTGCTCTATGTCGAGCGCACAATGCTCTATGTCAACTGCTTTGTTCCGCGACCTACTGGGCCACCGTAGCAATATGTTATTCTAAACTGAAACAACGGGCAAAGTTGGAAAGAACAAGCTGCTAGCTGCGATAAGATCGCCAAGTTAATAAAACATGTATTTGGCAAACTTAATATTAAACTGGCAGGGGGCGGGGCAGGTATTCCTCACAGGATTAAAAGCCCTCACCTCTTGACTGAAGGTACTCATATGTTCTTCAAAGCCAGTAGTGAAGGCATCAGGAATAATCGCCATAAATGTCTGTCCTTGATGTGAGTACATGTATATGATCAGAGCAATTGGCCATTCACACAAAAGATGCTTACCAGATTGCCTGCCAATTATTTCGAATACTGATCCTCTTCGTACAATAAACAAGCACGTGCTTTTGCTTTGCTAAAACTTGAAGTAGTTGGGTTGGCCCGACTAAACTTAAAGGTCGTTCTATTAATACTAGCTCTAACGTTCAGAAGTGTTCCGCTTGTCTTTTAGAAGAGAATAGAGAAAGGAGGGAAGGGGGAGGGGAAAAGAGAGGAGGGAAGGGGGTGAGGAGAGAGGAGGGAAGGGGGTGAGGAGAGAGGAGGGAAGGGGGTGAGGAGAGAGGAGGGAAGGGGGTGAGGAGAGAGGAGGGAAGGGGGTGAGGAGAGAGGAGGGAAGGGGTGAGGAGAGAGGAGGGAAGGGGGTGAGGAGAGAGGAGGGAAGGGGGTGAGGAGAGAGGAGGGAAGGGGGTGAGGAGAGAGGAGGGAAGGGGGTGAGGAGAGAGGAGGGAAGTTGGAGAGGAGGGAAGAGGGAAGGGGGTGAGGAGAGATGAGGGAAGAGGGAGAGGACAGAGGATGGAAGGGGGAGAGGAGAGAAGTGGGTGAGGAGAGAGGAGGGAAGGGGGAGAGGAGAGAAGTGGGTGAGGAGAGGGAGGGAAGGGGAGAGGAGAGAAGGGGGAGAGGAGAGAAGGGGGTGAGGAGCGAGGAGGGAAGGGGAGATGAGGGGAAGGGAGAAGAGAATGGAGAGAGAAGGAGAAGGGCAAAGAGGAAGGTATCACTATGAGAAAAGATAAGATGAGACAGGAGGGAAGGGGAGGGGGATAGCTAGCACAACACTACACCGCTTGGCAACATATCCATGAGACATGGCATATACATTCAACACACACAGTCATATACACCCACCTTTTCGGAGTGGTTCACCCCCATCCTGGTGGGATGGTGTTCCATTTTCCATCACCATTGCAGCTTGAATGAGCAGCACCTTTTTTGCTCTGGTGGGGACCACTATAGAGGACACGCATTTGTGGAGGACATTCCCATTACCATTGTCGGCATTGAACAAAACTCACTTATAAATGGTCCTACCAACAGGTCATGTGATGGTACTGCATCCATGCTATACAGTCTTGTGCTTGGCATATTTACTTTCTGTTCTTTACCAACTGATTTATATCCCATCAGCTGTTTCATCATGATGGCACTCCTTATTTGTACAAGCATACTTTGGATGGCAGCTGGTGACTTGTACAATAATCTCCAGATCCTTTACAAGGACAATGCCTATTCTTGCACCCATTTGTACAATTACATTTCAACTGCATGGTCCTTTTGTGTTCTAGCAGCTTCCCTAAGGTGTTAATATAATTCTATTGTCATACCTACCAGGCTATTCATACCGAAGTACATGTATAGATGTAGATGGAAAGTATCAGACTGACAAGATACAAACACAGACAAAAAAAAACTCAGAGGAGGCAGTGGTACTCAGTGTCATCCTTATAGCTTCCAAAAAATGGCACAGCAAGTGCATGAGTCATCTCAGTTGGCGATCGTTCATTTCTGGGTGTCCTTACTGTGACACATTTTGATTTGATGACATTTGTACTTGGCATACTTGCATGGATCTTCATTTTTTCAATGCTCAGTATCAGCTTCTTCTCTCATCTTTAGGTGACGGGTGCTGGTTAAGTTGTTAGTTTAGCCAATGTCACTTTTGGATCACTGAAAGGTTATATATCAATAACTGGAGAATCTGAACTGGAACTGTAGACCGTTTAGCTTCCCGAAAGTAGTTTATTAAAATTGCAACAGCATCTTTTACAGAAGTCAAACCTTACATTTTTTTATGGTTGCAGATACTTGTATATCTGGTGGCTGAGTAGGTGACTGATGACACAGAAGTGATGATGGCAGAGGTGATGATGGCAGAGGTGATGATGGCAGAGGTGATGATGGCAGAGGTGATGATGGCAGAGATGATGATGGCAGAGGTGATGACTGCAGAGGTGATGATGGCAGAGGTGATGACGACAGAGGTGAAGGTAAAGATGCAAATTGCAGGCTTGAATCTGGTGATTGAGCTTCTGGGCCCAGTTTGATACTTGAGTGTTTAGATTGTCTACAGAATAATGTGACATGGACATGTGCATTGAGATGTGTCTTGTCTCTCAGTTAATAAGAGGGGGGCCGATGCACAAGACCCCAAAATCATGATGGCAAATTTATAGACAACCCTCAATTTGTGACTTGTGCCATGGATGATGATTGACTGAATTAACACACAAACAAGATATAAAATTTTATTAAAATATATCGAATTTGTGATGTAGGATTTGCACACACTGAGCAATTCAGTAAAAAGTAAGGAAACAATTAAGGAATTACGGAAATATTACAGACCTACATTATTTAGTAAATCTATCTGGCTGAAATTCTCTACTACATCAGTCTACATGTAAATGTACTATGTAATATTTATAAATTAATGAATGTATATAATTTCCGTAATTCCTTGTTTCATCCAAGTTATCAATTGTTGTCTACAAATCCTACATCACTAATTTTTTTAATTTTAATTCAATGTTGTGTATCTTGTTTCACTCCCCAGCGGATTCCTACTTATACCCTGCATGCAAACAAAGAATGCTGCCCTTAAGGAAGGGCAACCTTGGAATACTATCCGTTTATATAGTGCATCACATCATAGCAGTATAAGACAGTTTGATCTGCTCAATTTGCTATCATCATTAAATCACATCACAATCAAACGATTTCTTCTAAACAGCTAACGTCTCTGGAAGTTATGGCATGTCAGTGACTGCACCCCCCCCCCCCCCCCCAGCTGCACATTTCATACACAAGAAGAACCTCCATCACAACTATCCTCACAGGGTTCATAGCCCTCATCTCTTTACTGCATGAAGGTACTAATACGTTCGAAGCCCGCATCAGGATTAATCACTATAATATATCTGTCCCGGCCCTGATGTGAGCATGTATATGGTGTGCGGATAAATGGATGCTTACCTGATTGCGTGCCATTTTCAGATGCCACTGAGTACAGCACAGAATAGGGTCTACACATGGCCAAACTGTATCCAGCTGTGTTGGGGCATGCACAAATAATTGCAGAAGGAAGTGAAGGAGGGGAAGAAAGTAGAGAAGGGGAAGAGGAAAGAGGAGGGGGAGGGAGGAGGGAGAAGAGGGGAGGAGAGAAGAGAAGGGGAAAGGAGCTAGAGAGGCGGCAAGTGGGCGTGTGTGAAACTGAGGCCAATGTACTGCTGCATGCTGGGGCCAATGTACTGCTGCATGCTGGGGCCAATGTACTGCTGCATGCTGGGGCCAATGTACTGCTGCATGCTGGGGCCAATGTACTGCTGCATGCTGGGGCCAATGTACTGCTGCATGCTGGGGCCAATGTACTGCTGCATGCTGGGGCCAATGTACTGCTGCATGCTGGGGGGCCAATGTACTGCTGCATGCTGGGGGGCCAATGTACTGCTGCATGCTGGGGGGCCAATGTACTGCTGTATGCTGAGGCCAATGTACTGCTGCATGCTGGGGCCAATGTACTGCTGCATGCTGGGGCCAATGTACTGCTGCATGCTGGGTGTCACAGTGATGATGCAGAATTTTACTCTGACAGACTTGATTGTGTGATGTCTAGCACTGTGTAAAAGGGCTGTTATACACTAGTGTATAACATCAATTAGCAGTGTATAACACTGCGTATTGAGACGTTATACACATGTATACGCAATAACGCCTATATACACACTATTATACAGCAGTGTATAAAAATACCTTTTTCATAGTGTCTGTGTATGTGTGTTTGTACATGCTTCACATTATAAAGCAATTGACCTCAGTAGGAAATAATCCAAAGTATCGTGGACTGATAATACGATAGTGTTCATAGAAGTTGTTAGCAACCATATACAGACCAGCCTGACCAGGCACTATATCCTTTTGGGAGAATGTAAGCCAAAACTCTATCACTAGCTCTGGTGTTGTTTGTGCTTTGTATCAATGTGATGGAAGAAATGTATCAATCCAACGTATGGTTGTAATGTATTGCTATCTTTCAATACAATCCACTAAGCCCCTATCTGTTGAGTTGTATTCAGAAGAATATATTTGATCATTGACACGACAAAGCCTATATACATACATATACATATCCAGGCACACTAATTCATCATAAAATGGCGGCATTAGCTTGTTAGGATGAAGCAGTTTATTTTTATGTTGAGCATTAAATCCTTTGGTTTTTCTAATATGTGATAAGCTTCATCGTAGTATCCAGTGCATTACAATCACTACTACGATAAGTTGACGTAAATAATTCGAGAACTTATCACAAAGTTCATCAATGTTTTGGAGCTGCTGCATAATCCTGTTGAAAATTTCCAGTTCTATATTTCTCTTGCTATTTGGAATAATTGTTAGGATACTATTCATTCTTTCGTATTTATGTGATGGTCCATAATCCAGCAATTATATGTGGGACGTGCAGAGCCACTGATGTGTAGTTGATGGTCACTTCCCACTGTCCATATAAGAAGCAAATAATACATGATGTTCATTTAACAACAGCAACCTCTAGCTTCAATGCTGACCATGGGTTTTGTGATCATGTCAATGGTGTTACATAATATATTTGTATGCTCTGACAGTAATCCTACAAACCAGGGCCTTATATACAAAACAAAATTATTCCATTGCCGAGCTGCAATAATTCTAAATCATCAGTAGTTTTAATATTAGTGGCCAGTCAACCAACATCATATGATATGGTTGTAAAACTTCTATAAAACATTGAAGAGAGCGAGACATAATTTTGTTTCATTATGAACTAGCCCTAAAAGAAAGTGTGCATTGGATCTGAAATAGGGGATTCTGATCATGTAATGGATGGCATAAAAATTAACGAACAGTACAAATCGATAGGTATAGGACCTCTGTACATATTTGAAGTGATTTGATTACTCCTACCTAAAGTTATGGCAAGTTTGAACCTGGGCGGGTATCGAACATTGCAATACTAGCGTGGAGCAAGTGCAAGACTCCAAAATGTAATTTGTCACAGAGAGATGGTGTAGTATGAACTGTTGAAAATAGTTATATAGTAAGTTGATAGCGTTTAGCGTTCGGAAGATATAGCGATTCAAACAAGTTACATTTTCGAGGAAACTGTCCCAAATAATAATGTACAATAATACCCATGGGTACAATCTTTTAAACATAGCTTATAGTTAATACACCTGGTGAGGATGGCAGTGGCATTGGCCCTCACTAGATGGAGGTTGAGCCTGCCATACATGTAGATGTCTCTAAGTACAGCCAATTATTAATTGGCAGCTTGTAATCGGCAAAACAATCTATGAAAAGTTTAAAAGGAAGCCATTTTTAGGATTTCTCTCTGTATCATAGCCATCATGTAGTAACTTTGGAATCGTAATATTTTGCGTCTTTAAGCATTTTCTACATGTAGAATAACCCTAAGAATAACCCTAAGAATAACCCTAAGAATAACCCTTAAGAATAACCCTAAGAATAACCTAAGAATAACCCTAAGAATACTTTATACAAACACGATTTTTTGTACACAGTTACTATAATATACAATATGTTGCTACAGTCACATGACCCTAATGTAAAGTGGTTAGTCATTTAAAGATGCACACACACAGTATAAAAACAATTCCAATGTTGTCCCAGGAGCCTCGCACGTGACCACGCCCCTCACAGTACTCCACCTGAGCACCCTCACAGGTCACCTGGGCCACCATCTTGAATGGAGTGGTAGGGGGTGGGTACATGTACGTCCATATCCTCCTCGTTGATGGGGCATATCTTCACTCCCAGGGGGGGCCAGTGGGGGTCAAGTGTTGCCATGACATGCTTGTAGCGATTTCTGGGTGATCGTTTGCACCGCACTACTTTAAGGATGGCATGAAGCCATCTCGTATGGAGCACATGGCTCTACACATGAGTGGGTGTGGTAGAAGAATCATCAGTACTGGTAAGTCTGGTCCCCAGGCCCACATCCTTACCTCTAAAGAGTAGGTCACTACCACATACAACAAGGCTATTTCCATAATCCCAATCCTGAAGAACAGGTATGGGTGGGGCTGGATTTGAAGGAATTTCCACAGACCAGGTATCCAGCTACCAGGAGCCAGTGTTAGGAAAATGTTACATGGAATTGCAACAGCCAAACAAATCATGAATAGTACTGTGGGGAGAGGGGAGAGGGATGGTCGGATGGGTTACATGAATCCCACTAAGTTACTAACGCACACACCATTGGTGTAGACAGGCTTGCGAAATGGAGGTCCTCTGGAGAAGCTGACAGCCAGAGAGACATACAAATATATGGATGCTTGAAATATGGCCGTGTTTTCACTACACAGAATGGTAGTTTCCTCTTTCACTACTACAGGAACAAACCTAGAATAACAAAGTAGATTATAAATTACCATGACAACAGCAGAGGCACGCCCACCACCCACCACTCCCGGCTCTTGAGGTACATCAGCACGCCCACTTGGTAGGCCATCATGAGCAGGACATGCATCACCACACCAAAGAGGACATCAATGCCCGCCAGTGTGCCAGGGGGGCGCTGCTTAGAGAGGTGGGGGTGTGGTCCAGTAATCCCCACTGTGGTGAGTGGGATGGATGGTGTGGGAGGGAAGGGAACAGTGATTGAATGATGTCATCCACCATTCCACTTACTGACAAAGGCCATTGAGAGGATAATGACAAGGTCGATGTACATATACTCTTTGTCTCCCATAGCAGAATTATACTGCAAGAGAAACACTCATATCCCCACACCCTCACAACCCCCCACCCTCATACCCCCACAACCCTCATACCCCCACACCCTCACAACCCCACACCCTCACACCCCCCACCCTCATACCCCCACAACCCTCATACCCCCACACCCTCACAACCCCACACCCTCACACCCCCCAACAGCACACTTACCCAATAAAGGATGGCCACAGATGTGAATTCACTGAGTGAGTACAGAGCCATGTACTTGAAGACACTGAAGGAGGTGGTAAGGGCAGCTCTTCCCTCCATGATGACCTTGGGCACACAGGTGATGTTGGGGACCTTGGAGGTGAAGGGGGAGGCCACACTGGCCTCTGCCTCTGACAGAGATATGCCTGCATGGGCTGCCTTCAGGGCCTGGGGACCAGTACACTCACACCAGTCACATCTCACACACACCAACACTTACTCCACAATCATTGGCTCCGTCTCCACACATACCTACTCCATACCTGAGGGGTGGGGTCAGCTGAAACCACGCCCCCAACAGACCACACCTACCCTAGCTCCTGCAGGTCTGTTACCAGCTGTGCCTTCTGGTCAGGTGACATCCTGGCAAAGACTGTTCCCTTGACCAGGAGCTAAACAAAGAGTACTGAGCAATGACCACACCCATCATCAAGAGGTCATTACCCTTGGCAGCAAAGCTGGAAAGTGAAGCCTGATAGTTTCAAAGGACTTCCCATCTATCACTAGGTGATATTCCCGCTGCACAGCAACATCTAACTGCTGGTATCCATTTATCAAGGTGAGATTAGAGGCGTGGCTCTGAGGGTCTGGGGACTTGGTTAGTGTTTTGCATTGCCAGGCAATGGGCACTAACCTTGCTGGAGGTGTTGGCTGCACAGAAGGCTGGCAAGGTCCCCACCTTCCTTGAGGAGGTGGAAGGTGATGGAGGGTGTGGAGGAGGCGGAGTCAGCCTTCACCATGATGGCCTGGTGGCCTGGGTCTATCATACCACACTCCCGAGCCACTGACACAGCTGTGAGCAGGTTATCTCCTAGGTGATGGGTAGGGAGAGGGGAGGAGGTAAGCATCACCATTACATCACCCCTCATATCTCTCCTCCCCAGACCACAGTTCCATACCTTACCTGTAACCATGACAGTCCTGATGTTAGCATTCTTGAGGACAGAGATGACAGGTGTGGTCTCAGGTTTTAGGGAGTTCTTCATGATGATCAGTCCTCCAAACTCAAGGTCACACTCCACCATGTCCCTGTACACATGCACGCACAGGCATGCCCTAACGACTCACACCACAAGAGGACACACCTCTCTATTCTGTCTGTCTTGTGCCAGGCCAAGTCTATGGTACGATGACCAACAGCCAACACCCTCATCCCCTTCTGGGTGAAGGAGGCTAATATTTCATTGAACTCCTCAGGAACTGGTCCAGAAATTGTGAGGAAAAGGTCAAAGCATTCAGTGCCAGAACTATACAATTGGGTTTTCCCCTTGTTAGCTTTAAAAATTATAAATTCATAAATGACAGACACCAAGAGCTACTACAGCCATGTACCAGTGATGATAACACTACAGCCATGTACCTGATGATAACACTACAGCCATATACCAATGATGATAACACTACAGCCATGTACCAGTGATGATAACACTACAGCTATGTACCAGCGATGATAACACTACAGCCATGTACCAGTGATGATAACACTACAGCCATGTACCAGTGATGATAACACTACAGCCATGTACCAGTGATGATAACACTACAGCCATGTACCTGATGATTCTTTACATAGTTCTCTGATCTTCTCTGGAGCTCCCTTCACATAGACATGGAACAACGTGAGGTCGTGAGAGGGGAGGGGCTTCACTAAGACACTCATACGCTGCTCAGGGGGAGGGGCACATCACATCACACCATATATGGTAGTCCAGTCAGCTGACCTGAAGCTCAGAGGAGAAGGAGAACTGTTTCATGATCCCCAGCTCAACAGCCTCATGTCCCCCAGCCAAGGGAGGCTTGACTATGGTTGGAATGATCATATCAAACCTACTGGTGTCTTCTCCCGGCTCCTCTAGGGTCTGGGGAGGAGGGGGGGAAGGGGAAATGATGAAGGATAACGAGAAGGGGCTTACCCATCCAGTACTGTTGAACATCTTAACATCCAGGGGATCTCCTAGCAGCTGTCCATTGATAAGGGTGAGGGAGTGGCAGGTGGCCATACCATAGAGGAGAGGACAGGGGAGGAGGGAGGAGGTATCAGTAACCATGGGAGTAAACCTGTGGACAGAATAAAGCTTGGTACATATCTCCAGCAGCCCAAGGGATGACTAACTGCTGGCTTGGTGAGATGATGACTCCCTCCATGTCCAGACTATCTTCAGTGAGGGTACCAGTTTTGTCAAAACACACCAACTTGATCTTGCCACAGACATTCACCCTGGTCATAAGAAAGTATGAAATAGTATCAACACTATTATAAGGTGTGCTGTACCAGGGCTGGCGAAACTGGTCCAGCAGCCGCCAGACCAATATTTTTACCCAACCATGTCCCAAATAAATGTAAACAACTACACGTGTATTTGATGCAAATCGATATAAGGTTGATGAGATTGAATGCCTTTGGGTTCCTTAAGCCTTTGCCTGTTTCCAAGGAATGTTATGGCAGTACAGTATATAGGTGTGCTGCTATTAGAACCTGTGCTGCTATTGGAAGCTGTGCTGCTATTGGAAGGTGTGCTGCTATTGGAAGGTGTGCTGCTATTGGAAGGTGTGCTGCTATTAGAAGGTGTGCTGTTATTAGAAGGTACGCTGCTATTAGACACCAGCTATATTACAGGTGACCACACCCACCTCTGAGGACTGATGACCACACCTACCTCTGATGACCACACCCACCTCTGAGGACTGATGCAGTAGATCTGTTGTTTCTTCAGCCTCTCGAGAGCGTACACTGTGCCCACAGTGAGGGCGGCCGGGAGGGCAGGGGGAACCACAGTTGTCACAATGTCCAGGGACCGTACAATAGCCAGAAAAGGTCCCAACAGCCTGGCGTCAATGGTCAGTGTGTAGCAGAAGCCACCTGCAGCTAAATACAGAAAATGGTAGCCATGGAAACAGATGGCAATATGAGCAGAGCACGTTGTGAATGTGCCAAGTGTGCATGTGTGTGAGGATGTGCTATGGGAGGATGACATGTTCATAGGCCTTCAGATGACATGTGCATAAGCCTTCAGATGACTTACCTATTACTCCCAATGCTAACACAAACTTAATGGCGTCCATGTAGAATTTGAAGTTGAGAGGCTTGGGGTAGAGGATGGACCTAACCATGCCTCCCTTGGAGGTACTGAAGGCTGGAGGGAGGGAGGGAGGGATTGAGGGAGGGAGGGAGGGAGGGAGGGAAGGAGGGAGGGAAGGAGGGAGGGAGGGAGGGAGGGAGGGAGGGAGGGAGGGAGGGAGGGAGGGAGGGAGGGAGGGAGGGAGGGAGGGAGGGAGGGAGGGAGGGAGGGAGGGAGGGGGGGGGGGGAGGGAGGGAGGGAGGGAGGGAGGGAGGGAGGGAGGGAGGGAGGGAGGGAGGGAGGGAGGGAGGGAGGGAGGGAGGGAGGGAGGGAGGGAGGGAGGGAGGGAGGGAGGGAGGGAGGGAGGGAGGGAGGGAGGGAGGGAGGGAGGGAGGGAGGGAGGGAGGGAGGGAGGGAGGGAGGGAGGGAGGGAGGGAGGGAGGGAGGGAGGGAGGGAGGGAGGGAGGGAGGGAGGGAGGGAGGGAGGGAGGGAGGGAGGGAGGGAGGGAGGGAGGGAGGGAGGGAGGGAGGGAGGGAGGGAGGGAGGGAGGGAGGGAGGGAGGGAGGGAGGGAGGGAGGGAGGGAGGGAGGGAGGGAGGGAGGGAGGGAGGGAGGGAGGGGGATTTGTTAAGAGCTGTAACAAATTCTAATCAAGAAACACCAATGGCATTCTAACACCTTAACTCAATATTAGGATATTTCCGATAAATGAACCTTTGGCCATATATACATGTATATACATCATGTACATGTATACGATCAAAGGTCCATTTATATGTACATATCCATGTAGTTACAAAAATGCTTATGTTTCAATATCTTGAGGACTGATATCCTACAGGGTTCAAACCCAACATCTTTCACTTCAAAATCCGTTAGGCCGTTGTACAATGTATGTAGAGCAGCTGTACCTATGGGCTGATGCTTATGTATCTGTTATGTGTATACATTCTATATGCTTAATTCCACATCATTACTAGAAAGACTCAAAAAGAAAACAATAATTACTCCAAATAAAGCCCACCTGTTCTCACTACCACCGCCAGCACAGGTGAATTGCTATAGAACCTTGACTGGATGACATGAGTGCCCCCAAAGAGGGTGTGGTGTTTGTGCTTGTCAGGTCTGTACAGCTCCCCTTGGTTCTGGGAGAGAGGTGTCTTCGTGATAGGCATGCTCTCCCCTGAGGGGGTAGACCATTGAGGTGTTAACCCACTGATCCCCACATGTTAGGCTTAACACCTCTGATCCCCACACGTTAGGCTTAACACCACTGATCCCCACATGTTAGGCTTAACACCACTGATCCCCACACGTTAGGCTTAACACCACTGATCCCCACATGTTAGGCTTAACACCACTGATCCCCACATGTAATCCCCACATGTTAGGCTTAACACCACTGATCCCCACATGTTATAGGCAAATTATTGATGAAATATCTCTTCATGTACCTTACCATGGAATTTAATTATTGATATTTTTAAATACTTTTATGAACCAAAGAGTCATTCAAGTGCAACCTTTAAATTCAATTAGAGAAGTGATTTCTCTACACGTTGGTATGAACTGATTGTTTGTACATGTAGCAGCACAAGGCAAAAAAAGTGTTCCTATTATGGAGGCAGCATTGCCCCTTTGTACAGCCACTGAAAGACGTTGGAGCAGGTAGCTGTAACATTTTGTGTCACCAGTTGTGGCTGAGAGCCTGTGACCTAGCTCCTTCAGGACGATCAAGGAAAGAGGGCCAACGACACCTGATGTTTCATAGGCAATATATAATAATAATTATTGTTTCGTGCAATTTGTATCTGGAAGGAACGTTTTAGTTTTTTCTAGCGCAAGCTGTGGGGTGGGCATGCTGTGGGGTGGGCATGCTGTGGGGTGGGCATGCTGTGGGGTGGGCATGCTGTGGGGTGGGCAAGCTGTGGTGTGGGCAAGCTGTGGGGTGGGCAAGCTGTGGTGTGGGCATGCTGTGGGGTGGGCAAGCTGTGGGGTGGGCATGCTGTGGTGTGGGCAAGCTGTGGGGTGGGCAAGCTGTGGTGTGGGCATGCTGTGGGGTGGGCATGCTGTGGGGTGGGCAAGCTGTGGGGGGGGGGCAAGCTGTGGTGTGGGCATGCTGTGGGGGGGGGGCAAGCTGTGGTGTGGGCATGCTGTGAGGTGGGCAAGCTGTGGGGTGGGCAAGCTGTGGGGTGGGCAAGCTGTGGGGTGGGCATGCTGTGGGGTGGGCAAGCTGTGGGGTGGGCATGCTGTGGGGTGGGCATGCTGTGGGGTGGGCATGCTGTGGGGTGGGCAAGCTGTGGGGTGGGCATGCTGTGGGGTGGGCAAGCTGTGGGGTGGGCATGCTGTGGGGTGGGCAAGCTGTGGGGTGGGCAAGCTGTGGGGTGGGCATGCTGTGGGGTGGGTAGGCTGTGGGGTGGGCAAGCTGTGGGGTGGGCAAGCTGTGGGGTGGGCAAGCTAATGACTCTTTAGAAAACGAGACATTCAGTAAGCTAAAATCTTACTAGACCATACATACATGTAGTAGTGCATTGGTAGTGGGCAAACAAATAGCAACATGTTAGTGAAAAAATGCGCAAATCACACGTAATTGCCATCTGCCGCCATTGAATCATTCCCACCAGTGGGTGTGGCGTAATATTGGAATATAACTCGTTCCCAGTCTCCATGGATACAATCTACATGTAATGTTTGGCTAAATATAAACAACTCTGTGCAAAGTTGTCATACACTTTTTCGCCCTATGTTGCCATGATGGATAAATCCGTCATCGACAGTTGAAGAGTTAATTAAAACAAAACACCCCAGTACCCACTAACCAGTGACCACACCCCTGTACCCACTAACCAGTGACCACACCCCTGTACCCACTAACCAGTGACCACACCCCTGTACCCACTAACCAGTGACCACACCCCTGTACCCACTAACCAGTGAGGGAGGCCTCGTTGACGATAGCTGTACCAGTGAGAAGGACTGCATCACAAGGCATGCTCATGCCTGTTGGGGGGATCACCATGACATCACCAGGGACCAGGGACTCTCCCGGCACATCATGGAGCTCTGGGACAAAGAAACAACACAATGGTGCACGTGATACATGGACATGTACATAGTTTAGACCAAATCATGAGATCAAATGATTGCAAACCAATGTTTACTACTGTACCAACCACAACAACTTCAACTGATTCTGTTTACATTGGGTGTGTGGTCTAACAGGGGTGTGGTGTAATGACAGGCAGCTCAACTCCACATGGGCCCCTCCCCCTAACACAGCCAAAGGACTTAGGACTGCACAGAATTTTGGTAGTAACTATACAGCAAACACCAACACCCCATAGGCATGGGCTATATTTAGAACTTAGAACTATTGTTTAGCTACAGTATCAGGTGTTTGTGTTCAGTTCAGTTGCTAGGGAACCTTATCATAGTGAGACATTATGGTACATCACTTTAGCATAGTTGCTAAATGCAGGTCGGTAGTATTGCACTGATTTTAATGTTTTACTTTCATCCATTGTTGTGTGCAATCTTCTAAACCAATATTTATGACAGTAACAGAGCCAGCAGCACACACCATTGTGTGCTGCTTGTGTGTGGTCTACAACACAACAGTATCATGTGATGTCCAGGTTGACATAATGATATTCTGAGGACATGTGACCATACATTGTTAATCTCTAATACCTCTAGTCATGTGACCTTACTTCCAGCCATGTGACCTCATGTGACCAAACCTGTAGTCATGTGACCCTACCTCTAGTCATGTGACTACCTCTAGTCATGTGACCCTACCTCTAGTCATGTGATCTTACCTCTGCCATCTCTGACAACGGTCACAGTACAGTTCTGTTTGACCATGTCGTGAAGCTGTTGCATGTTTCTGCGCGTTTGGATCAAACTGGTCATTACTGAGAAGGTCGACATCACGAGAATGATCACTGTAAGGACAGTAAGGGGAGGGGCCTGACCACGTATATAAACTATGCTTTAACCCCTGCACTTTAACCCCAACTTTTAAACCCTGCTCGCGTTAACCCCTACACACCTGAATAGGTATAGTAGACCTCGTACATCCACAGTGATATGGAGAGTATTTGCATGAGATAGAATGGATGGAGTACTTCTTCCACAAAGAGGACAGGGTAAGACTTCACTGGGACATCAATGGAGTTAGGTCCATACCGACACAACCTTGAAATATGGCAGACATAAAATAACACCTCCCTCCCCCCTCTCTCCCCCTCCCCCTCCCTCCCCCTTGCTTCCTCTCTCCTATCAATATCATTCCCAAAACACCACAGCCTGTGGCTGTATGGTGGTGGAGGGGATGGTGGGAGGGAGGGGGTTGAGGGGAGGGGCCTACTCTATATGGTTTGCACAAGACATCCTGATGTATGCAGACACTCCCCCTTAATGGATGCTTAAATCACAGATATTTTTTTCTGATGTACCATTTTTAGTCCAACACCAACAAGTTTGACCCCAAAGGAGTGGGGCAAGGGGTGGGGCAAGGGGTGGGGCATCAGTCCTCAGAGCAATACATGTAAGCAAATGTATCAGAATGAGTGAAGAGTTAGCACAGTACACCAGCCCCCTCCACACCAGCCCCCTCCACACCAGCCCCCTCCACACCAGCCCCCTCCACACCAGCCCCCTCCACACCAGCCCCCTCCACACCAGCCCCCTCCACACCAGCCCCCTCCACACCAGCCCCCTCCACACCAGCCCCCTCCACACCAGCCCCCTCCACACCAGCCCCCTCCACACCAGCCCCCTCCACACCAGCCCCCTCCACACCAGCTCCCTCCACACCAGCCCCCTCCACACCAGCCCCCTCCACACCAGCCCCCTCCACACCAGCCCCCTCCACACCAGCCCCCTCCACACCAGCTCCCTTCACACCACACACCATACCTTTCATTGTACACTTCTGAGCTGATGCCTTCGACCATGTCTTCGACCATGTCATGAATGCCTCCACACGTCAGCCCACGGTCAAACCCCCTGTGGTGTGTACACGTGAATAGTTCACTTGTCCACACACGCCATGATGAATAACCTCAAAAGGATGTACTTCTCGTCTTCTTCGTTGTACGGATAACGGAGATTTCTGTGCACGATGTACGGAGTCTTCACAGGCGGGCCTACCACGTGTCCTAGCAACGAAGAGGTGTCGTGGGCGGTGTCGTTCGTTTCAGATACTTGGGGCGTTTCAAAGTATCCAACCGTTTCTACGCGCAACTTGCCATCTAGGTCCTGCGTAAACCAGTGATGCGCGCTTACACGAACGCCCCATTGCATACCTTTACTATGACGTATCGCGCACTGCGAAGTGGACATCGCCAACATGTCAGCTTGATCCACTGGGCCGGGAACCAGAAGGCGACCAGTAAGGGAAGACACAGAGGCAACACGGCCAACGGATAGACAAGGGCGTACTTAATGACACTTGCCTGATAACCAGTTTGATCCTGTATTAAAGAATCAATTGAATATCGTTTAGAATATATGTACTGCCTTCTTACCGGGGATGGATCTACGTCATCGTCATCTTGAAGTAGGCTGGTGCTGGAGCTCTTTCTTGAGCCTGATTCCTTCCTCTCGCTCGAGGCACGTTTCTTCTCGTACATCGTAATGGGATCGCATGCGCTTATAAACTTGAGGGTTCAAACGGCACCATTGTCCGTGGCGGCTGTCGATGATCTGATTAGCTTGCTCTCGCCTAAAACACGCGTGTGAATTTTATTCCCCGCTAATTTTATATCAAAAAACCTTATTGGGCTATAGATGTCGCAGTGGAGGGTGTAGTGTACACCTTTACGCTACAAATCTTACCCGTTACGGCTAGGCCGAGCATTTAGTCATGTGACCTCAATTCGGTAATTTTTGGATTATAAAAAGTATCTTTTTAATTAAAAAAACCACACTTTTTGACCGCACATAGATGTAAACACCACCGCCCCACCACAAATGTAAACTTAATCACCTGGCCAGTTATTTTTCGTTAGTGTTGAAGTTCGTCGACGCTTTACATGATTTTTGGTTCGTTTTTCACGCGATCAGTGATTCGTATCATGGATATGAATATCTATGTTCGTATCAAGAACGAATATGTATACGTATTGTTGTATAACTCGTTTTAATAGCGGCAAATTCTACTGGTACACTCGTGCGCATAAGTGGTACTGCCAACCGCGCTATGTTGCGCTTTCCACCCTTGGGACAGACTCATGGGCGTACCATAGATATTTGTATCAAATATCAATGGGCGTACGCAGCCTTCGGGTAAGGGAGGGTCGACTTGTATTAAAAGGTATCAAATATCTATGGGCGTACGCAGCCTTCGGGTAAGGGAGGGTCGACTTGTATTAAAAGGTATCAAATATCTATGGGCGTACGCAGCCTTCGGGTAAGGGAGGGTCGACTTTTATTAAAAGGTGACATTTCATGACGTAAGGCAAAATTTGTAATCATTATTTATAAACGTATACACCGAGGGAGGGGCAAAAAACAAAGTGGAAGACACCATCCCCCAACTTTGAAGAGCTCATTGAGAGCATCACGAATATTCTAGAAAAAGAAGTTATGAGGTATAGACCTTATTCGACCGCAATATGAATATATAAATGTCACACGCTCGTTCCAATATTGGTTCAATTACATCACGTCACACGAAGTTTTCTAAAGGCGAGTGAATTCAGGAACTATCAGCGATCACTTTTCAAGGCCTACAACTTTCATACAAGGTTGGTTCCGTTCTTTTCTATCGATTTGGTGATCCGCGTGGTGCGAGGTTATAGTTTGCCGTCCCTGTATTGAAAACAATCTTGTAATCCCTCTGGCCCTCCGTGAAAAGGGTAAAAAGGAACACCAGCGACATAAATAAGCTCTCTATCATACCGTGGGTGTAATAGGACTGATTTGACTTCACCTCGTTTTTTGCTATCTATAACATAATCAAGACAAGGCAATTTAATGACTTGTACTGTGAGCCAATTTTTGTAAAGATAGAACAAGGAACGGTAGCGCCAAGCAGAATCCATGTGTAGTGATGTCTAGTGGGTGTATTGTGATATAAAGCATGTTAACACGGTGTAGGGTTGTTGAGATTCTGCGCCTCAATTGCGGAGTTGAGCTGTCATGATTTACACAGCCCTTGTGATGTGCGTCGAAGAAAACACTTAGTGGGCCGGCCAAACGTCTCTTGAAGTACTGTATGGATCTGTGGTTACCCCTACATACCAAGCTTCTCTTTATAGCGTAACTTTCCCACCGTATCAAGCTGCTTAAACGAATCCTACAGTTCAGCCATATTCGTGTATCTCATTAACGGCGACGCCTTTCCAATAGACAAGTTCAGGAATTTTTTAATTTCGAGTAATTACTTCGTGACGTCACGTCCGGAGTACCAGTTCGGCCATCGGCCCCACAACCACTTACTCAAAACCTTCTTTTACAAATGCCGGGTAATGTTTGCACCGTGTGTCGCAATACAAACATTAAAGACAATAGTGTTTCTTTTCTTCGCTTCCCCCAATCACGCTAGAGAAGGCAACGATGGGTTGAAGCGCTCGATCTTACCAGTATCGCCATTAAAGACTACCATCGTGTTTGTAGCCGCCCCAGATAAAGATGCAAGTCGAGACCCACAACTAAACATCGGGAGGCATTTTGCATCACCAAAAAAAACAAGATGACAGAAACAAAAGAGCTAAAGGACGGGAATCCAGAGATAATATATACAGGGATTGGAAATCGATAAGAAATTCTAGTTTATCGTTTAACAGCGACCAAGATAGCTGCGATGCATCTAAAACAGAGTCTGTTGTAGCGTCTCCAATCCCATTAAATTTCTACCATTTATCACCAATCACTTCAGTAGCTGATGAGATTGAGAATTTTAAAACATGCAAGGTGAAGGTACTTACTGATCTAAGAGTGTATTTCAGACTTTGCATGGAATGATAAGTATGTGAAACTATACACTGGGTTTGATTCTTATGATGTTTTGTTGGCATTCTTTGATATTTTGGGTCCCTTGCTCTCATGTATTGGAAGGATCCTCAAAGAAAGCTGCACGGATCTACTATAGAACAAAACTGGATCCTATATCAATCAATTCTTTTTAACATTGATTAAACTAAAGTTGAACCTTCGCAACTGGTAGCCTGACGTCAATAGAGGAATCAGTACACTCGCCACTACTTTCCAAATGCAGCTGCTGCTGTTTTCGGGCCAGGTATGAACCATCTACGTCTATAACTTCTGCTCAACTTGTAATAGCTTCCCTGATTCTTTCTATTATATCCTTTTTCCTACAACATTATTTGACTTTTATTCCACGGCATAGAAGCCACCATTTGAGTGCTGCTACGTTGTGACTCTCTAACGGTTCAGGCAGCGCAGCACCAGGAATGTCGTCTTCACAAAGCGTTATGCTGGAATTGACTCTTGACGAAGATGATTGCATACTATTTTTGTGAGTGTAAACAAGTGAGATTTAAAAAAAAGCTTGAATACATTACCCCCAGAAACTTTACTAAGGCTTATATGGGCAGTTTGGCATAGGACTCAAGCTACAACGTGTACTCCGGATGTGACGTCACGTAGCAATCATAATTTTCAATCAAAATTCCTGAACTTGTCTATTATGTCACATGCATATCACACATAAATATATTCATATTTGCGGTCGAATAAGGTCTACAGTACCGGCTCGCACATCAGGAAATTAACACCTTCGCACATCAGGAAAATTAAGTACATTCACCTGCTTTAAAGTAAGCTGTTGGTGTACACAGCACAGCCCCCAGTGCCGCCCTCGAATTACATTCACAGTTTATATAGGTGTTTTGTCAGAAATTGATCTCTAACCACCAACGCTGCACTAAAATTCAATTTTAAGTATCGTTTCGAAATCCGCCCCTTTTCTAAAATTTCATTTCTTTCTCTGAGCCCTGCCTACCTGTACTTCTTACCTTCATTACATGTGTAATAAGAGCTTCAACCTTCCTTTCTTACCTTGGTGGGGGGAGGGACACAACCCCAAAGAAGGAAACTGTACACTGTTCCTTCAATCTTACCTGCACGTGTTCACTTTCTTGATGACACACCTGTGCATAGCTCCACATGTACAGGTACATGCATTTAACACACCATTTTCTGCTGGGTAAGGATGAAAAGCACGACACAATAAAAAGGTACTGTCTTCTTTATGCTCACACCATCAAGCATTTGCAACATGTCGATGGATATGGTGATTTGGTATGACAAGTGTGTATTGTACCATAGCTGCAGCATTACATGCCAAAAACGGGCCACCAGAAAAAAATGCTTTTTATTTAGGACAGCTTTGCCAACCATTCATACGGAGAACACAGATCAATTGCGTTCAGGTCTCTGGCTCATTGAGGCAGATGGACGTTGCGGACAAATGCCTGTGGAGTACGATCAGGTTAGGCTGGCTGCCACGGGGATCTAAGCAGTACATGTAATGCTGCTTGTTTTGCATGTGTAGGAACCATACACACTTGTGCATAGATCTAGATGTACATCAAATAATCTAAAACAGTACAGTACATATACATGTACACACACATTCAGCACAGTGTGTGGATGCTCATGCATCTGCAACATGTTGATGGATATGGTGATTTGGTATGACAAGTGTGTATGGTACTAGCCTCGTCCCCAGGCCCTATTTTTATTTTAAAGTTAGCGGGGACAAAAAATAGGAATCATATGTGTGAAACTATGAGGCAAGTGAATTAATGTATAATAGTGCACGTGGTGGCTATACTAGTATATGGCGTCTTAAACATGACCACAGTTGTAGCTTCGTGAGCTAGCCACAGAGATCCAGCCACAGCGCACGCGAACTGTTGTCATGCTGATTGTATTTAGTTGAAGTGAAGATTTAAACACGCACAACAACGTTGCCGTGGCTTTGCCTACACGCGGTCTGCAGTTTGCTCATTTACCACCTGGCAGACAGTACTTTAGCAAGTTGGTGGAGATGGTTGCTTTCTGCATTCGCTGCATGGGTGTTTGAAAGGTGCGGATTTTTGCAAAGACAACTGTCAAGTGCTAATACTTAAATAATTGTATTACAGGTGCAAAGTGTGGCACATGCAGTGGAATCAAGGAGAGGTAACAACCAACACCTGAAGCTAAACTGGTGGGGTTCTCCACTCCACAAAGGGGGTTAAGGGCAGCCAGATGTCTATCATGCATACAATATACTTATCTGCACATGGCTAACTATATGTACATGTACTGTACTGTTTTAGATTAGGTGTCGTGTACATGTTCAGATGCATATGCACAAGTGTGTATGGTTCCTACACATACAAAGAAGCAGCATTACATGTAGCTTAAATTCCCGTGGCAGCCAGCCTAACCTGATAGTACTCCACAGACATTTGTCCGCAACGTCCATCTGCCTCAATGAGCCAGAGACCTGAACGCAATTGATCTGTGTTCTCCGTATGAATGGTTGGCAAAGCTGTCCTAAATAAAAAGCATTTTTTTCTGGTGGCCCGTTTTTGGCATGTAATGCTGCAGTTATGGTACCATACACACTTGTCATACCAAATCACCATATCCATCAACATGTTGTAGATGCATGAGCATCCACACACTGTGCTGAATGTGTGTGTACATGTATATGTACTGTACTGTTTTAGATTATTTGATGTACATCTAGATCTATGCACAAGTGTGTATGGTTCCTACACATGCAAAACAAGCAGCATTACATGTACTGCTTAGATCCCCGTGGCAGCCAGCCTAACCTGATCGTACTCCACAGGCATTTGTCCGCAACGTCCATCTGCCTCAATGAGCCAGAGACCTGAACGCAATTGATCTGTGTTCTCCGTATGAATGGTTGGCAAAGCTGTCCTAAATAAAAAGCATTTTTTTTCTGGTGGCCCGTTTTTGGCATGTAATGCTGCAGCTATGGTACAATACACACTTGTCATACCAAATCACCATATCCATCGACATGTTGCAAATGCTTGATGGTGTGAGCATAAAGAAGACAGTACCTTTTTATTGTGTCGTGCTTTTCATCCTTACCCAGCAGAAAATGGTGTGTTAAATGCATGTACCTGTACATGTGGAGCTATGCACAGGTGTGTCATCAAGAAAGTGAACACGTGCAGGTAAGATTGAAGGAACAGTGTACAGTTTCCTTCTTTGGGGTTGTGTCCCTCCCCCAACCAAGGTAAGAAAGGAAGGTTGAAGCTCTTATTACACATGTAATGAAGGTAAGAAGTACAGGTAGGCAGGGCTCAGAGAAAGAAATGAAATTTTAGAAAAGGGGCGGATTTCGAAACGATACTTAAAATTGAATTTTAGTGCAGCGTTGGTGGTTAGAGATCAATTTCTGACAAAACACCTATATAAACTGTGAATGTAATTCGAGGGCGGCACTGGGGGCTGTGCTGTGTACACCAACAGCTTACTTTAAAGCAGGTGAATGTACTTAATTTTCCTGATGTGCGAAGGTGTTAATTTCCTGATGTGCGAGCCGGTACTGTATTAAAGTTAGGGGGGGGGGTCTTGGCCAAAAAAAAATTTGTTAAAGGGAGGCTGAACTGGAAAAATAAGTGTCCTTCATATCAAAGATAATCACTAGTATAGGCTTCAGTTTTTTTTATTTATTTTTTTACAAGCTTCGTTTGGGAGATATTCAACTTTTGAATACGAAATTAGTCATGTGACAACGCGTCACTTGGATCTAATTATTAAAACGGCTTAAATTATAAACCATTATTCGTGTTTTAGAAATTAATGGTGCCGTTAGTGGATGCTCTTACAAGCGTAACAAAGCCTGATTCCTTTACGCAGTGCTGTTCTACTTAACCTTGTGAGCTTTAGGATGAGCTTCTCATGTCATAGCGTACGTGTATTCATAGTGGCGATGTGCTGAGCCCTCGCTATACCCATATTACGTATTAACTTTTCCTGTTGGACTTTACCTTTGCATGCGCTAGCTAAGGCAACGTAATTGTCTCCCCTCTCACTGTCACGGTACCAGCTAAAGTGACGCGAAGCACTAGGCCTAGGCCTATAGCGGTACGTTTTTAAATACGCAGACTGGCAAATTCAGGGTGATCCAAAGTACAGGCAAACCGTCCTGATTCTTGAGATATTACGTCCTCCAACCCTCCAACTCCTGGCAGCACACGCACATATATAGATACACACACACACGCACGCACAAACACACACACACGCACGCACAAACACACACACACACATACACACGCAAACGCACACGTACAAACACACACACGCACGCACACACGCACGCGTGCAGACGCGCACACACAGACACACTGACAGTGCGCGCAGGTGGAGGGTTTCAGTGTTCGTCGCTCTGGTACTGTCTTTGACGTCGACTGTGTATGTTCATGGCCTAGTCTCGTACCCAGACCCAAACGTACGTAAGCATTATCGCTTACAGTATAATACAGCGTACATAGGGTCTGGCCGAAGAAAGTTGTTCTTGGGAATGTAATTGGAATGTTCGATAATTAGGGTTGTCATAGCAACGGCTACGTCATCACGATAAAACGTGAGGTTTGTTTAAGCAGATCTGTCTTGCTTAAGCTACGGAGAGAAAAGGCTACCACCGCAATGATACTCTCAGAGTGGTGAACGCGATGGGCTGGAAAGCGATTCACGACAGGTTTTAGACGTACTTCGTAATGACTCCTTCCATATTGAAATGGCTTTCCCTTCGTTTTAGACACGTGTCCATATATCAGCACCTCAGCCGCGCACGCACGATCAAGCACCAGGCTCCTCTCTGTAGTGTGGAATGCTATTGGAATCTAATTACCGTGACGTCACGCGGGCTCTCGATTCTGATTGGAGCGCCAACATTCCGGCGCACCAGAACAACTTCGATCGACTTGTTGGCCAGACCCTCTGTACGTGATGTTATACTGTAAGCGATAATCATCGTTACGTACATTTGGGTCTGGGTACGAGACTATTCATGGCCCGTCGTACGTAGCGAGTCGTAAATACGATCGTACTGTAATAGGTAAGTTAATAAAACAATAATACTGTCTTTTAATTAATAATTGGTTCCAAGTGACGCGCTATGACACAAAACTTTGTAAGCTTATATCTTTAAAAGTAAACAAGTTTAAGGCATAAGAATTGGATTATAAGTCTATCAGGTAGAGCACATCCATTTAAGAAAATAAAAAAAATTACGAAAAAAGCCAGTTCAGCCTCCCTTTTCTTAATTTTTTTTTTTTGCACTTTAGCTCGCACTACAGCAACATAATGATGGAATCATATTGTTTGTAGTGTTCATGGGTGTCCAATTCGTGCAAAGATAGGGCTTAACTGCCTATCTAGTGCGATATGAAAAAGCATATTATCACGTGACTGAGAGTCTGAGACACGATTCGTGGGCGTTGCCTTCATATACCGCTATGAGCGAGGACATCATTCACTACCCAGTAGTGCAGTGTCGCAAAGCAATGTAAAGATAAAGACTATACTAACGCTAGTAAGCCACGGATACACCTGGTACTAAGTTACATGCATGAACTCACGTCACTAGCTACTAGAATGGTCACAGTCACGCCGACTCACGCCTCACGCTAGCAAGCCCCGCCTGCTATTGTTTTAAACGAGTACTTTACCGAGTCATGAACGATAATGCGTGCCGTTCTTCCTTTAACGGCGTAAGGAATGCAATTATTCTCAATTGCGTCACTTCCGGAGTTCTTCCTGTGCGCGACTGTACCAAGCTGTTGATAATTTTCGACCGACCAAGCCTCTGTCACAACAGTACTCACAGAGGCAAAAATAAACGTCCCAGGTGCGTTTCTTGAGAAGCCACTAGAGATCCGTAGTACGGCAGCGCTCCGAAGGTGGCTATTTTGCAAAGGGATAAAATGCAATCGGCTAGCCGAAAGCAAAACCTAATAGATAGGTCAGTATTGCCAAGACATATATGTACTGTGTCGATATCAGCCGTGCTAGTCTCGTTCCCAGACATATATGACGCAATGTTTATCGCAATTTGTACTTTGTATAAACAAGCTCGTACTTGTATAAGTCTGGTGTTTCGAATGCTAAACCTTAGAATTCGTGCGCTTATACGCAACGTTGCCCTCCTACTTCTTACAGTACATAGATACACCCTTGTTGTCCACCTGATTTCGTATCATCTCTGCCGATACGTCACATTATAAATATATTCATTATATTTATGTGACGTATCGGCAGAAATCAGAAGCATCAAATTGGGCAAGTTACAAGAAACGTCAAAGACAACTTTAAAGCTGGAAGCGAAGCGGACCCAATTAGCTATTTTGAAGCTGCCATCAAGGATTGGAAGCTTTGGGTGATAGAACGCTACCCTTGCGAATGTCTTGATAGCCCATAAAGCTTCCCGATTTGATGCTACTGATTTACTAGACGTTCGCCGTGAGTGGCTGCAAGACGCAGCATCGTTAGGTTAAGAACCGTTTTCACAATCCTCATTGAGTCAATGACAGCACTTGCATCCATTCGTATAATTTATCTCTGCCGATACGTCACATTATAAATATATTCATGATACAAAATGACGCGTTTCAAATGCATTCATCGCGATATGGCGGATGTTTTCAGATACTCAGCTCTGATGGCACTTTTTTAACGGCAAAGAAGGGTCTATTGCCTCCCAAGTACGATTTCGCGATAGATCTAACATGTGACGACTCGAAAACGAAGTATAGCAGTCCAGTGAGAGCGTACTACGAAATTGCATCGCTAAGCTTTGGGGCCGTTCATAAATTACGTCACGCAAAAGGGGGGGGAGGGGGTCTGAACAATTGTGACGGTTTGTGACGGGGGGGGAGGGGGGGTTTAGGCTGGCGTGATGTCACATTTTGAATTAAAATTCATTGTCGTGGTCTATGATGCACGATGGTATTTAGCGGTTACTAAAATTGATTCATGTGGTGGGTAATATTGATCTACGCGCTCGATGATGGCATCAGTACCAGGCAGTCCATGTGCATTTGCTTTTTCGGCCGGTCGTGCAAGATCTGCTCTCTCTATTTCGCTTTAAACGTGATGCTGTAGAAACATATGGTGATTCATAAGCGAGACAAGCCAAATAAGAGCTAGTTGCTGCCTAGTTGGACATTGCCTGACTACCGGCGCGTTTGACCTATTATTACATTAGAGTCACACGCATCAAGTTGCTGCCCTATCAGAGATGAGATAAAGTTGACTGCCTGAAACAGGCTAAGCAGTCTGCATGGATTGGTAAAAATCACTTTGACCTCGAAGGAGTTATGCCGGGTAGCCCCGCGGCCTAGAATGAAGAAGACCTTCATGCTTGCGACGATGTATCATTGTATGATATATTATTGACAGTAGTGTGGTCGACTTCAATGGACCGGAGTTGCCCGCATGCGAAAACTGTTTCTTTGAACTTTGCTTGCATTACGGCGCGAAACTGGCCAATATGCACGCTCGAAGCGATGCATGATTATTCATGAAGGGGGGGGGGGGGGGGGGAGCAAATGTGACGTAATTAAGAGGGGGGGGAGAGGATTATTGTGACGGTTCCGTGACGGAGGGGGGGGGAGGGGGTCCAAAACAGCCTTAATTTGTGTGACGTAATTTATGAACGGCCCCTTTTACGAGCTAAAAACGCATATTACCGTAACTATTTACCGGACTTCAAAACCGACGCGGCCAAAGGTTGCTAATATGGTTAAGATCTATTGCCTACAGGAGGAGGAATTATGCTTACAATTTTTTTTGTACTTGGGTCACACAACAAGTGTTAATAACTAAATTAAATAGTCACATGATGCTTTTTAACTTTCAGTATATATTGAAAAATAGTTGTACACTATACCTACGTTGTCAGATTTCCATTTGAGCTCATTGTTATTGAAATAGATTCAAGTGAACAAAACAACAGTACAAAAAAATTATAGGAGCAAGTGTGATGGTTTCCACTGTACATCGTTATATGTCGGACTGGGGACGAGAAAACATTTGGCCAGTGTTTACTTTTCACAAACCTGAGCCCAATCAGATTGCAGGCAGGTGTTTTATCACGTGTCAATTACATCATAATAACGTTTATTCGACGGCTCATAATTAAGAGATGGCGCTGAATAATACTACGATTTACAGGCCCGTAGCCAGGTTTTGTGTTGGGGAGGTGCAAAGCAGGTTATAAGTGGACTCAACCTGTGGTGTAGCCAGGATAATACATGTATGTATGGTAGGGCTCACACTGCCTGACTGCCAGATGCACGGTTTGTATGAAATCGAGAAAGCCCCGGGAAAGATGCACCCCTCCTGCCCAGCTAGGGGGCAGTGCTCCCGAATCGGGGTTTGGGGCTCAGAGGCAACACTTGTTTGATGCATAACCAGACTGTGCACATATTTATATACTATATATTACAGCCCAATGTCCATGATAGCAGACATGGATGTACAACAGTAACTCCATGCATTCTGTTCTTGAAGATGGGTTCAATGAGTTAAGTAGGAGGTGGAATATGGTACATGCATAAACTAATTATAGCAAGTAGTACAACTCTTCAAATTTCAGCAACACTACATAAACTGTTACCAGTGCATCCCACAGGTCATATGCTAGGTGTGCAGATTTTTGATGTGGGAGAAACTGTTGACAGTTTGTGGAGCAAATCATATATATGTACAGTACTTGAGTGACATGCAAAAGATACATGTAATGTACATGCACAAGGTATACCATCTACATAATGGTATCATTATTATACACATCTGGCACCCAAAGAGATAAACTACAAAAACATTATGAATTATTGAGTCAGTTCCATGCATATATGAAAAAAGATTGCCTTTGTGCACACATGATTGTAAGCTTAGATTCGCCTAGTGTATTCCAGTAACTGATGATTTGTTCGCATTTGAAAACAAGTCAGAACCAAGCATATAGCAATTGTAACACTGAGGCATCTTTTTGTATGGAGCATTCTTTTACTTATTGGGTGCCAGATGTGTATTATAATGATATAATTATGTACTGTGCATGTACATTACATGTATCAATTAATGTTTACATGTCACTCAAGTACTACGGTACATGTATATGATTTGCTCCACAAAAAAACTGTCAACTACTTGCGTGAGTTTCTCCCACATAAAAAATCTGCACACGTAGCATATAACCTGTGGGATGCACTGGTAACAGTTTGTGTAGTGTTGCTGAAATTTGAAGAGTTGTACTACTTGCTATGATTAGTTTGTGCACGTACTATATTCCTCCTCCTACTTAACTCATTGCACCCATCTTCAAGAACAGAATGGAGTTACTGTTGTACATCCATTTACATGTATGTCCTGATATCATGGACATTGGACTGTGATATGTAGTATATATATATACTGAGTAAATATGTCCTTGGCACCCAAAGGGCTAAATAAATCGAATATAGGAGGGAATGCCAGACTGGGCTACTAGATAGGGAGCTACATGCACAATGCCTTGTAGAAATCTTTCCGATCCTACATTTACATGTAGATTATACCAGTGCTCTTACATGCACACGTGCACAATGTACATTTTAGACACCAGAGGTACCTGGCAGTTGTCATTCAAATGTGTGTAGATTGTACTGCAATGAACAATCAAGTGAATAATATTCATAGCCTGCCAAGTGGACCTTGCATCCAGTGGGGGGGTGCAATTGCACCCATTTGCACCCCCCTGGCTACGGGCCTGATTTACCGAAGCAATCAGTACAGCTGTTGCACATCGTCATCTGGGATACGCATAACTCAGGGAGCTGTAAGAGAGTGCTGCATGCTGTCAGATGACTTATTAGAGGAAAATGATGTTTTTGTGAGCTTACCCAATTTTTATGATTGTTAATTAAATTCCTTTGAACATGTAAACACTGGCCAAAGTACTTCCCAGAACGTTTCACTCGTCCCCAGTCCACTCGCGCGTACGACGACTAAGTACGTCTGGCTTGCGAGACTAACTTCGGTGGTCGCGTTGCACTTACATGGTTTCTGTAGTTTTACTCAGTCAGTGTTAATTATTGGAGTTGCCAATCCCCTACTCTGTTATATCTATATGCTAGAATGTGTACGCACGTACGCGATATGAGTGGAGTATATAATCAACAAATTGTAATTAAGTGTGATGGTGGCCTCGTTTTGGCAGGGGGGGGGGGGGGGGGTCGTTCGAACCCATCGACCCCCCCCCCCCCCCCCCCCCCCCCCTCCCCTTGTGTATGCCCATGAGACTGCATGGGTTTTCCGGTTTTGGAACCTTCACACTGGGATATGAAGATGAGGGAGGCATGGACCAGCACACTGAAGAAGACATCCACACCAGCGAGGGTGCCAGGGGGACGCCTCACGTCCAGGTGCTGGTAAGGACCTGTCAGCCCCACTGCAACGTAACAGATCACATGACTGTCACATGACTGCCCAGGGGCTTGCATTTAGAGCATTGGAAATGTTAACCCTTCAGGTTAAACTAACTCACTTTAGGCAGTTTTCAGTGATGAGCACTGCAGTCATGTGATTGGTCATGTGAGCAACTGTAGCACTAAAGAAGCACTGACACATGTAAGGAATAAAAAGTTGTTCAGCATCACCAAGATTTGATTTGAACTGCAAAGAGCAGAGAAGGTCACACATTTATGAGTACCACGGGATGAGAGAGACGAGAAACTATACCATAAGTCTGGGGACTTGCGATATCATGGGTGTGGGGACTTGACCATTTGCCTGGGAATTCAGATACCATGAGTCTGGGGACTTGGGATACTTTGTGTCTGCAGGGGACTTGTGATACCATGGGTCTGGGGACTACGATAACATTCTTGGGATACCATGAGGACTAGGACACCATGAGTCTGAGGACTTGGAAGGCCATGGGTCTGGGGACTTGGAATACCATGGGTCTGGGGACTTGGAATACCACAAGATGGAAATTGCGATATTACAGAGTACACACATGTACACGCACATAAAGTATGGGTTAGTACAGAGCCATGACTCCAAACATGGTGGTAAGGGCAGCTCTTCCCTCCATGATGACCTTGGGCACACAGGTGATGTTGGGGACCTTGGAAGTGAAGGGGGAGGCCACACTGGCCTCTGCCTCTGACAGAGATATGCCTGCATGGGCTGCCTTCAGGGCCTGGGGACCAGTACACTCACACCAGTCACATCTCCCACACACCAACACTTACTCCACAATCATTGGCTCCATCTCCACACATACCTACTCCATACCTGAGGGGTGGGGTCATATGAAACCTTACCTTAACAATGACGTAACGGCTTGGGCGAGGAGACATACGCTACAGGTCAGCCTCACCCACTTGGCAGGGAACCAGTAGGCCAGCAGCAGTCCTGTGCAGAGCGGGAGGATCGCAAGAGGGTGCTATCCTCAATATGGGATAAATATGGCTTCAACTCCCCAACTTTTTAGCCTTTCAATAGTTCTTTAAGGGCAATAATATATGGATAACCTATGCAGGGCCCTTTCACTCATAAAATAGAATCTTTAACACCGGTTCCGTGAAATTAGACGACCTTTTTCGTCGAACCATACTTTCTAAAAATTAGTCTCAAGGCCTCCATATTTTTAGATAGTTTAACTATCACCTAGCCATTTGGCGTTATCATCTGTCTTATATCTATCGTGGACACTTACCTGTATGCTTTCAAAGTGATGCGGTTTTATGTTTTTCGGTCACGAAGCGTTGCAGAGTACACTTTTTTCCTAGGCAATTAAGAGCCGCTATGGATACGATTTTAAACGTCATTTGGTACTACTAGGAGGCCACAATAGATATCGTTTTGGCAGTTAGCTTAGATCTTGTATTATGTTTACCTCGTTCGAGGGCTTACGTAGATCAATGTAGTTCATAAATGTCTGGGAACGAGAAATCAATAACCGGACGAAAAGCCTGTGTATTTTAGCTCACGTGCGCATATTCATGAGTAAATAGTACCCACGTGATGCCTAATTATAAGGTGTATGGGCCTGAGGACGACCAAATTTGGGTCTGGTGTCGAGATCCAAACTAGTCCCACGTGATGCCTACTGATTAGGTGTTTGGGCCTGTCACGACCAATATTTGGGTCTGGAGTCGAGATCCAAAGAAGTTCAGTGTCTGTTTCAACGCTAGCAAGATGGGTTACTGCCAGAATTGTTTGAAGCGCTACCTATCCTATCCAGTTGAGCACTTAGATATTGTTTTTAAACTCAGAAACCTTGTCAGAAAAAAGTGTCCCGTTTCCGGTAAGGTCTTTACCCTCTCGACTGTAAACAAACGTAGGTCCTCAGCAGAAGTAGTTACAAGGCTGGAAGTAACTCCAAACATCGTCAAAGGAGTTGAACTACTTCGTACACTGGTATTAGTGACAATTGGTACCGTTGAGACTAATTTTCCAAAAAGTGAGTTCGACAAAATAGGCCAAAAAAGTCGTCTAATTTCACGGAACCGGTGTTAAGCCTTTTAAGTCAAATTGATTCCTCCAAACGGTTAGATTCCACAAAACACTCCCCACAATGCATAAATCTGAACCATCTTCACAACAATATGATTTAAAGCAACAATCGAATTTGCCATATATAATATAGGTAACCTCAAGGAGTATCCATGCAAAAAAATTGAGCCCTTTGCTACATTCTGTACTGGAGTTGTACTACAAAAAGGTGCTTAAAACCGTTTATACTTTACCTCTCACTAATCTTTGTTTTTACATTTACATGTAATCATTGATCATGCTTGAATGTCAATTCCCATGATCACAGCTTAAATGGTTCAAAAGTAACAATACATTACAGTGCATATCAGCACGCTAGCAGGCCAGATCACTCCCAGATTGGATGGTAGCCACTTTATAAGGATCTGGCCTTACTCCTATGACCAATGTACTGAAGCTCAGGAAGATGCAATCTCAGCTTGTCCTTGCTGAATTTCAAGTTGCACTTTCTAGCCTTGGCACAATTCTTCATCATGAATATCCCTCGCTTCCACTTGAGTATCACCCTTTCCAATGTAATCCACTACTACTACTCCATCTATTCTGTCTTGGGGCCAATGACAGTCCAAACAGAAGCCTGGGACACCTGGCCCTACAGTAGTGAGACAACTACACAAACTCAGACCTCAGGCTTACACACCGCTGTCATATTACTGATCCAACTGGTAGGGCTTTCCACTTTGACGATTATTCCAGCCTTCTCCATATAAGTATAAGCCAGCTTCTCTTCAACCCCCTTGATTTTGATCCTGCGGACACAGGTGGAACTGCTGGATCCTGGTAGCCACCTACTGATGTATGATATATAATCCTTTAAAAGTTGTCCCTTAGAATCCTTTTGGAATTAATGTTTCCGCTAGACACACTCATTGAGGTGTGGTGCTTGGTCTCCAAAACTTTGAGATTACTTCCCCCTGTCAATCTGTGTGTCAACTTCAGCTGACACTTGCCCTTGGAATACCTCACTGTGCCATCAGTCAGCTTAGAAACGAGGGGGCAGATCGACCAAGCTTCTGAAAATCTTGGGACGGCCATCACATTACAAGATGCTGCTGCATGTAGCTAGCATTCTAGTGTTTGTTCACACCCACCGCATTCACCACTACTGGAACTCGAGCCAGGAGCTTTTTCATCACTTTCTCTACAGCTATTTAGAGTAATGATTGGTTTCTATTTTGTCCTCTTCATCCTCTAAACTTTCCTCCCCCAGGTTGTGTTGGAGTATTGGTGGCCCTGCAAAATGGTTTTGTCATCAGCATTGTTGGCCAAATGTTGGGCATGTCTTGGTCAGTGTGACATACCACACCCGAGCATACTCTAAAATGGGATCCTGTCTGACCACTGCTTTACCAATCTCTGTTTTCCGACCAATCAAATATCAGATTCCCTTTGACCGTGTACCCACTCTAGACTTGGAACTGATGCCAGCCACTTCTTCCTTGATCTCTGCCCAGCTAGTATTTGCTGCTCACTTGTCGTGGACTCAGTTATTTGGCACAACCATAGGATATATTGCTTTCACCAAATCTAAACTTTCTGCCTCTAACAGCTTTCCCTGCGTTCCAACTCCGTTGAACGACCAAATTCAGTCCTTCACTTTATAAAGAAATGGTCCCAAGCATATCAGTGCTACATGCCCCCATTACACCACATATCAGTGCTACATGCTCCCATTACACCACATATCAGTGCTACATGCCCCCATTACACCACATATCAGTGCTACATGCTCCCATTACACCACATATCAGTGCTACATGCTCCCATTACACCACATATCAGTGCTACATGCCCCCATTACACCACATATCAGTGCTACATGCTCCCATTACACCACATATCAGTGCTACATGCTCCCATTACACCACATATCAGTGCTACATGCTCCCATTACACCACATATCAGTGCTACATGCTCCCATTACACCACATGACCCTATCAGTTGAGGTAGACTTGTTCTGCCTTCCCCAATGTTTGGTGTATATGGAAGAAGCCACTGCATGCATGCCTCCACTACATTGTCTTGTAAGCTGTCCTCACAGAAGGACATGAAAATGGTGTGGACACATAAGCACACATATTTAGCATTGGACATAGGTCTATAAACTCTACATGTATGTACACTATGTATAAACAATGATTCATAATTATGTTGCTACAGTCACATGACCCTAATACATGTAAAGTGGTTAGTCATTAAAAGATGCACACACACAGTATAAAAACAATTCCAATGTTGTCCCAGGAGCTTCGCACGTGACCACGCCCCTCACAGTACTCCACCTGAGCACCCTCACAGGTCACCTGGGCCACCATCTTGAATGGAGTGGTAGGGGGTGGGTACATGTACGTCCATATCCTCCTCGTTGATGGGGCATATCTTCACTCCCAGGGGGGGCCAGTGGGGGTCAAGTGTCGCCATGACATGCTTGTAGCGATTTCTGGGTGATCGTTTCCACCGCACAACTTTAAGGATGGCATGAAGCCATCTCGTATGGAGCACATGGTTCTACGCATTAGTGGGTGTGGTAGAAGAATCATGGGTATTAGTAAGTCTGGTCCCCAGGCCCACATCCTTACCTCTAAAGAGTAGGACACTACCACATACAACAAGGCTATTTCCATAATCCCAATCCTGAAGAACAGGTATGGGTGGGGCTTGATTTGAAGGAATTTCCAAAGACCAGGTATCCAGCTACCAGGAGCCAGTGTTACGAAAATGTTACATGGAATTGCAACTGCCAAACAAATCATGAATAGTACTGCGGGGAGAGGGATGGTGAGATGGGTTACAAGAATCTCCCACTGAGTTACTAAGACACACCATTGGTGTAGAAAGACTTGCGAAATGGAGGTCCTCTGGAGAAGCTGACAGCCAGAGAGACATACAAAAATATGGATGCTTGAAATATGGCCGTGTTTTCACTACACAGAATGGTGCTTTCCACTTTCACTACTACAGGAACATACCTAGAAAAAACAAAGTAGACATTTATAGATTACCATGACAACAGCAGAGGCGCGCCCACCACCCACCACTCCCGGCTCTTGAGGTACATCAGCACGCCCACTTGATAGGCCACCATTAGCAAAACATGCATCACCACACCAAAGAGGAAATCAATGCCTGCCAGTGTGCCAGGGGGCCGCTGCTTAGAGAGGTGGGGGTGTGATCCAGTAATCCCCACTGTGGAAAGTGGGAGGGATGGTGTGGGAGGGAGGGGAACAGTGATTGAATGATGTCATCCACCATTCCACTTACTGACAAAGGCCATCGCGAGGACAATGACAAGGTCGATGTACATGTACTCCTTGTCTCCCATATAAGAATTATACTGCAAGAGAAACACTCATATCCCCACACCCTCACAACCCCACACCCCCAACAGCACACTTACCCAATAAAGGATGGCCACAGATGTGAATTCACTGAGTGAGTACAGAGCCATGTACTTGAAGACACTGAAGGAGGTGGTAAGGGCAGCTCTTCCCTCCATGATGACCTTGGGCACACAGGTGATGTTGGGGACCTTGGAGGTGAAGGGGGAGGCCACACTGGCCTCTGCCTCTGACAGAGATATGCCTGCATGGGCTGCCTTCAGGGCCTGGGGACCAGTACACTCACACCAGTCACATCTCACACACACCAACACTTACTCCACAATCATTGGCTCCATCTCCACACATACCTACTCCATACCTGTGGGGTGGGGTCAGGTGAAACCATGCCCCCAACAGACCACACCTACCCTAGCTCCTGGAGGTCTGTTACCAGCTGTGCCTTCTGGTCAGGTGACATCCTGGCAAAGACTGTTCCCTTGACCAGGAGCTAAACAAAGAGTACTGAGCAATGACCACACCCATCATCAAGAGGTCGTTACCCTTGGCAGCAAAGATGGAAAGTGAAGCCTGATAGTTTCAAAGGACTTCCCATCTATCACTAGGTGATATTCCCGCTGCACAGCAACATCTAACTGCTGGTATCCATTTATCAAGGTGAGGTTAGGGGCGTGGCTCTGAGGGTCTGGGGACTTGGTTAGTGTTTTGCATTGCCAGGCAACGGGCACTAACCTTGCTGGAGGTGTTGCTGGCTGCACAGAAGGCTGGCAAGGTCCCCACCTTCCTTGAGGAGGTGGAAGGTGATGGAGGGTGTGGAGGAGGCGGAGCCAGCCTTCACCATGATGGCCTGGTGGCCTGGGTCTATCATACCACACTCCCGGGCCACTGACACAGCTGTGAGCAGGTTGTCTCCTAGGTGATGGGTAGGGAGAGGGGAGGAGGTAAGAGATAAAGAATTTCCTCATGAGTCTCCACCCATTAGTGTGCATAACCCATTTTCAGGATTTGTAGGTTAATCGATTATTCGCGATTACCTATTTGGTTGACTACAAATTTAGTAGAATAGCAGAGTACCAATTACAGAATTTATTTTAGTCGAAATAACAATTCCAATTTTCTTATTGAAATTGTCCACATTCGTTTCCTTATTCGTTTATGTAGGAATCGGTAGGATATAGTTTTATATAATCCCCTTCACTTTTCCCACCTGTCAGACATAGGCTAACATGATACTGGTTAACTTTGTTGATATAATCAACGCTTAGTCTGGAAGGTAAGCCGTCAGAATATGCAGAGCACGCGCGTGTGCGGCAAATAAAATACATTTGGTATAGTTTGCGCTAGAGTACATACGCATTAATCAAACATGCTATGTCCTCTTTTGTGTCCTATGGGTTTCCACTTCCTAGGCTGACCCAGGTGAATATCGTACATACATTATTTTGATTGGCGGCTTTATCATATGCTTGGAGCGGTGTGTCTGCCATGAGGTTTTTAGCTGGTTGTGTTCAATACTTCAGTTTGTGTCGAATTACAGAGGGGGGGGGGGGGGGGGGGCATGCTGTTCAAACACGAACAATGGATTATAACTATAAGATATAAAACTTTCAAAATAAAATTGATGATGTAGGATTTGTAGACAGCAATTGAGAAAAACGTAAGGAAACAAGGAATTATGGAAATTACACCTTTCTTAATTTATAAATATTAAATACCTACATTTAGCACAGAATTTCAGGCAAGTAGATTTGCTAAATAATGTAGGTCTGTAATCTAATGCATAATTCCTTGTTTACTCAATTGCTGTCTACAAATCCTACATCACTAAATAAAGTTTTATATCTTGCTTCACCTATGTTTATTTGTGTGTCTGAGAGTGCAATGTCTGTGGTAACGAAGATCGTGTCGAACACCTGTTTACACTCAAGGGTGTGTGTGTGTGTGTGTGCCTGTTTACTCACTGACTTGCCAGTGGTTACTGGCCACAATGACAACTACTTAGTTGTATGTATCAACTATAAAAGCTGGGGATCTGCTCATTATGTCTTCCAAAACCAATAAAATCTGTTGTGGGCCATCATTAACAAAAACTAAGTTTGCTAAAGATTGAAACTTTATCATAAGCATAACTCCCCTTAAAATAATAATAAAACAAATCCAACTCAGTACTGAGTTGGATTTGTTTGAAAGCACAGTAAGTTTCAAACTTGTTGGTTCTAGTGCTTCTGCATAACCACGTACACTATGCTTCAATCATGACGAAGATACAGTGCAACATCCGAGCGAATCTTATCTTATCAGACCTAGAAAAGGAGAAACCTTTTGTAACGTTGGAGTGTGGGAACGAGTGAGCGTTATCTCTTTTGTCTGACCTTACCTAGGTAAATTAATAGTGCACTAATCGCCTAAATTGATTTTATGTTTCTAATAACAGATTTGCAAGTTGCTATAAACCTGAAAAATTTTATGAACAAGATATAAAAATATGCTCTCAGAGAATGTTAGTGGTATATAGGATTTGAAGGCAATGGTGGTGTAAAAAGGAAGGGAACAAGGGATTGGAGATGCAATAGTTTTAGCACTTTATGCTGCTAAATATAGGAATAATTACATCGTACCTTCAATCTACTTGTTCCCTTCCTTTTTACACCACCATTGCCTTCAAATCCTATACCAATACATACAAGTAAATATGTATGTTTGTATGACAAAATCTAGCCGTTGTAATGCCTAGCAACATAACATTTACAGTGATATGACACTTGCAGCTGCCCAAGCTTTACGCCCTCAGCTCGGTTCGATTCAACATTTGCATGCATGCATGCGGGCATCACAAGCACTGGACGCTCGCTTCTGCTCAGGATCCCATTGTACCAGAGGTAATGACTCGGGAGGATCCCATTGTACCAGAGGTAATGACTCGGGAGGATCCCATTGTACCAGAGGTAATGACTCGGGAGGATCCCATTGTACCAGAGGTAATGACTCGGGAGGATCCCATTGTACCAGAGGTAATGACTCGGGAGGATCCCATTGTACCAGAGGTAATGACTCGGGAGGATCCCATTGTACCAGAGGTAATGACTCGGGAGGACTCTAGTACCACTTTTGACATTCCTCTTGTTTACTTCATCTCTTTAGTTCCCATGCATGAAGGCATTTTGACAACCCTAAGGTAAACAAAGCTGGCGGCTTGCACAAACCTAGGAATGTATGACATACAATTCTAATTATTGTCATGGGAACGCTTTTAATATAGCTAACTCTACATAGTGTTCTTCCTGGAAATTCTGAAGCCATTGGTATAATTGGCGCTCTTTAAAACCACTAACATGAGTTATACCCACCCATAAAGACGACCATGGAGAAAAAATAAGTCTGGGAACGAGAACAGTACGAGCTTTCTTGTTCTCTTAAAGTAAACGGTTTGGCGACTTGAACAAAACATGAAAATGATCGTCTTTCCATTGTGGATCGATAGCAATAAAGAGCTACACTATCCGTTTCTCGGTTCGTGAGTTATACGCGAGCCTCATTTTAAATGATATCCATTATCCAGCACAAATCCTACATGTATATGAGAGTTACTTACAGTGGCCCGGTAGGTCGCAGCTGTCAAGACGTGCACATCTGCGATTTGCGGTGGTGCAATTGTTTCCACGTGGTTGCAATGTGTTTGCCACGAGGCTACAATGTGATGGCAACCACGTGGAAATAAATGCAAGTCTGCAAATCGCGTATGTGCATGTCCGCAAATCGCATATGTGTACGTCATTACAGCCGCGACCTACCGGGCCACCGTAGGTACTACCGTAACTCTCAGAAAGGTTACACCATTCCTGCATCACCCTTATCACCATCATATCACCCCTGGTATCTCTCTTCTCCAGACCACACCTCCTTACCTGTAACCATGACAGTCCTGATGTTGGCATTCTTGAGGACAGAGATGACAGGTGTGGTCTCAGGTTTTAGGGAGTTCTTCATGATGATCAGTCCTCCAAACTCAAGGTCACACTCCACCATGTCCCTGTACACATGCACGCACAGGCATGCCCCAACGGCTCACACCACAAGAGGACACACCTCTCTATTCTGTCTGTCTTGTGCCAGGCCAGGTCTATGGTACGATGACCAACAGCCAACACCCTCATCCCCTTCTGAGTGAAGGAGGCTAATATTTCATTGAACTCCTCAGGAACTGGTCCAGAAATTGTGAGGAAAAGGTCAAAGCATTCAACCATACATTTAAGTTTTCCCCTTGTTAGCTTTTAAAATTATAAATGACAGACACCAAGAGCTACTACAGCCATGTACCAGTGATGATAACACTACAGCCATGTACCTGATGATAACACTACAGCCATGTACCAGTGATGATAACACTACAGCCATGTACCTGATGATAACACTACAGCCATGTACCAGTGATGATAACACTACAGCCATGTACCTGATGATAACACTACAGCCATGTACCAGTGATGATAACACTACAGCCATGTACCAGTGATGATAACACTACAGCCATGTACCAGTGATGATAACACTACAGCCATGTACCAGTGATGATAACACTACAGCCATGTACCAGTGATGATAACACTACAGTCATGTACCAGTGATGATAACACTACAGCCATGTACCAGTGATGATAACACTACAGCCATGTACCAGTGATGATAACACTACAGCCATGTACCAGTGATGATAACACTACAGCCATGTACCAGTGATGATAACACTACAGCCATGTACCAGTGATGATAACACTACAGCCATGTACCAGTGATGATAACACTACAGTCATGTACCAGTGATGATAACACTACAGCCATGTACCAGTGATGATAACACTACAGCCATGTACCAGTGATGATAACACTACAGCCATGTACCAGTGATGATAACACTACAGCCATGTACCAGTGATGATAACACTACAGCCATGTACCAGTGATGATAACACTACAGCCATGTACCAGTGATGATAACACTACAGCCATGTACCAGTGATGATAACACTACAGCCATGTACCTGATGATAACACTACAGCCATGTACCAGTGATGATAACACTACAGCCATGTACCAGTGATGATAACACAGACACTACAGCCATGTACCTGATGATTCTTTACATAGTTCTCTGATCTTCTCTGGAGCTCCCTTCACATAGACATGGAACAACTTGGGGTTGTGAGCGGGGAGGGGCTTCACTAAGACACTCATACGCTGCTCAGGGGGAGGGGCACATCACATCACACCATATATGGTAGTCCAGTCAGCTGACCTGAAGTTCAGAGGAGAAGGAGAACTGTTTCATGATCCCCAGCTCAACAGCCTCATGTCCCCCAGCCAGGGGAGGCTTGACTATGGTTGGAATGATCATATCAAACCTACTAGTGTCTTCTCCCGGCTCCTCTAGGGTCTGGGGAGGAGGGGGGAGGGGGGGAATGATGAAGGATAATGAGAAGGGGCTTACCCATCCAGTACTGTTGAACATCTTAACATCCAGGGGATCTCCTAGCAGCTGTCCATTGATGAGGGTGAGGGAGTGGCAGGTGGCCATACCATAGAGGAGAGGACAGGGGAGGAGGGAGGAGGTATCAGTAACCATGGGAGAAAACCTGTGGACAGAATAAAGCTTGGTACATTCTCCAGCAACCCAAGGGATGACTAACTGCTGGTTTGATGAGGTGATGACTCCCTCCATGTCCAGACTATCTTCAGTGAGGGTACCAGTTTTGTCAAAACACACCAGCTTGATCTTGCCACACACATTCACCCTGGTCATTGGGGTAACAAAATAAAGTTCAATGTATGAAGTAGTACCAACACTATTAGAAGATGTGCTGCTATTAGAAGGTGTGTGACCACACCCACCTCTGATGACCACACCCACCTCTGAGGACTGATGACCACACCCACCTCTGAGGACTGATGCAGTAGATCTGTTGTTTCTTCAGCCTCTGGAGAGCGTACACTGTGCCCACAGTGAGGGCGGCCGGGAGAGCAGGGGGGACCACAGTTGTCACAATGTCCAGGGCCCGTACAATAGCCAGAAAAGGTCCCAACAGCCTGGCGTCAATGGTCATTGTGTAGCAGAAGCCACCAGCAGCTAAGTAGAAGAAATGGTAGCCATGGAAACAAGTATCGGAAGAATGTGAAATATGAGCAGAGCATATGTTGTGAATGTGACAAGTGTGCATATGTGTGGGGATGATGGTGTACATGTAGGCATATGTGTGGGGATGATGGTGTACATGTAGGCATATGTGTGGGGATGATGGTGTACATGTGGGCATATGTGTGGGGATGATGGTGTACATGTGGGCATATGTGTGGGGATGATGGTGTACATGTGGGCATATGTGTGGGGATGATGGTGTACATGTGGGCATATGTGTGGGGATGATGGTGTACATGTGGGCATATGTGTGGGGATGATGGTGTACATGTGGGCATATGTGTGGGGATGATGGTGTACATGTGGGCATATGTGTGGGGATGATGGTGTACATGTGGGCATATGTGTGGGGATGATGGTGTACATGTGGGCATATGTGTGGGGATGATGGTGTACATGTGGGCATATGTGTGGGGATGATGGTGTACATGTGGGCATATGTGTGGGGATGATGGTGTACATGTGGGCATATGTGTGGGGATGATGGTGTACATGTGGGCATATGTGTGAGGATGATGGTGTACATGTACAGTGGAAACCATCACACTTGCTCCTATAATTTTTTTGTACTGTTATTTTGTTCACTTGAATATATTTCAATAACAATGAGCTCAAATGGAAATCTGACAACGCAGGTACATGTATAGTGTACAACTGAAAGTTAAAAAGCATCACGTGACTATTTAAATACTTTTGTTATTAACACTTGTTGTGACCCCAGTACAAAACAAATTGTAAGCATAATTCCTCCTCCTGTAGGCAATATATCTTAACCATATTCGCAATACATCTAAAGAACAAGCATTAGCAACCTTTGGCCGTGTCGGGTTTTTAAGTCCAGTAAATAGTTACGGTATTATCGAGCTAGATATGCATTTTTAGCTCGTAAAACTTAGCGATGCTATTTCGTAGTACGCTCTCACTGGACTGCTATATTTTCGTTTCCGAGTCGTCACATGTTAGATCTATCGTGAAATCGTACTTGGGAGGCAATAGACTCTCCTTTGCCGTTAAAAAAGTGCCATCTGAGCTGAGTACCTGAAAACCTCCGCCATATCGCGATGAATTGCATTTGAAACGTCAGCATTGCGTCATTTTGTATCATGAATATATTTATAATGTGACGTATCAGCAGAGATAATAGGAATAGATGCAATGAGGGTTGCGAAAACGGTTCTTAACCTAACAATGCTGTATCATGCAGCCACTCACGGCGAACTTCTAGTAAATCAGTAGCATCAAATTGGGAAGCTTTCCATGCCATCAAGACATTCGCAAGGCTAGTGTTCTATCACCCAAAGCTTCCAATCCTTGGTGGCAGCTTCAAAATAGCAAATTGGGTCCGCTTCGCTTCCAGCTTTAGAGTTGCCTCTTGCTCTTTGACGTTTCTTGCAACCTGCCCAACTTGATGCTAGCCTACTGATTTCGTATTATCTCTGCCGATACGTCACATTATAAATATATTCATGATATGAGGACACATTAATGTACATAACCTATATGCTATATCTTCACAGCAGATGGCTTACCTATTACTCCCAATGCCAACACAAACTTAATGGCGTCCATGTAGAATTTGAAGTTGAGAGGTTTGGGGTAGAGGATGGACCTAACCATGCCTCCCTTGGAGGTACTGAAGGCTGGAGGGAGGGAGGGAGGGAGGGAGGGAGGGAGGGAGGGAGGGAGGGAGGGAGGGAGGGAGGGAGGGAGGGAGGGAGGGAGGGAGGGAGGGAGGGAGGGAGGGAGGGAGGGAGGGAGGGAGGGAGGGAGGGAGGGAGGGAGGGAGGGAGGGAGGGAGGGAGGGAGGGAGGGAGGGAGGGAGGGAGGGAGGGAGGGAGGGAGGGAGGGAGGGAGGGAGGGAGGGAGGGAGGGAGGGAGGGAGGGAGGGAGGGAGGGAGGGAGGGAGGGAGGGAGGGAGGGAGGGAGGGAGGGAGGGAGGGAGGGAGGGAGGGAGGGAGGGAGGGAGGGAGGGAGGGAGGGAGGGAGGGAGGGAGGGAGGGAGGGAGGGAGGGAGGGAGGGAGGGAGGGAGGGAGGGAGGGAGGGAGGGAGGGAGGGAGGGAGGGAGGGAGGGAGGGAGGGAGGGAGGGAGGGAGGGAGGGAGGGAGGGAGGGAGGGAGGGAGGGAGGGAGGGAGGGAGGGAGGGAGGGAGGGAGGGAGGGAGGGAGGGAGGGAGGGAGGGAGGGAGGGAGGGAGGGAGGGAGGGAGGGAGGGAGGGAGGGAGGGAGGGAGGGAGGGAGGGAGGGAGGGAGGGAGGGAGGGAGGGAGGGAGGGAGGGAGGGAGGGAGGGAGGGAGGGAGGGAGGGAGGGAGGGAGGGAGGGAGGGAGGGAGGGAGGGAGGGAGGGAGGGAGGGAGGGAGGGAGGGAGGGAGGGAGGGAGGGAGGGAGGGAGGGAGGGAGGGAGGGAGGGAGGGAGGGAGGGAGGGAGGGAGGGAGGGAGGGAGGGAGGGAGGGAGGGAGGGAGGGAGGGAGGGAGGGAGGGAGGGAGGGAGGGAGGGAGGGAGGGAGGGAGGGAGGGAGGGAGGGAGGGAGGGAGGGAGGGAGGGAGGGAGGGAGGGAGGGAGGGAGGGAGGGAGGGAGGGAGGGAGGGAGGGAGGGAGGGAGGGAGGGAGGGAGGGAGGGAGGGAGGGAGGGAGGGAGGGAGGGAGGAGGGGGGGGGAGGTCATACATACATGTACCAAAAGCAAGCTTATGTTACATGAATGGTTGTATTTTCATCACTTCGTACCACTATCTGTGAGGTCTGATATTCTACAGGGTTGAAACCACATCAGTCGATTCATTGGTCAAGATTCAATCAGTTGTACGTAGAGTAGTTGTTATCTATGGGCTTGTTTTGTTAGCTGATGTTTAAATTGTATCTGTTTGGTATATATGCTTATTGGTTATTGTCTATATGCTCATCTGTTATGGTCTATATGCTTTAATTGGTATAATTTTCAAATAACTATAAATTACTCCAAATAAAGCCACCTGTTCTGACTCAATAAGGCATGTTATCTGCTGTAGAACCTTGTCTGGATGACATGAGTGCCCCCAAAGAGGGTGTGGTGTTTGTGCTTGTCAGGTCTGTACAGCTCCCCTTGGTTCTGGGAGAGAGGTGTCTTCGTGATAGGCATGCTCTCTCCTGAGGGGGTAGACCATTGAGGTGTTAAACCACTGATCCCCACATGTTCAGCTAACACCAATGATCCCTACATGTTAGGCTTAACACCACTGATCCCTACATGTTAGGCTTAACACCACTAATCTCCACATGTTAGGCTTAACACCACTGATCCCCACATGTTAAGCTAACACCACTGATCCCCACATGTTAGGCTTAACACATCAAGGATAAGGATCAAGTCATATATATGTAAGGATCAAGGCATTGATTTTATATACAATTTGTGTGTGTTAGAACACGCTGAACAGTGCAAACATATGTACGAGTGCCATACTTACAATTGTCCCAACATTATTTACGATGGAACATACATGTACTTTGAACTCTCTTTCTTTACTAAATCTGAACACTCACAACATGCTGTCCTGAACCAGTCACGTTTCAAGACACCAATAACCCACTTGATACGGCTGTACCAGCTGTCATCACATGATGCTCATGTGGCATTATAGAATTGTATTTTTGTTTTCGGAGCTGTTGCAAGGTTTTAATCGGACCACTATTTCTCCCTGCTGCCTCGGTCCCAGACCCATTTTATTACATCGCTGTATGTTCTTGCACTACGCCACGTCCGACATGCTACTACATGTACATGTGTCAGCCCTGTAGCTGACCTCACATACTACTACATGTGGCGACCAATGTCTGATCCATTACAGGACCTATCAGCATGTTGTTAGCTACAAAGTCACTAAACTAGCAGTTCCATTAAAATGGCTACTATAGCCGATGTGCGAGAGTCGATTCCCAGCCTGCCTGATGAGCCCACCATCCTAAACGCTTTGCTTTTCTGAAGCGAAGCATTGGAAAGACAAACCCTGTTTTTGTTCAGCAAAGAGGAAGTGTTTTGATACTTAGCCAAAGACAGGATGTGATGTTCTGCCACACTTACGTTTAAGCTATAGGTCCATTTGTAAGTGCATAGTAACTATATGAGCATAGCTTTATAATATGGCCACATGTGCTTAGTGAGTGACGAACCTATATGCATGCGTCTCAAGTCACTACAGGGTTATGTAATTGGAAAGATGCCACTGTTACACTTCAGTATGCATCTTTACCCCCTATAGTAACTGTTGACACCGTGTATGAGCTTATTGGGGATGCTTCATTGGGGTGGGCACTTCCTCCATAAAATAACAACGGCGTAGTAGTGGGTCCATGGCATAGATCATAGTGCATGTACATGTATCAGATACATGCGCTATGCATGGATTGCGTGGAGATTTTAGAAGTAGTTTTTACGTTGCGTGCATTTGTTTCATTGATGACAGACAGGCAGGACAAAGGCTAATTACAGATATGATCTGCAGAGGCTGTGTCTCAGTGTCGTAATTTCTAAATGAATGGACGGTGAGTTCAGTTCTATACGTACTATATTTTTATTGCACTAGTTTTGGAGGGTTTTACAACGCAAAAAGCGTTGGCTTCTGGGCCCCCCCCCCCCCCCCCCCCCCCAGACCCCAATGGGGGTGCTTGCAGCGCTCCCCCATACCCCGAGAAGGGTGCCCCCCCTCTCCCCTCCCCGGGGCAGCTCCGCCCACATGCCCGCCATTATCTACAACCGGACCACTTTTTGTACAGCGGTGACGTCCCTGTTAAACTCATTTTGTCGAACTACTAAGAACAAAAAATAGACTCATTAGGTCCCTTACTAAAAAATAATATTAGGTGTTTTGAAACAACTCTCTGCATAGCGTATGGCACAATGTGCAGTATTATATCTATAGCTGATCGCAGCCTGTGAAGCCGCAAGGTTTAGCCCGTACCGATAAAAGGTACATTGTTTTGTACTGCTTTTAGCACTCCAAAACAAATGTAGTTTGTTGAATTAGACGATAGGCAAAAAAAAAAACTATGTTTCCTATGCACACGCCGTTTGCACTCGTGTCTTTTAGCAAACGATTGCTCAATGGCTTTGGTCTCCTACCCAGTCCTACTTACGTCTATCATTGCGCACTATAAGAAATGAAATTGGCATGTCAGTGTCTGATGTTCCTTGGCACGAATTACGAGCGCAGGTTTGTTACCAGCTTTGTCCACTTTGTGAGGTCTTTTATCACAATCCTCTTGGTTGGTCAGCTACATCATCTGCACGACGCTTCTTACATGTACCAGCACATTCTACCTGTGGTTTGATACCAATTCTTTCACTTAGTGGAATTGCCTTCTGCAACTGCCAATCTGACCATCAGCTTATATCTTAACATTACCAAGTTCTTTATTGTCTCCTGCTTTCTACCATTCTTGGATGACATTGCTAACCTTGAAGCAGAGCTCTGGGTGCATGGAGGAGGGCTCTGGGTGCATGGAGGAGGGCTCTGGGTGCATGAAGGAGGGCTCTGGGTGCATGAAGGAGAGCTCTGGGTGCATGAAGGAGAGCTCTGGGTGCATGAAGGAGGGCTCTGGGTGCATGAAGGAGAGCTCTGGGTGCATGAAGGAGGGCTCTGGGTGCATGAAGGAGGGCTCTGGGTGCATGAAGGAGGGCTCTGGGTGCATGAAGGAGGGCTCTGGGTGCATGAAGGAGGGCTCTGGGTGCATGAAGGAGGGCTCTGGGTGCATGAAGGAGGGCTCTGGGTGCATGAAGGAGGGCTCTGGGTGCATGAAGGAGGGCTCTGGGTGCATGAAGGAGGGCTCTGGGTGCATGCATGTATGAGCCCAACCTGCCAGCACTCAAATGTTACGTATGTTAATTGCTTAACCATCACCTAAGAACATACTTGGAATATGATCAATAGCACCAGCAATGGAGAAGTCCATCCTAGCTAGAAGGTGATCGGTATGTTTTCATGGCAATGTTAAAAGCATGCATCTTGTGATTCTGTTATCTCACTGCACACATGCTGTTCAAGGAGATGTGGTGATCTGAAATGGTACAAACACTTGGCACACTGGCTCCAATGCTTTCTCATTGTAACTTTGCATTTCTTTGCGACATCAGAATACCCTCCCAAACGCAGTAGTAGGGCCCGCCCAAACGTGGTAGTACATGTAGGGCCCGCCCGACTATCTAGCTGCTGTGTGCTCTACCACGTGTGCGACCAATGCATCTACAGCACTTGGTACAATGTGTTCCTCTCTACCCAATAACCAGTGACCACACCCGTGTACCCACTAACCAGTGAGGGAGGCCTCGTTGACGATAGCTGTACCAGTGAGAAGGACTGCATCACAAGGCATGCTCATGCCTGTTGGGGGGATCACCATGACATCACCAGGGACCAGGGACTCTCCCAGCACATCATGGAGCTCTGGGACAAAGAAACAACACAATGGTGCACGTGATACATGGATGGTAAGCCATAAGACCACATCATGTGACCATTTGCAAACCAATGTTTACAAATGTACAAACCACAACAACTTGTACTGATTCTGTTTACATGCACACACATGGTCTAACAGGGGTGTGGCTGTACATGTACCTTCCACATGCACCCCTTTCCCTCCCCACCACCTGCAGAAACCCAGAGACAACACATGGATATCTATATCTTTGCAATGATCCTAATACACAGCCAAAGGACTGCACAGAAGAACAAAATTTGTTTGGTATTACGACTACATGTATAAGTGTAAGTATAGCCCAAGGCCATGGGGTGGTGGTGTTTTCTGCTCCAGTGGTCTACATATAGAGTTATGTATAGCAACTAGACCACTGGAGTAGTAATCATCAACACCCCATGGGCATGAGCTATATTTAGAACTTAGAACTATTGTTTAGCTACAGTATCAGGTGTTTGTGTTCAGTTCAGTTGCTAGGGAACCTTATCATAGTGAGACATTATGGTACATCACTTTAGCATAGTTGCTAAATGCAGGTCTGGGTAATTCCATATATATATTTGCCACCCTTTTAGCATCATTGTCTAGTTTGGACATGCTATTTTCCCCACGTGTTCTCCCCATAGGAGTATGCAAAATTGCTGTACATTTGTATACCCTATAGTGTACAGCTTTTAATATACGACAAATTAAAATTTTCATTTTTTTCATAACCTCGGTTAACTCGGTTGAGCATATCCTGAGTCCTGAAACATTCTGATTGATTTGAATATATCAAAAACATTGCCAAGATAGAGGTCTACATAAAATTAATTGATTTTAATAACTTCTTGGCATGTTACATGAATTAAGTCATGAATTTGTAATGAATTGTGACCTATCCAAAAATATGAAAATACGAATTACACCAGACTTGTACCATAGTTAGTTAACCATACCCCAAACATATTTAACTGAAAAGCTTACTGGGACACGTATTCTCAGGGCTGGGACAGCACAAAAAGTGGCTGGCAGCCATGTTATTCCTCCTTGAAACTCTTTGTTTACATAGGGCAGTTTACACAGCTGAGGTACTGTCAAAACATAACATGGCTGCCAGCCACTTTTTGTGCTGTCCCAGCCCTGAGAATACGTGTCCCAGTAAGCTTTTCAGTTAAATATGTTTGGGGTATGGTTAGCTAACTATGGTACAAGTCTGGTGTAATTCGTATTTTCATATTTTTGGATAGGTCACAATTCATTACAAATTCATGACTTTATTCATGTAACATGCCAAGAAGTTATTAAAATCAATTAATTTTATGTAGACCTCTATCTTGGCAATGTTTTGGATATATTCAAATCAACCAGAATGTTTCAGGACTCAGGATATGCTCAACCGAGTTAACTGAGGTTATGAAAAAAATGAAAATTTTAATTTGTCGTATATTAAAAGCTGTACACTATAGGGTATACAAATGTACTGCAATTTTGCATACTCCTATGGGGAGAACACATGGGGAAAATAGCATGTCCAAACTAGACAATGATGCTAAAAGGGTGGCAAATATATATATGGAATTACCCGTCTGTAGTATTGCAAAATAATACAATGATTTTTAATGTTTTACTTTCACCCATTGTCTTGTGCAATCTTCTAAACCAATATTTATGACAGTAACAGAGCCAGCAGCACACACCATTGTGTGCTGCTTGTGTGTGGTCTACAACACAACAGTATCATGTGATGTCCAGGTTGACATAATGATATTCTGAGGACATGTGACCATACATTGTTAATCTCTAATACCTCTAGTCATGTGACCTTACTTCCAGCCATGTGATCTCATGTGACCAAACCTGTAGTCGTGTGACCCTACCTCTAGTCATGTGACTACCTCTAGTCATGTGACCCTACCTCTAGTCATGTGATCTTACCTCTGCCATCTCTGACAACGGTCACAGTACAGTTCTGTTTGACCATGTCGTGAAGCTGTTGCATGTTTCTGCGCGTTTGGATCAAACTGGTCATTACTGAGAAGGTCGACATCACGAGAATGATCACTGTAAGGACAGTAAGGGGGAGGGGCCTGACCACGCATATAAACTATGCTTTAACCTCTGCACTTTAACCCCTACTTTTTAACACCAACCTTTAACCCTACATACCTGAATAGAGATAGTAGACCTCGTACATCCACAGTGATATGGAGAGTATTTGCATGAGATAGAATGGATGGAGTACTTCTTCCACAAAGAGGACAGGGTAAGACTTCACTGGGACATCAATGGAGTTAGGTCCATACCGACACAACCTTGAAATATGGTAGACATAAAATAACACCTCCCTCATCCCTCCCTCCCCCCCCTCCTCCCTCCCCCTTGCTTCCTCTCTCCTATCAATATCATTCCCAAAACACCACAGCCTGTGGCTGTATGGTGGTGGAGGGGATGGTGGGAGGGAGGGGGTTGAGGGGAGGGGCCTACTCTATATGGTTTGCACAAGACATCCTGATGTATGCAGACACTCCCCCTCAATGGGATGTGGTTTGCCTAATTCACAAAACATATAGTAATACTAATTCGCTCAGAAGTCATACATGTATAGGAGGAGTCATAACACCACAGAGATGGACACCAGGTTGTAGCTTTATGGTCAAAAACTTTGATTTTAGTTTGTCTTTATATAAGCGGTGCTGGGAATAAAAAAAAAAATTTTTGACCCTTACTGGTTTACGGGATACTTGGCATTCTATAATTGATTAGTTACTGATGATCTGCACTTAGCAGTATGCATGCATGGCACCAAATGGAAGGGCCTGATAAGTACAATGTTACTGTGTCGAGTATTTGAAAGGGTTAAACAAAGTATAGGTTAACCTCTGAGACGTTATGGATACAAATTTGCAGGCATTGTAATGTCAGGATGTAATGGAGGTTGACCCGTCAGACATACTTATACTTGTGAGCCCCTCGACAGCTACATGTACAGCACGCAGATACTACTTGACAGCCAAGGAAGCTGCAGCAGCACTTGAAGCTAAAGCAGCTATATAAACTACTACATTTTGTGTATTGTGTGTGCATAGTGCCTTGATGTACATGTATGCATGGTTTACATGTACATGACAACTAAAGTGTGATACATTTAGTTCTCAGACCTATCTTCTTTGAACAAGCACTAAGGATGGTGAGGTCTTAGGGCTACATGTAGTAAAATAGTTGCTGACATATGAGGTACATTGTATATGGTCACTTAGCAACACCTTAAAAATGCTTCACATGTACTCTGTGGTTATCAACAATCACCTTAAAAGTCCGTATTGTCATACATGTAACGTACACATAATCTATTACGCAATCTGCACAACAGTAATGATGAAATCTATCTTACAAATATTGTTTAACCCTTTCATTTCAAATGCTCGACAAAGTAAGTACATGTACTTATCAGGCCCCCGCCCCCTCCACACCAGCCCCCTCCACATACCATACCTTTCATTGTACACTTCAGAGCTGATGCCTTCGACCATGTCATGAATGCCTCCACACGTCAGCCCACGGTCAAACCCCCTGTGGTGTGTACACGTGAATAGTTCACTTGTCAACACACGCCATGATGAATAACCTCAATAGGATGTACTTCTCGTCTTCTTCGTTGTACGGATAACGGAGGTTTCTGTGCACGATGTACGGAGTCTTCACAGGCGGGCCTACCACGTGTCCTAGCAACGAAGAGGTGTCGTGGGCGGTGTCGCTCCTTTCAGATGCTTGGGGCGTTTCAAAGTATCCAACTGTTTCTACGCGCAACTTGCCATCTAGGTCCTGCGTAAACCAGTGATGCGCGCTTACAAGAACGCCCCATTGTATACCTTCACTATGACGTATCGCGCACTGCGAAGGGGACATCGCCAACATGTCAGCTTGATCCACTGGGCCGGGAACCAGAAGGCGACCAGTAAGGGAAGACACAGGGGCAACACGGCCAACGGATAGACAAGGGCGTACTTAATGACGCTTGCCTGATAACCTGTTTGATCCTGTATTAAAGAATCAATTGAATATCGTTTAAAATATATGTACTGCCTTCTTACCGGGGATGGATCAACGTCATCGTCATCTTGAAGTAGGCTGGAGCTGGAGCTCTTTCTTGAGCCTGATTCCTTCCTCCCGCTCGAGGCACGTTTCTTCTCGTACATCGTAATGGGATCGCATGCGCTTATAGACTTGAGGGTTCAAACGGCACCATTGTCCGTGTCAGCTATACACTGCCTACACTGCCTAGTTCTCACCTATTAAAACACGCGTGTGGAATTTATTTTACGAACGTAAAACGCTAATTTAATATCAGAAAACCTAACAGTATTGGGGGCTATATCATAGGTACTCTGTTATCTATGGCTATATCGAGTGTTACAGCTAGCTAGTTAAAGTAAGCCGAGCATTTAATAGCCCAGGATACTAAATTGTCAATATTGATTTACCCGTATGATACGCGTACAAGATGACAAATAATTGCAACGTAACCCCCCCTCCGTTACAGTAAAAGCACCCCTCTGGTCAAGCTTATATTATATCTCGACCCCCCGACTTGTACATGCCCTCTGGATAAGCTTCTATTATGCACCCCCCCCCCCCCCCCCCCCCCCAAGGCATTTAAATGACCATTTATTGTCATGGCAAGTAATAATGGAATAGTCCATTTAAAACCAACCACACTCACACATACCAGTTGTCAGTACTAGATACATGTAATAAATTGCTTGCTTTATCTGATGTTCAGCCCCTAATTGCTTGTACCCCTTGAGGCTTAATGACAAAACATCTTCTTTCCTCCCCTCCCCTCCCCTCTCCCTCCTCTCTCCTTCCTCCTAATGCATTTACACACACTCCATTATCACATAACATATTTACATGTAACAATCAGATATCTTGCACATTTGCTTTGCCTGTCCCCAGTGGGGGCCATGATGGGTCTATGCCTGCTAAGATGTGTTTATAGCGGTTGCTAGGAGACCGTTTGCACCGCACCACTCGCAGTACAGCATGAAGCCATCTTGTGTGAAAGAAATAGCTCTGTGGGCCAAACATGAACGTGAGAGGTATGAGACACATGTACATGTATGTGAGGTGGTTAGATATGTGAGACATGTATGTGATGTATTTAAAGACAGTTGCAAACCATCACAATACTTTGGGAAGGGGAACACTGGGAGGGGGGGAGGGGGGGGAACACTGGGGGGAGGGGGGGGAGGGGAACACTGGGGGGGGGAGGGAGGGGAACACTGGGGGGAGGGGGGGAGAGAGGAACAAATATTCACTGCCTTCTACATGTAACTCTACAAGTCCAATGCAAATAGAACAACGTATGTGAAACTTCAATATACACAACATCCTTACAATGCTCCATTTATTTATACCCCCTTTAAATATGGCTCCATTTGTTCCCGACAGATACAACAAATGCATGCATGATATTGAAACAGTGTATCAACAATTATATGGGAAAGGTCACCAGTGAATACTGAATGCCCCACCCCCATATATGCCCCACGTACCCCTACATGCCCCGCCCCCATACATGCTACGTACCTCCAGTATATACGTTACTGCAAAATACACAACTGCCAACTGCACTAATCCAACTCTGAACAACAAGTATGGGTGAGGCGTCAATAGAAGACGTCTCCACAACCATGACCACCAGCTGACTGGAGCCAGAGTCAAGTAGGCATTAAATGGAAACAAGACTCCTACACACAACATAAATAAGACTGGTGGACAATCAGAGGAGAGGGAGGAGGGGAGAGTGGAGAGGGATGGAGGTGGAGGGGAGGGGTGGGGAGAGGATCGAGGAGGGGGTGGGAGGGGGAGGAGGGGAGGGGAGGGGGAGGAGGAGAGAGGAGGGGGAGGAGGGGGGGGAGGAGGAGAGGGGAGGGGGAGGGGGGAGGGGAGGAGGAGGAGGAAGAGAAAGATGAGGGGAGGACGAGGGGAGGAGAAGGAGGGGAGGAGAAGGGAGGATTATTTTGCAGGCCAAATAAGCTTAACTCTTTCCATACCATTGGTGTAGAGAGGCTTCCGGTATGGAGGACCCACAGACAAGGTCACAGCCAGCGACACGTACTGGAATATGGAGGCTTGAAACACCACGGTGTTCTCACTACACTGTATGTTCTCACTGTCTGCATCTACGTGCAGTGGTACGTACCTGGGGAGGATAGGGGGTACGTTACTGTAGGGGTATGTTACTGTAGGGGACATTACTGTAGGGTACATTACTGTAGGGTACATTACTGTAGGGGTACGTTACTGTAGGGGTGTGTTACTGTAGGGGTACGTTACCCCTACATACTGTACATCATACCAATGTGTACATACAGAAATAGCCACACCCACCCGATATGAGCCACACCCACCAGATGTGAGCCACACCCACCATGGTCTGCTTCTGAGGTAGAGCAGTGCACCACACTGGGATATGAAGATGAGGGAGGCATGGACCAGTACACTAAAGAAGACATCCACACCAGCGAGGGTGCCAGGGGGACGCCTCACGTCCAGGTGCTGGTAAGGACCCGTCAGCCCCACTGCAACGTAACAGATCACATGACTGTCACCTGACTGCCCAGGGGCTTGCATTTAGAGCATTGGAAATATTAACCCTTTAGGGTAATCTTATTTCTAGCTCAGTGATTGGTCTGTTGCACTTACTGACAAAGACACATGTAAGGATTAAGAAGAAGTCGATATAAAAGTACTCAGCATCACCAAGATTTGATTCAAACTGCAAAGAGAAGGCCACATATTAATGAGTACCACGTGATAGGAACGGGGACATGGGGTCTGGGGACTTGGGATACCATGGGTCTGGGGACTTGGGATACATATACACACCCATGCACACTCACGGCATAAAGTACATACATGTAACATACATGTGTACATACATGTAACATACATGTGTACATACATGTGTGCATACATGTGTGCATACATGTATGTTACACACACATGCACACTCACAGCATAAAGTATGGCTGCCGACATGAACTGTGTGAGTGAGTACAGAGCCATGTACTTGAAGACACTGAAGGAGGTGGTAAGGGCAGCTCTTCCCTCCATGATGACCTTGGGCACACAGGTGATGTTGGGGACCTTGGAGGTGAAGGGGGAGGCCACACTGGCCTCTGCCTCTGACAGAGATATGCCTGCATGGGCTGCCTTCAGGGCCTGGGGACCAGTGCACTCACACCAGTCACATCTCCCACACACCAACACTTACTCCACAATCATTGGCTCCATCTCCACACATACCTACTCCATACCTGTGGGGTGGGGTCAGGTGAAACCACGCCCCCAACAGACCACACCTACCCTAGCTCCTGGAGGTCTGTTACCAGCTGTGCCTTCTGGTCAGGTGACATCCTGGCAAAGACTGTTCCCTTGACCAGGAGCTAAGGGAGACAACATCATCCTGGGGTCTGGTACCCAGGCCACATCAGGGGAGGAGTCCTCCTCCCCCTTCCCAGCTGTACCTTTGGAAGCAGGTCCAGGCATTGAGTTCTGATGACTGCAAACGATTTGCCGTCCACAACAAGATGATACTTCTTAACTCTATTTAGAGTGCACTCTCCCTCCTCCATATATTGTGAAGCCACTCCATCAGATGGTGCTGAAGTGTGAAGTAAAAGCATGCCACGCATATGTGTATGGTGTGGACATGTATTAGTAATTACATCATATCCTGACATATCCTGACATATGCAGATAGACCCCTTTCAATATCTCGTATCAGTTTGGTTACCAAGGAAAGCTTCGAAAATCAATGTTGTATATTTTGCATAATGGTCCATTAGTTTTATAAGTAATGTGTGACGCTGCTACTCTACCTACATGGAGAAGGATGGGCATTAAATGGAGCATGTCCAATTTCACCACTCAACATGATGCCCGATAGGTCCTTCCCATTTTCAAGGAGGTGGAAGGTGATGGAGGGTGTGGAGGAGGTGGAGTCAGCCTTCACCATGATGGCCTGGTGGCCTGGGTCTATCATACCACACTCCCGGGCCACTGACACAGCTGTGAGCAGGTTGTCTCCTAGGTGATGGGTAGGGAGAGGGGAGGAGGTAACAAAGTGCAACACTAAATAGACCACACCTCCTTACCTGTAACCATGACAGTCCTGATGTTGGCATTCTTGAGGACAGAGATGACAGGTGTGGTCTCAGGTTTTAGGGAGTTCTTCATGATGATCAGTCCTCCAAACTCAAGGTCACACTCCACCATGTCCCTGTACACATGCACATCTTCACCTTGAGACCACACACACACACACACACACACATACACACACACACACACACACACACACACACACACACACACACACACACACACACACACACCGTTCAATTTTCCTGATATCATGTGATATAACGGTACGATGCCCAACAGCCAACACCCTCATCCCCTTCTGAGTGAAGGAGCTGAGAACATCAAAGAAGTCATCCGGAACTGTACATATATGACCACACCCACCCATGCAGTGAAGCACTAATTAGAGATGCACTCAAACGCACACCTGTCTCTGGTCTGCACAAGGTTCTGATCTTCTCTGGAGCTCCCTTCACATAGACATGGAACAACTTGGGGTCGTGAGAGGGGAGGGGCTTCACTAAGACACTCATACGCTGCTCAGGGGGAGGGGCACATCACATCACACCATATATGGTAGTCCAGTCAGCTGACCTGAAGCTCAGATGAGAAGGTGAACTGTTTCATGATCTCCAGCTCAACAACCTCATGTCCCCCAGCCAGGGGAGGCTTGACTATGGTTGGAATGATCATATCAAACCTACTGGTGTCTTCTCCTGGCTCCTCTAGGGTCTGGGGAGGAGGAGGGTGGCAAATGATGAAGGATAATGAGAAGGGGCTTACCCATCCAGTACTGTTGAACATCTTAACATCCAGGGGATCTCCTAGCAGCTGTCCATTGATGAGGGTGAGGGAGTGGCAGGTGGCCATACCATAGAGGAGACGACAGGGGAGGAGGGAGGAGGGCTCTGGTGTGGGAGGGTGGAACCTACCATACCATGTTATCGATAGAGGATTACCATGGAGACAGCTGACCTTTGACCTGAAGCACATATCACACTAGCCATGTCCAGACTATCTTCAGTGAGGGTACCAGTTTTGTCAAAACACACCAACTTGATCTTGCCACAGAGGTTGACCCTGCGGACATACAAGTGCATAAATAAAGAGAAGGACATGTAGAAGTACCCATCTCTGATGACCACACCCATCTCTGATGACCACACCCACCTCTGAGGACTGATGCAGTAGATCTGTTGTTTCTTCAGCCTCTGGAGAGCGTACACTGTGCCCACAGTGAGGGCGGCCGGGAGGGCAGGGGGTACCACTATGACAAAGACATCTAGTGCTCTGACAATGGTTCCATTTAGTTCATAATGCTTTAGGTTTAGGATGATGAGTGTGTAGGTACACCCTGCCAGAGCTGGGGGAGGGAGCAATAGGTATACATCGGGACCATCAGGCCCCACCCACATTACATCATCAATAAAATAAGCAGTGTTGTAACCATGGGTTACATCATTACAACATTTCCATTAGATATGAAAATGGTGACCTTGTGTGACCTCTTCCCAAGCAGGAGAATCCTTATATATGTTAGACAATAAGAATTGGATACCTTACACAATGAAATACATGAACTCCCTCCCTCCCTCCCTCCCTCCCTCCCTTCCTCCCTCCCTCCCTCCCTCCCTCCCTCCCTCCCTCCCTCCCTCCTCCCTCTGTACCTATAACTGCCAGAACCAACACAAACTTGATGGAATCCATATAAAACCTAAAGTTTAGTGGCTTGGGGAAGAGTATTGACCGGACCATACCACCTTTTGAAGTGGAGAACCCTGTGATGGTGTGATGGTGTGATGATGTGATGTGATGATGTGATGGTGTGATGATGTGATGGTGTGATGATGTGATGGTGTGATGGTGTGATGATTTGATGGTGTGATGATGTGATGGTGTGATGATGTGATGGTGTGATGATGTGATGGTGTGATGATGTGATGATGTGATGGTGTGATGATGTGATGGTGTGATGATGTGATGGTGTGATGATGTGATGATGTGATGGTGTGATGATGTGATGGTGTGATGATGTGATGATGTAATGGTGTGATGATGTGATGGTGTGATGATGTGATGGTGTGATGATGTGATGATGTGATGGTGTGATGATGTGATGGTGTGATGGTGTGATGATGTGATGATGTAATGGTGTGATGATGTAATGGTGTGATGATGTGATGGTGTGATGTTTGTGGTGTTGCAAGATAGTGGTAGGAGGAGCATACATATGGTAACATGTGCTCATTATTCCAAATAACACCCACCTGTCCTCACCACCACAGCCAAGGCAGAACCAAGCGACTTAGTCTGAATGACATGAGTACCTCCAAACATGGTATGCCTCTTGTGCCCATCAGGTCTGTACACTTCATCCACCTGAGGTATTGGGGTCTTCGTGATGGGGACACTCTCGCCTAGGTGACAGATGACATCATTTAATAAACCTTTAGGATCATTTTTTGCAGTGCATTGAAAACTTGGCCAAAAGCCTATGTACACATATACAGTGAAAAATTGAAATTACCTAGCAATGACATCATTATATTCTTACATACGTAGTTACCACCTGCCTTTGTATATGGCTTGCACTTTACCGCTTCACGTGGCGTCTATAATAAGGCTAGTATTAGCACTCCAAGCTCTATCAAAAGATGTCAAAAACTTGTAATAGCAGGAAACGTGCCTATATGCTTGCAATAAGGACTGAACTATCCAAGGCAAGGCAAGGGTGGTGGTAAGTTGATAAAATGGTCCTGCCATGACCCCTCTGAGCCTTTTCAACTTGTTACAGGCCAGAGGGATGCCCCAGAGGGATGCCCCAGAGGGATGCCCGAGAGGAATGCCCACCTCAGAAGAGTATTGAAATTACATGTACAGTGTACGCATGATAGCTTCAGCCCCTTGCTTGCCCATAATGCCTGAACCCATCTTGGTTGTCTTTAGTTCTGTGGCATGGCAAAATAACACATGTAAAGGTATGCGTGTTGGGTGATAGCTCAAGCCAGTGTGTTGGAATACTTACCCTCACCCCCCCCCTCCCCCCCCCGGAATACTTACCCTCACCCTGTTAACAGACACCTAGGGGTGTTAAGGTGGTGCAATGTATGTTGGATAAGGTTCTTGGTCTGTGCTGTTTTCATGGAATGTTTTCCATCATATCTGCTTATTTTTCTGCATGTGGTTTAGTTGCATAAAATGGTGCCAACGGCCACCAACAGTAACATGCTTAGAAGGCTGTATCTGGACCTTCTAAACTATGACTGTAAATTCAGCTCGAAATCTCTGGCGGATGGCCTTCAGTGACCCAAATGGCTGTGTTTTAAGGTACATGGACATGCTGAAATTATCATACATGATGAGGTCACTTTAATAGATGATGAGGTCACTTTTATTCTGCAGTTTGAAAGGGATAAGAATCAGGCTGCTTTGTGAACAGGTCTTGGCATTTGGATAGCCAGCTGATTAAATTAATTAATGCATTATGTATACCGCAATAAATCAATGTCCGCGTTCTGACCCCGTATTTTAATTGTACACATGTATAAACTAGCCACTACATCACTAGTGACCACACCCCTGTACCCACTAACCAGTGACCACACCCCTGTACCCACTAACCAGTGAGGGAGGCCTCGTTGACGATAGCTGTACCAGTGAGAAGGACTGCATCACAAGGCATGCTCATGCCTGTTGGGGGGATCACCATGACATCACCAGGGACCAGGGACTCTCCCGGCACATCATGGAGCTCTGGGGGTGAATGAAGTACTAAGTCACATGCATTGTCATGTGACCATACCTCTAGTCATGTGACCCTACCTCTAGTCATGTGACCCTACCTCTAGTCATGTGATCTTACCTCTGCCATCTCTGACAACGGTCACAGTACAGTTCTGTTTGACCATGTCGTGAAGCTGTTGCATGTTTCTGCGCGTTTGGATCAAACTGGCAATTATTGAAGATGAAGACATTAGCACAATGACCGCTGAGTGGGGGAGGGAGTGTGTGAGGGAGAGGTGTGAGGGAGGGGTGTGAGGGGGAGGGGTGTATACATGAGATGAGCCAGAGGGGATGTGTACATCACTTCAGTGTGGTCACCTGCATAGTAGAAGTAATGTTCGTACATCCACAGAGCTATGGACAAGATCTGGAATATGTAGAATGGGTGGAGCACTTCCTGTATGAAGAGGATGTGGTATGGCTTCACCGGGACCTCTATGTTGTTTGGGCCATACTGGGATAGCCTGAGATGGAAGCCATCGCATAAGACCACACCCCTGGACGCGCCCCTTACCTCTCCGCATGCTCCCTGCTCTGCAGGCCTCCCCCCATGTCATGGTAGGCGTGGCATGTGATGGCTGTCTCCTTGCTCCTGCGGGGACCACACACCTCATGAGGGGAACGAGGGCCACACCCACTAGGCCACGCCCCCTTACCCCAGCAGGATATATCTACCATCCTCCTCACTGTAGAAGTATCGAAGGTGTCGATGAGTGAGGTATGCTGGAGGTGGGCGGGGCCTAGCCAACAGAGGCTCCTCCTCCCCATCCCCACTCACGCCCACACGACTTCCCTGCTGTGAGGGTGTCCTCTGCACAACCTCCACACGCTCCTTGCCATCAAGGTCCTAATGGTGCAAGGTACAGAGTAAGGATAATGTCCCCATACCATGTGTGTTAGGGGGCATGTCCCCATACCATGTGCGTTAGGGGGCATGTCTCCATACCATGTGCGTTAGGGGGCATGTCCCCATACCATGTGCGTTAGGGGGCATGTCCCCATACCATGTGCGTTAGGGGGCATGTCCCTATACCATGTGCGTTAGGGGGCATGTCCCCATACCATGTGCATTAGGGGCATGTCCCCATACCATGTGCATTAGAGGGCATGTCCCCATACCATGTGTGTTATAGGGCATGTCCCCATACCATGTGTGTTATAGGGCATGTCCCCATACCATGTGTCTATAGGTCAAAAGTACATCTACTAAGCCACACCCCCTGCAACGATTAGGATCATAAGAATCTGAGATCATTATTTACTGTAAGCATACATGTTATTGTAGGCCAATCACCTTAGCAACCCAACACACGTACCTCGTACGAAGGAGCCTCTTTTACAGTTAAGTATATTTACATTTAGCATATTATATTTCACTCTCATCAGCACGTATTGAATTACCTTAACAATGACGTAACGGGCTTGGGCGAGGGGACATTCGCTACAGGTCAGCCTCACCCACTTGGCAGGGAACCAGTAGGCTAGCAGCAGTCCTGTGCAGAGCGGGAGGATCGCAAGAGGGTACAGCACAACGTGCTTGAAGAGGCTGATCTCGTAGCCGCTTTGAGGCTACGTGTGTACAACAAGGACATGCAATGTAACGAATATGAAGCATATACGCGAGACATACGGGGCTCGGATCGACTTCTTCATCTTTTAGAAGCTGGCTGTTTGAAGCTCGTCTGTTGGAAGGTTCCTTGTCCGGTGCGTCCATACACCCGCTGGGCAGGTCGTTCCCACAAGGGTCACTGTTTGACACGCCTACTGTACCCGCAACAATACTAGTAATCTCGTGCCCAGACCATTTACACAGCTAAAAGGTTAATGGGTAAATGACTACTTTAACACCGGTTCCATGAGAAACGGGTACATTTTACGCGGTTTTTTTTTGGGATTTGCAAAAACTAAAATGTGTCGGAGCTAACAGTTCAACGTTTGTATTAGGTGTAAAATGTTTATCAATCAGTTGGATGATGGAACATATCTTTTTTTCTCCCTACAGGTTCAGGGTTCCGGACTTGCATCCTTCGAAAAGTGAAACGGTCCTAACGGTTACCCGAAAAACGACACTTTTTTTTTAGCATCATAACCAGCAATATGAATGACTCTATTTGATGCTAATATGCAACCAAGCACTTTGTCGTACTACTTGAGCTAAATACAAGCTCTAAACGCCGGTCTTTAGCGTTTGGTGCTGTACCGCATCTTGTTGATTGCATGTATATTTTCAATGCGTCGCGCATGCGCGCCCATACATCCCATATAGAGTATACATGTATATGTAAGAATTTCATTTGTAACATATGCATGCATCAACATTATTGTGTAATGACATCAGGGCTGCAACAAACATGTCTACTTTACAATACAGACTTATGATATTCTTGTATTCACTTAATCAACTCTGTCATATTTCCAGACATCTTAAGTTTGTGGTCTTGCAAAAACACTTTAAGCTGTTTAACCTTTAGGTGATATAGGTCATCACCAGCCCAATCAATTTGATTGGAGACTATTACAATGTGAAGTCCTTCCTCTTTTAACCCCTCTTCTACTCCCTTCTTGTTCAGCAGGATACTTTAGTTGACCAATCTTTTGGTATACCAATCTAATTTGACCAACAACTGGGACTTCTGACAGTAACAAAAGTCCACCTGTGTATTGAGCAACAAGTCTGGCTTGCACTGCCCCTGCAGACACTTTATGCCGGCTTTTAACTGTGCTTCCCTCTACAGCCTATCCCAAACCTTCCTGCCAGCATTGTGCAATAAATTCAACAACTTTTTTGCTCAGCTGTGGATGTTGATTTTTTGTACAATGTGCCCAACCTAAATGAAAATTTCCTTCAAATGAGGCATGCACTGACACCTCTTCGGTTCTTACAGTTGTAATCATGACTTCTGACTGACCATCCAGCATGAAGTCTCGAGTTGCCAAGACTTTATCTGCCTAAGGCAGAGCAGTACTAATAGCATTACTTTGCCTTGTAGAACCTTTACATTTGTGCTTCGTTTTGCAATAAGCACTCTTAAAATGACGATAACAGAGCTGACATTGCGGGAAAATGCTGCATATCTCTATAATAGCTTCCATCTTGGTGCAATCCATTTCCTCTTTGTTCAGTTGTCATTTGCTCTTCTTAGCTGGAATACTGGTACTGATTGATGCTGGTTACCAAAACTGGAATCATATTGATACTTGACACCTTCTAGAACATGTTGCGCATAAGTATAAGACAAAAAAAGTAAATACAGTTGACTTTTGCTGATACAGTTGCAACCGCAGTGATTGGTCTGCATTGGATGCAGGGGCAACTGTATCAATTATTTTCTCCACAATCTCAAAATTATCATGATGAGAATTGACCTTGATATAGTCAATTCCTGCTCTGCTGGCCTGCTTCCTGCTCCCACCACTGATTTCCCTTGTGATGGTATAAAAGAGAGACTTCTTCATGCAAGGTATGTCAGCTGAAAATTGAGAACTGTGTTTTGATAGATAGTCAATGTAAATTTCTTGTACATCTCTTTTCAGCACCAGAGATTCCATCACTGCAATATTAATTATCAATAGCAATCTGTTTCAATGATAACAACAAGAGCTTTTTTTGTAGCCACGCAAGTCTTGAAATGTTGTCAAATAAGTAGATTGTATCAACTACTAGTTTCACAACTTCGTCCATCATTCTGTGTCAACTAATCACTCTTGGTGGTAGTTCAAGACCTCTATGGAGGTTAACAGAATCTACCTTTGCTTGAAAAAGTATAGAACGTATATGGCCATCTGAATGTTTAATCCCATCTTCAGATAATAATTGCTGCACATATGAGAAGGGTAGGCCTTTAAGATGGGCAAAGAAACGACGAGCTGGGATGGATGTTTGAAGCCCACATTTATTTGCCGATATTATAATGCCTTTTGCTATTTTATGCAAATTATCAGATGGGTCCTCAATATAAGACAGAGTTTCAACTTCAAACCCATTATCAACACCTCCGAATGGAATTCTGAAAATCTCTTTTATGACTGTTGGTGGCAAGTTCAAAGATGGCAACAGTAGTTTTATTAATCCAAGGACACCTTTTCTAAAGACTCTCTCAACGGTGTAAAATCCCTTATCAACTATGCCATTCCTATTCTTCACTTTCATTCTTGACTTCATGGATGGAAGATTATTGATATCACCATATGCCTCCTCAAGACCCATGAGTTTGTAAACGTTCAAAATGTTAGATTTTGTAGCAATCTGATCAGTTGGCAGAGCTGAAATATCTTCTTCGGGTACCATGTCGTCTACAGGTAAACATGTAGGTCGAGAAGCTCTATACTCGCGTTGCGGCGTTCAGGCTGTTTAGAACCCACCACACCATGCTTCCGTGGACCCATAAAAGTTTAGGACACTTACAACAGGCACTGCAAATTCCACAATTGATCTTCCACATGCCGCCTTTTAATGAGTACAACACTGTGAACGTTCGCCATATTGGATCCTCCCCCAGAAGTCAACCGCAAAAGTGATATGAATAAATCTAAAACTTTTAGCAACTAAAAGTTGATATATCTTGCCATCAATATATTATTTTGATCATTTTTCAGAACTACAATGACTTTGTAGTATTAAGAAAGACATTTAGGCTAAATTTGTGCATGTAAAATGCCTGGAAAAAATCTGTACATTTAGCCTTAAAATACCGCGAAACGAAGGAGTCGGTTGGGCTTGCCCGAATACAGCACAGCCGCTATTAATTCCATCTTAAAACAAATTTCATCGTACATCACACCAGTGGATATAGTATCAAAATGTATAATTGCTTTTGAGATACATGCATGACCGATTAGTTTTCACTTTTGCTGTTCCCAACAAATGTGCACCCGTTTCTCATGGAACCGGTGTTAAAAAAAGGATTTTCTTTAATGCAACGAACACTGATCTGCCCCATCAAGGTTGCTCCTGCATCTGCCTAGCTGTATGCGGTCTCTCGATGCATGCACATGGCTTCACCTAATCTCCCCATAATGCTGTGTCTCATAACTGTACATTACAACAAACATACACCAACACACAAATATTAAGTAGTGTTCAAAGCTCATAGATGGCTTTGTGGGCCACTCTATGATCAGTCAAGCTGACTTCTATTTCTGACTTTTCCAAGCGACACGGGATCTTCACACCCAGAGGCGGCCATGATGGGTCTAGCGCTTTTAGAACATGTTTGTACTTGTTGCTAGGAGACCGCTTGCACCTTACTACACGCAGTGCAGCATGAAACCAGCGTGTGTGAAAGACATAGCTCTGTGGGGGGAGGTGGCCTGTGATCACATGCATAGATTATGCAATGATATGAACAGATCACATGATCACATGGTCACTATCATCATGCTACACTATGAATGTTTGGGATTCCTACATGCATACCTCTAAGGTCAGGGTGATGACCACCAATCATGGTACATGCATACCTCTAAGGTCAGGGTGATGACCACCAATCATGGTACATGCATACCTCTAAGGTCAGGGTGATGATCACCAATCATGGTACATGCATACCTCTAAGGTCAGGGTGATGACCACCAATCATGGTATATGCATACCTCTAAGGTCAGGGTGATGACCACCCATCATGGTACATGCATACCTCTAAGGTCAGGGGTCAGGGTGATGACCAGCAATCATGGTATATGCATACCTCTAAGGTCAGGGTGATGACCACCAATCATGGTACATGCATACCTCTAAGGTCAGGGTGATGACCACCAATCATGGTACATGCATACCTCTAAGGTCAGGGTGATGATAACCAATCATGGTATATGCATACCTCTAAGGTCAGGGTAATGATCACCAATCATGGTAAATGCATACCTCTAAGGTGAGGGTGATGAGCACATACAGGGCGGCCAGCTCAAGCACGCCCACCCTGAACAGGAGGTAGGGGTGAGGTACCATCATCAGCAGGCCCCACAGCCCAGGGACCCAGGAGCCAGGGGCCAGGATGAGGAAGGTGTTGCATGGGGAGAGGACCAGCAGACAGAGGATGAAGAGAGCTGGAGGCAGCAGGGTGAGGTCACACACCATGCCTGCAGGCCACCGGGCTTACCATTGGTGTACAGAGGCTTGCGATAGGGGGGCCCTGTTGACAGGCTGACTGCCAGGAAGACATATTGGAATATGGAGGATTGAAACACCACTGTGTTCTCGCTGCATAAGATGTTCTGACCCTCCACTGATGGCACAAGAGGTTTGTACCTGCAAGAGGTCATTGTACAGTCATACATGTAAGCCACAAATGGTAGGATCTGAATAGTAACAAAGAATCATACACCTGAGATTATATCTGAATGTTTTGTGGAGAACGCTTAAGATGTGGTTATTAACAAGTTATTAGTTATTACATCAGGTTTGGTTATTACAACATCAGGTTATCATAAGATCAGGTTAATGTACCATCAGGTTATTACAACATCAGGTTATTATACCATCAGGTTATTACAACATCAGGTTATTATACCATCAGGTTATTACAACATCAGGTTATTATACCATCAGGTTATTCTACCATCAGGTTATTATACCATTAGGTTATTACAACATCAGGTTATTATACCATCAGGTTATTTATAATAATGCAATGGACAGATGATAGATAATGGACACAACACCATTGCTTCTATAATACTGAGACATTTTAATACACACTAAAGCAGCTGATAACACCGTGAATGCAGACCACACCCCCATAAGTGGGTTCCACCCCTTCCTTACCAAGGTCTTCCCTGCAGGTACACAAGGGACAGCACTTGAAAGGTGAGGATCAGCGCTGCATGCACAAGTATGGAGGAGAAAACATCCAGGCCAGCAAGGGTGCCTGGTGGGCGGAGCTTTGCCAGATGGGGGTATGGTCCCGTGAGACCCACTGTTAGTGAGTGTTGTGCGTACATGTATGTGTGTTGGTTGTATGTGTTGTGCAATGTTACATAACAAATTGATAGGGTGTGGCTTCACACAAGTACGTACTGACAAAGGCAAAGGACAGTATGATGAAGAGGTCAACGTAGAAGTACTGGAAGTCACCAAGGTTGGACTCAAACTGAAAATATACATGCAATATCAGGACATGTACAGACTATGTACATGTACACACATGTAACATACATGTGTACATATATGTAACATACCTGTGTACATACATGCATACATGTAACATACATGTGTGCATACATGTAACATACATATGTACACACATGTAACATACATGTATGTTACATGTGTACACACATGTAACATACATGTGTGCATACATGTATGTTACACACACATGCACACTCACAGCATAAAGTATGGCTGCCGACATGAACTGTGTGAGTGAGTACAGAGCCATGTACTTGAAGACACTGAAGGAGGTGGTAAGGGCAGCTCTTCCCTCCATGATGACCTTGGGCACACAGGTGATGTTGGGGACCTTGGAGGTGAAGGGGGAGGCCACACTGGCCTCTGCTTCTGACAGAGATATGCCTGCATGGGCTGCCTTCAGGGCCTGGGGACCAGTACACTCACACCAGTCACATCTCCCACACACCAACACTTACTCCACAATCATTGGCTCCATCTCCACACATACCTACTCCATACCTGAGGGGTGGGGTCAGGTGAAACCACGCCCCCAACAGACCACACCTACCCTAGGCCTTGCAGGTCTGTTACCAGCTGTGCCTTCTGGTCAGGTGACATCCTGGCAAAGACTGTTCCCTTGACCAGGAGCTAAGGGAAGGGAGGTGAAGGTTCTAAAAGGGTTAACAGTTAGAGGGTTAAACTTACTTTAGGCAAAAGGTCAGGAAAGTGAGATCTGACCACATCAAATGATCTTCCATCAATGACCAGGGAGAAGGGCGTGTCCAGAGGGTGGTCCTGGTAGGAGGGGGTCACCTGACCTGATGGCAGGAAGAGAAGTGAAGAGAAAGGGGATGGGGAGGGTAGGGGATGGGAGGGGTGGGGAAGGATAGAGGGAGGGGAGGGGTGGGGTGGGAGGGAGGGGGGGAGGGGTGAATAGAAGGAGCTAACTTTCCACAAGTTTCCCAGCTTGTGTGCTCTGGAGTAGAAAGGCTAGGTTAGACCCTTCCTTGAGGAGGTGGAAGGTGATGGAGGGTGTGGAGGAGGCGGAGTCAGCCTTCACCATGATGGCCTGGTGGCCTGGGTCTATCATACCACACTCCCGGGCCACTGACACAGCTGTGAGCAGGTTGTCTCCTAGGTGATGGGTAGGGAAAGGGGAGGAGGTAACAAAGTGCAACACTAAATAGACCACACCTCCTTACCTGTAACCATGACAGTCCTGATGTTGGCATTCTTGAGGACAGAGATGACAGGTGTGGTCTCAGGTTTTAGGGAGTTCTTCATGATGATCAGTCCTCCAAACTCAAGGTCACACTCCACCATGTCCCTGTACACATGCATATCTTATTTTAATCCTATTAATAACTATAGCTGAATCACTACCTCCCCCCATATGTCACATGATCGCCCCCATAGGTCACATGACCTCCTCCCATCATTAGCATGCAGGACACACCTCTCTATTCTGTCAGATTTATGCCAAGATGTCTGAATGGTACGATGACCAACAGCCAACACCCTCATCCCCTTCTGAGTGAAGGAGCTGAGAACATCAAAGAAGTCATCCGGAACTGTACATATATATGACCACACCCACCCATGCAGTGAAGCACTAATTAGAGATGCACTCAAACGCACACCTGTCTCCGGCCTGCACAACTTTCTGATCTTCTCTGGAGCTCCCTTCACATAGACATGGAACAACTTGGGGTTGTGAGAGGGGAGAGGCTTCACTAAGACACTCATACGCTGCTCAGGGGGAGGGGCACATCACATCACACCATATATGGTAGTCCAGTCAGCTGACCTGAAGCTCAGATGAGAAGGTGAACTGTTTCATGATCCCCAGCTCAACAGCCTCATGTCCCCCAGCCAGGGGAGGCTTGACTATGGTTGGAATGATCATATCAAACCTACTGGTGTCTTCTCCTGGCTCCTCTAGGGTCTGGGGAGGAGGAGGGTGGCAAATGATGAAGGATAATGAGAAGGGGCTTACCCATCCAGTACTGTTGAACATCTTAACATCCAGGGGATCTCCTAGCAGCTGTCCATTGATAAGGGTGAGGGAGTGGCAGGTGGCCATACCATAGAGGAGAGGACAGGGGAGGAGGGAGGAGGTATCAGCAACCATGGGAGAAAACCTGTGGACAGAATAAAGCTTGGTACATATCTCCAGCAACCCAAGGGATGACTAACTGCTGGTTTGATGAGGTGATGACTCCCTCCATGTCCAGACTATCTTCAGTGAGGGTACCAGTTTTGTCAAAACACACCAGCTTGATCTTGCCACACACATTCACCCTGGTCATTAAGGTAACAAAATAATGTTCAAAGTATGAAGTAGTACCAACACCATAAGTGCTTCTATTAGGTGTGCTGCTATTAGAAGGTGTGCTGTTATTAGAAGGTACGCTGCTATTAGAAGCTGTGCTGCTATTAGAAGATGTGCTGCTATTAGAAGGTGTGCTGTTATTAGAAGGTACGCTGCTATTAGAAGCTGTGCTGCTATTAGAAGGTGTGCTGCTATTAGAAGGTGTGCTGCTATTAGAAGGTACGCTGCTATTAGAAGCTGTGCTGCTATTAGAAGGTGTGCTGCTATTAGAAGGTACGCTGCTATTAGAAGCTGTGCTGCTATTAGAAGGTGTGCTGCTATTAGAAGGTGTGCTGTTATTAGAAGGTATGCTGCTATTAGAAGCTGTGCTGCTATTAGAAGGTGTGCTGCTATTAGAAGGTACGCTGCTATTAGAAGCTGTGCTGCTATTAGAAGGTACGCTGCTATTAGAAGCTGTGCTGCTATTAGAAGGTGTGCTGCTATTAGAAGGTGTGCTGCTATTAGAAGGTACGCTGCTATTAGAAGCTGTGCTGCTATTAGAAGCTGTGCTGCTATTAGAAGGTGTGCTGCTATTAGAAGGTGTGCTGTTATTAGAAGGTATGCTGCTATTAGAAGCTGTGCTGCTATTAGAAGGTGTGCTGCTATTAGAAGGTACGCTGCTATTAGAAGCTGTGCTGCTATTAGAAGGTGTGCTGCTATTAGAAGGTGTGCTGCTATTAGAAGGTACGCTGCTATTAGAAGCTGTGCTGCTATTAGAAGCTGTGCTGTTATTAGAAGGTGTGCTGCTATTAGAAGGTACGCTGCTATTAGAAGCTGTGTTGTTATTAGAAGGTGTATTCAATTTCATGGTATGATGACATGCTCAGGTGAGGAGTACCCTCACCTGAGCATGCAGTGTGGTCTTATGCTATATACCAGGGGCCGGCCGGGGGGGGGGGGGGGGGGGGGGGGGGGAGGGAGGGGAGGGGGTACCAGCGAATGCATTACCATGCACAGGGGGGGGGGGGGGGGGGGTACCAGCTAATACATTTTCATGCACAGGGGAGGGGGGGGGGGGGTACCAGCTAATACATTACCATGCACAGGTCCTTCAAGTTCTACACATTGCACCAAACGTTCTGTGCTCAATAGCAGTGTTATGTAACATAGTAAGCAATAAATGACCACACCCACCTCTGAGCATGTCCTCATACAAGGAAAAGGGCAACTTGCAATAATGGAGTTGGGAAACATTACCCTGATATCCATCTGGATTGGTCTTCTCCAAATGAATTATTATACATGTACCCCAACTCCATGATGAATTGCATCCTGTCCTTGTTGCAAGTTGGCATTGTATACAACCACACCCACCTCTGGGGCCTGCGGACCACACCCACCACTGATGACCACACCCACCACTGAGGACTGATGACCACACCCACCTCTAGGGCCTGTGGACCACACCCACCTCTGAGGACTAATGACCCCACCCACCTCTGATGACCACACCCACCACTGAGAACTGATGACCACACCCACCTTTGAGGACTGATGCAGTAGATCTGTTGTTTCTTCAGCCTCTGGAGAGCGTACACTGTGCCCACAGTGAGGGCGGCCGGGAGGGCTGGGGGGACCACTATGGTGATGACATCAAAGGCTCTTATGACAGTTTCATGGATGTTATAGCGACTGATTCCAAGAATTATAAGTGTGTAGCAGAAGCCAAGAAGTGCTGAAAAGTCAATATGACATCTGACATGCCATCTCCCCACAAGCATACCTCCACACATGCACACCTCCTCACATGCACACCTCCCCACATGCACACCTCCTCATATGCACACCTCCACACATGTACACACCCATACATGCACACACCATCCATTGCACACACCCACACATGCACACCTCACATGCACACCTCCTCACATGGACACCTCCTCACATGGACGCCTCCTCACATGGACACCTCCCCACAAGCATACCTCAACACATGCACACCTCCCCACATGCACACCTCCCCACATGTACACCTCAACACATGCACACCTCCCCACATGTACACCTCCCCACATGCACACCTCCACACATGCACACCTCCCCACATGCACACCTCCCCACATGCACACCTCCCCACATGCACACCTCCCCACATGCACACCTCCCCACATGCACACCTCCCCACATGCACACTTACCCACAAGCACACCTCAACACATGCACACCTCAACACATGCACACCTCCCCACATGTACACCTCCACACATGCACACCTCAACACATGCACACCTCCACACATGGACACCTCCCCAGATGCACACCTCCCCACATGCACACCTCACATGCACACCTCCCCACATGCACACTTACCCACAAGCACACCTCAACACATGCACACCTCAACACATGCACACCTCCCCACATGTACACCTCAACACATGCACACCTCCACACATGGACACCTCCCCAGATGCACACCTCCCCACATGCACACCTCACATGCACACCTCCCCACATGCACACCTCCCCACATGTACACTTACCCACAATGGAGAGCAGTAACACAAACTTGATGGCATCCAAATAAAACTTAAAATTAAAAGGTTTTGGGAAGAGTATTGACCGGACCATACCACCTCTTGAAGTGGAGAACCCTGTAATGATGTAATGGTGTGATGATGTGATGGTGTTATAACATTGTGATGAGGCGTGTAACATGGTTTGTGTATAGTATGGTGTTGTGATGATGTGTGATGGTGTAGTGATGAGGTGTGATGGTGTAGTGATGAGGTGTGATGGTGTAGTGATGAGGTGTGATGGTGTAGTGATGAGGTGTGATGGTGTAGTGATGAGGTGTGATGGTGTTGTGATGAGGTGTGATGGTGTTGTGATGAGGTGTGATGGTGTTGTGATGAGGTGTGATGGTGTATTGATGAGGTGTGATGGTGTTGTGATGAGGTGTGATGGTGTTGTGATGAGGTGTGATGGTGTACAGTGTGGTGTGGTGTATGATGAAGTCAAGTGGTAGATGATACCACGCATTTCTACGTGGCCCTAAAATGAGCCACACCCACCTGTTCGTGCCACCACAGCCAGCACAGAGGAGTTACTGTAGAACCTTGTCTGGATCACCTGGGTACCTCCATATAAGGTATGGCGCTTATGCCTATCATAGTGGTAGACCTCCCCCTCAATGTTTGGAAGCTGAGTCTTCATCACAGGCACACTCTCACCTAGAAGGTAACAACCTAATCATATCATCTCATGATGACCCTCCTATCACCTCATGATGACCCTCCTATCACCTCATGATAACCCTCCTATCACCTCATGATAACCCTCCTATCACCACATGATGACACAGTGGTTTAAGACCATGACATGGGGTCAGGGTATAATTGTCAGACTTTATTTTTTTTAATGGTTTTAAACTCCCTGAGCTATCATAATTTGTGCTCCAACTTCAAATTGGGCCTAATATTGGCCCTGATAGTCAAGTGCAAAGTATTAAATGGAGGTAAATGTGTTCAACCGATGTATTTGTGTGTTAAAAATTATTTTAAAATCACTGTGAGTGATTGAAAGTAAATAAAGTAGCTATATATTCTTAAAACCTTCTTACAGATACTGGTATAATTTTTGTACGCATAGCTCGTCATAGAACGTAAATTTAATTGGATTACACGGTTGCGCAATGTAATAAAATCACGTGTAACCGCCTAAGGGAACAAACGGGTGAAAAAGGGCGGCCCTCTCAAGCAAAGTAATATAGTAAAAGCTTTCTGCTATTAAATGCCTACCTATTAACACGCGCCGCTTCTTGCCGCTTCAAAGTTTGGATTTTTAAAAACGCTATAAACACAAGCAACTAACGATCCAAAATTGTTAATAATCACAACTTAACTTGCTTTTGTAATCATGGCCGACGACCGTAGCACTAGTATTAGCAATCAAGAAGTGTTTGAAAGGTACGTAATGAAGGTTAAAAGCAACGTGGAGGCAGCCAGACGATTTATGAACGATGAAGGAATAGTGGACGAGCCTATAGGTCTTGATCGGTGGGTTTATCGCTTTCGTCGTCTTAGGAGTAGATGGCTAAATTAAGCAAACGGCAGAAGAGCGAAAGTACAAAGAAGGCATTTATGGAGTTTCAGCAAAAGAGGTTTTTAAAACCTGATGTTACCGATGAGCCAATGGCTGCTCAGAGTTCAGATGAACATGAAGGAGATGAAGTGGAAGAGATCGAAAAAGAACAAGATGAAGCAAGTACCAGCACAATTGCCCCACTCGATGCACTGAGCCCTCATCATTCCAAAAGGAGAACAGATGCTTTGTTTGCTCTATTGAAGGAGGAAGCAGAAATGCAAAAAATAACAACTACTCAATTGTTAGGATACATGCTTCATAGGGAGAATTACATACATGACAGGGCTGTAGCTGCAGTAGGTCTCAAGTTGTTCCGCAAGGAAAATGGTTAGCAGAGAGATTAGTTTAGATGAGGCTCTATTTATTTTATCTACTTACAAGCTTGGTCGGACAGGGTATACTAGTCTTAGGCAGGAATTGAAAAAGTCCGAAAAAACAGACTGAATCAAGTAGTTGCCTTTAACTTGAGGATAGCCTATTAGAATCTATCTTTCTGAACTGTAATACATTCATGATTATAAATTATGTTAGTTATTCAATGTATTTTATTATTATAAAGTATAAAGAATCTTGATTTTTTGCCTTGAATTTAATTAACTATTCTGGGATAATTATTAAATTTTAATTCCTACATCATTTAGTACCTGTTTAGTGTAATATAATATGCCATTAATACATATCAATTCATTACAATAATGGAATTTATATAAATCTGTTGAATTTGATTAATCTGTCTTGATTTTATCGTATTAAGTTTATTTAATAACTTATATTTATTTAATCACCTCATTATAAATCAGGATACAAACAAGTTAGTCATATTTGTATACAGTAATTTGAAAATGTCCTGGTCAGCTATGGTTTTAAACCACTGTGGATGACCCTCCTATCACCTCATGATGACCCTCCAATCCTGTTACCCACTAACCAGTGACCACATCCCTGTACAGTGCTCCCTTGATTATATGGAAAAAAGTAGCACCTGGATTATACGGAAAATAAGTCACATTCATTGGGTGTTAGGAAAACTATCCAGTGTACTTAGTGGTAAGATATGTAAACTGTTTACATTTCTTACCACTAAGTACACGGATAGTTTTCCTAACACCCAATGAATGTGACTTATTTTCCGTATAATCCAGGTGCTACTTTTTTCCGTATAATCGAGGGAGCACTGTACCCACTAACCAGTGACCACACCCCTATACGCACTAACCAGTGACCACACCCCTGTACCCACTAACCAGTGAGGGAGGCCTCGTTGACAATAGCTGTACCAGTGAGAAGGACTGCATCACAAGGCATGCTCATGCCTGTTGGGGGGATCACCATGACATCACCAGGGACCAGGGACTCTCCCAGCACATCATGGAGCTCTGGGGGTGAATGAAGTACTAAGTCACATGTATTGTCATGTGACCATACCTCTCTCTCTAGTCATATGACCCTACCTCTAGTCATGTGACCCTACCTCTAGTCATGTGATCTTACCTCTGCCATCTCTGACAACGGTCACAGTACAGTTCTGTTTGACCATGTCGTGAAGCTGTTGCATGTTTCTGCGCGTTTGGATCAAACTGGCAATTATTGAAGATGAAGACATTAGCACAATGACCGCTGAGTGGGGGAGGGAGTGTGTGGGAGGGTTGTGAGGGAGAGGGGTGTGGGGAGGGATGCATGGGAAGGGAATGTGTGTGGGGAGGGATACAATATACGTTGGATAAGCATATTGTATGCACATGCTAGAAAGACACAGAAATGAGTGGACTATAGATATCCCAATTAGTGCACACCTGCATAATAGTAGTATGCTTCATTCAACCATACTGTTATGCACAGGATCTGGAATATGAAGAATGGATGGAGTACTTCTTCCACAAAGAGGACAGGGTAAGGCTTCACTGGGACATCAATGGAGTTAGGTCCATACTGGAGAAGCCTGGGGAAGAGAGAAGTGAGCTTGAGGTGTGGCCTTATGAAGGAAGCATTAAATAGGATATTGGAAGCTACTATGGTTATTAACTCTGGCTATTACACACCTGCCCTACTAAGTCATTAACAAACTTAGTTTCATCAACACTAAAATGATGTGAGCACATACAGCTGTAGTACACCATACAGATGTAGTACACCATACAGCTGTAGTACACCATACAGATGTAGTACACCATACAGTCAGTGGTGGGAGGGGTACCTGTCTTGGTGGTCATCATGTTGCAGTCCTCTGTCCATCATACACACTGCTCCACACCTCACACCTCTGTCCAATCCTCTGTACATGGGCACGAGGGAGGACCAATCACATGGGACACGGGACCCTCCCCCTTACCCACCTCAACAGTACGAACTTATCGACGTCATCAGCATACAGATATCGGAGGTGGCGGTGAACAAAGTACTTGACGGGAGCGTTGTGCGTGGGCGCAGCTAGGAGCGCGGTGACGTCACTCGAGGTAGCAGCGTGGTGTGCAGGCCTACGCCCCTTGGAGGTGGGGACAAGAGAACCGTCATCGCTTCTCTCGAGGTTCTGCTCTCTCGCTATTGAAAACTCCCGCACGTGCTCCACACATTGCTTGCCATCCAGATTCTACACAACGAGGCACTTACGTGCATGTGCACAGTAGCCATGGCTACACAAGCCTTACCACCACCACGACGTAACGAGCCTCACTCAGTGGACACTTCCGGCACACCAGTTTCAACCACTGTGCAGGGAACCAGTGAGCCAGCAGGAGCCCGCCAAAGAGCGGGAGAATGGCCAGAGTGTAAAACACCGCTGACCGTACGATGCTGATGGCGTAGCCAGTCTGAGGCTGCGAGGATTGCAAAGACGGGAGGGTGGATCACGTGTGCAGCTACTGTTGGGTACTCTTACGGGGCACGGATCTATCTCTTTATCTTCAATGACTTGGTCGGTAGCGTTGGCAGTGATTTCATCTTGTTTCGATCCATCGGCGTCCATCAGTTGTGAAGTATTGCGCGTGACTTACAATGAATACACATATTGAGTTGACGTACCCCCACGATGAGCATATCAGAGCTACGTCACAACTAATTAACGTTTTAAATATATACTTAGTACTATTACTACAAGTACATGTGGCTGGTAACAGGGTAGGCTCACAGCTAGATCCAGGCGCGTGGTAGGGCTATAGACCCACAATCATTATCTTGACCTATTTCAATATTCAATGTACTAGTACACTTATACATGTGTATCGACAATGGTGCCCAGGGGGTTTGGTAGTTGCATGGGTAGGGGAGGTCTGCAATCATTTAACCGCGACCAATATATTTAGACAATTATAATGCTAGCGCGCGAGTACTGAGATTGAGAGCGTCCTCAAACGTCGAAGACCTAAAATCATTGTAGGCTCATTTCTGTGTGTTTTGTGTGTGTCCGTGTGCATATTGCCATGCATCTCGTGCATCTAACTAGGCCTTCCTTATATGGATATGGTGCCTGGAACCAGGTCACTTTGGACGGTTGTGTTAGTTGTTTCCCTCAGCCCATTGAGTGTTTATAGCAGCTGTTCTGATGCTTATCTGTAAACATTGGAACAAAGTTTGCATATCTTTAAGATTAGCTTACAATGTACGGGCGACTGGGCGAGAGCTGAGCAGTACTGAAGGTATGGCTAAGGATGCAGCTGAATATTGCCTAGTGAACAAGATGCCCCAGAAGGCAGACTGGCTGCATGCATGATCTCCGGCTATGACTGTTAGAATGGTAAATGTTAAATTGTTGTTACATATGACATACTCATGCCCACAGTCCAAAATCAAGTTTAATCATAATCTGCACCCAATAGAGATGACACTTGGAAGCTACTCATCAGTAGGCACCCAGTGGTGCTTGCTCTGCCATCTAACATATTTCCACCTGATGTTAGCCTATGGACATGCTCAGATCCTTCCCTAAGAGGCTGGACCCTCTGGCCTCCAAATACAACACCTGATTGATGTGGCAGAGGTTCCTCTGCAGACCCCACTCCTCCACACTCTCCATGATGTCATCAATCTGCTGATGCTCCACTGGGTGTGGCCATCTTCCTTGCAGGAGGTAACCTTACTGCCCTAAGCAAGCCCACCCCAGGAGCCCTATTGCTGTTGGGGAAGCTTTATGTTGTCTGACAGGGACATGCCTCAGCAAAATGGCATCACTTGATGAGGCATATCATTTTGGGAAGGCCTGCTCTTGTAGTGCGGAGAGGATTGCTCATGGCTTGGGAACCTATGTACTGACAACAGCACTGGTCTGAGAAGGACATTAGCTTGAAATCGCCACAGTTGTTTTAAAAGTAAACTTTTTGGCTGTGTCTACACCATGGGCGTACCTCCTCACATGCACACCTCCTCGCATGTACACCCACATGCACACCTCCACACATGCACACCTCTTCACATGCACACCTCCCCACATGCACACCTCTTCACATGCACACCTCTTCACATGCACACTTACCCACATGCACACCTCCTCACATGCACACCTCTTCACATGCACACCTCCCCACATGCACACCTCCCCACATGCACACCTCCCCACATGCACAGACCCTAAGTATTTGATTAGCAGCTTTAAACTAACCTATCCACCCTACATTTTTAAAAATGTCATCTTCAGGGTGTTCCATAAATTAAGGAAAATTTACAATAAACAATGAACTATAAACAATTATTGTTGTTTGACTTTGACATCGTCTTTATATTTTATATTTTATTTCGTTTTTTGGGGTTTGTGTTATTTTCTCTTATATGTAACTTTTAATATTGAAAAAAAAACTATTCTGGTAATAATAATAATATCTTTTGAGCTTTTCGCAAGCTTGAGCATTTGCCTAACAAGAGCGAATGCCAGAGCCATCCTCCGTAGAATCCCATCTTAACTGTAGTGTGTTTATATATAGCAAGTGTTGTGTGTATGAGCTTATATTATATATTATAATGTAGTGTCTTTGTATTAAAAATATATATATTAAAAATAATAATAAATAATAATAATAATGACCACAGCCACACTCGCCCTGCAGACATCCTAGTACCCAACTGGTATTTGGGTAAGCCGGCAGCCTTTGACTTGTCTGTGACATCACCGCTTAACTGCAATGTTTTACTTGAAGCGGGACTAGCAGCAGGTCAGGCTGCCAGAGCTACTGAGCTGAGAAAGCATGAAGAAAACGATGCCAAATGCAAGGAGCTAGGGTGGGTTTGTGTCCCCATGGTGGTTGAGGCATATGGTGCTTGGGGGACAGAAGCAATGGAGTTTTTGGCACTTCTGGCCTCTCGCCTTGCGACCAGCTGCAACAGGGCTAAGGCTGTGGTCCTAGCTGAGCTATATGGCAGGCTGAACCTCTGCTTAGTTAGAGCCAACGCTGTAGCCATCCTCTCCAGATGTTTTGTACCAGACCAGTAGTAATAATAGGGTGTATTTATGTATTTATCTTACTGCTGTATTAGAATGATTCGTTTACGTAATAATAATAATAATAATACTATTATAGTATCCCTCATTGGGATTTGGGCAAACCAGCAGCTCTAGATCTGACTGTCACATCTACGCTAAATGCAAGTACGTTAATGGAAGTGGGTGTAACATGGGGATCAGCTGAGGGGCACAAGCACAATGCTAATGATGCCAAGTGCTTTGAGCTAGGCTGGACATGTATCCCCATAGCAGTGGAGACTTATGGGTGCTGGGGTGCAGAAGCCATGCAAACATCACGCCTTGCCTCTCACCTAGCCACCAGGGGAAATCGCTCCAAGTCCCAAGCTACCTGTCTATTGTACGGCAGGCTTAGCCTGACTTTGATGCGAGCCAACGCACGGGCACTCCTGTCTCGAGCAGGATCATCTATGGAAGATCCTTGTAATATTAGTCCTTTTGTTTGTAATGTATATGTGTATTGTATAGTATTATCCAATACCTCATCATCATTGTCATTTTCCCCTAAGGATCAATCCAGACCAGCAGACATCTTAGTGCCAACCTGGTACCTCTCCCGCCGCTGCATTTGACATAAAGGTCATCAAATCCAGTCAATTTGCAATTTTTACAAGTAGTGGCTCAAACCTGTGGTCATGCAGCTGAGATGGGACAAGAATCCAAGCACTCTAGAAATGATGTGGCATGTGCCCTTAGAGGATGGTCATGTGCCCTTAGAGGATGGTCATGCATCCCTTTGGTTGTGGAACTGTTCGGGCATTGGGGCAATGAAGCTATCGATGTGCTGCCTAAACTGTAAAAAAAGATGGCCACCCAGCAATGTCGACCTCTTATTGAGGTTACATCAACCATTTATAGTCACCTTAGCCTCATCCTCATGAGGCAGAATGCCAGGGCAATTTTGGCCAGATGTGTCCCACCAATACATTTAGTCGTAGTGTTTTAATAAAGAGTTGTGAGTAGGTCATAGTAAAATTTTACTACATGTATTGTGTATATATAATAATAATAAAAAAATCAATTCTTACACACACATACGTAAAATACACAGCTAACTACACCATACATCTAAATCTACAATGCACTTCTACTCAACATAGCTCTTGAGTTGGCCTTAATTAGGGACATGTTCAGATGACCATACAGTTTTGAAATCACTTTGGACATGGTTTGATTTGTTTTGATGTAGAGCCTGTGGGCCAAACGTGAGATGGTACGTTGTGCTTCTATGCCCCATGCACACTAGGCTTCCACTGCAAAGGGCACACAGAGCCATCCAAGTTCTTCACACTTTGGATCATGTTCAGTGTGTTGTGAATACTAAATTGAACTGTGGGTTTGCAGACTTTGCCTGTCTGCAGTATTGCATGTAGCACATTTCCAGTACTGCTTTTAAATAGTACACTATACTATGATTACAAATAACACCACTAAACTACAGCTATAACCCTAATGTTGCTATTAATAATAATAATAATAATAATAATAATAAAATATAAATTAATACATACATACAATACAGGTTCTTGCATAAGTATAGAATCCATAATTCAAGAGATAGAAATGAATTATCCACATGTGAAATATTATAAAAGGACCAACTATTCTACTATATAGGGAAGTCCCATCCCATCAGCCATATCCATCGCACTCCTCCATCTGATACGAGATCCCCGGAGACACAAATCAGTGGCTCTTATGATTGCAAACGACAAACTGGCCCTCAGCCATCCCATCACTTCTCCATAGGACTTTCCCCATTTCATGCAGATGTACTCAGAGAGGTGTTTAAGATAGTTGGTTGCTTCACATCCCAAGGCACCATCAACTGACACCACAAATGGTGTAAATGAGGCTCGTCTAGCAATAGCTGCATTGTTGTATTTTTTTCTTTTTTTCTGTTTCAGCTGATGCTAGGACTGCTGCCACACTTCTTTGAACATGAGAGGGTGCATCGGTGTCTATCACACGTACATCAAAAAGTGCTTGAGCCTGAGGCTGCCAGACCCCTCGTACACCAAGATCAGCTATTAAGGAGGGTTCACCTGTTACTTCACATGCCTCCTGTATCACTGGTTCCCTGATAATGTCCTTATAAACAATAGATGACAGGTCACCAAGAGTGTCTCTTACTTCATTGTGGCGTCTGGTTATGAGACCTCCTTTCTTACAATCCAGTGCATGTTCATAGCTAAAGGCTGCACCACATCCATCGTATAATCACAAAAGACCCAGTAGTATACAGCACGCATACACTTAAATAGTCAATTCCTAGAAAGTTCGAGATCTACATGTATTTCATTAGCAGCGACAGCCAAGATTATTGGAGCCTCCCGTTACATAATGTTATTAAACACAGATGATGGAAGGTACGATCTCATCACAATAGCTCCAGCATTGGCCCATACCAAAATGATGCTGATACGACCATAGAGGGTGGCCAGAGCTCTTGGCTTGGTGGAATTAGTCCGGACAGCCAGGTGTGATGCCACAGTTGAAAACACCTCAATGGCTCCAGCTCCCCATGCACCATAGGTTTCCACTACTAAAGGAATGCACGGCCAGCCTAACTGTTTACACTTAGCATCATTTTGCAAGTGCTTCCTTTTCTCTGCAGCTCTAGCAGCCACACCAGATGACATGCCTGCTTCCACAACTATAGATGAATTTAGGAGACTAAGATATCAGCTGGTCTAGTATTTGACTTGTCCAGCCCCCAGCCACATCCAACCTCAAGGTGAGCTGATAAAGATGCATGACGAAATGTGCTGAACAATGCATTTCGAAGCATGTTGTGCCTGTTTGTTACATCCCCTCCACACTTGCAGGTTGTAAAGCACAGATACTTTCTACATCATCGCCACATGCATCTGCCTGGTTAACTGTTGTACCGTCAGAGATTTAGGATTTCTCACCTGCAACCACATTTGTTTCAGATTGCTATCAGATGGTGGTTGGGCATTAGCCACACAGCATCTCCTAAGGGTAATTCTCTAGTTTGACCTCTTTGTCCTGACAAAGCATTGGACACATTAGGCCATCACTGTATCAGCACACGAAGCAGCATCAAAGAGGTTGTTTAACTGAACATCCTCTACCCTGTCTGACAGTTGTCTCTCAGAAAGGGTATGATCTACAAAATCATTAACAGAGATTGCATCAGAAGGGGGCACAAATGTGTTGTACTGTGCAATGGCAGAAGCTAAATGGCAGTGAGTAGATGTTGCACTGTTAGAATTGCTCAGTGATGCCATGTAAGCAGCTGGTGAATGGTGCTAAAGTGAAAGAAGCCCTAATCCACCTCTGCACAGACTGAGTTATTATAATAATGTTAATTAACATTAGTTTTAACTGGTTTTGGATGTTGAATATCTGGGTGTTCTTTTTCAAAGTACAAGGTTACTTGTATAAATTATTTTAGAACAACTCAATGAAACAACTAAAAATATGTCAACAGTACTGCAGATATTCCTACAGCATGGGATGTGGCTATAAGATAATAATTGCTGATGTAAAGACTTACATTTATATTTTTAAAAAATATATAGTTCAATAATCAAATATCAAAAAAATATCTAAAACACCCTCCTAAATTAAGTACATAATAAAATCAGGATTTGAATTTGAATAACTCTTCAACGGAACCGCAAAAAATGTTTAGGAGTACGTAGTGGATGGTTTCTGGCAGACTCGCAGTAGAATGATATAATTAATGGTATGCATGTATGGTATACATGTAGTGGTGTCAAACATTATAATTAATTCTCGGGTGACTTCATGTAGATTATACAGATTTCGTTCCAGTCAGTAATATAACACGCGTTTGGGAATTAATCAATTATTCTAGTATTGCACATTGGTTATTGCGATTAATTTTGATTACAACTGTTATTGCGATTAATTTTGATTACAACTGTCATGACGTCACTGCACTAGTTGGACAGGGTGGCCTATCTTTGAAGTGCCAAAACTGCAAAAGCGAAGGAGCGCTCCAGCTGTACAGCCATGCACCTTGAGAGAGCTCACGTGCACTAGAGTATCTCCGGCGCCGCGAAGCAGACAAGTAGGACAATGGTTTACGTTGCCAGCCATGGCCGGTCCACTTTCTTCTGTTTAAAGGTGTTTGGCTTGTCTCCAAACCATCCGAATGGTAAGTGGCATAATTCGTATCCATCCTAGCTTTACTTTCAAATTACCATTGGACACATTCCGCTGACTCAGTCGCCACACCTCGACACACCTGACAGGTCGAGAGAGAGGCCCCGCATCCGAGCAATACAGGCATTCGCTTCTGGAGACCGTCCAAATGGCACCGCAGAAGTGTGAAGAGCCACCATCCAAAATGTGGTCGTACGTTCGGTTGACACTACCAGGTCATGACCCAATCCTTGGTGTGCCGAGCCAACGTACACGTGTAGTTATGCGTGTGGGCATGACACTTGTACGTAGTACGTGCTTTTATACGTTCATGTCATCTAATTGTATATGTAATCAAATGAGTGTGCATAATTCTCAACCTTTAGAATTCTGCATTCATAGCTGCTATGTTCTGACAGTTCTGTAATAACTCGGTATGTTTGTATATGTTTGTAATAACTTGGTATGTGTTCTGTAATAACTATGCAATGTTATGTAACGTGGTAATAATTTGGTGTCTTAATTAATAACTTGGTATGTTATGTTGGTGTGTTCTATACTAACTTGGTGTATTATGTATATAACTGGGTGTGTTCTTGATGTGAAATGACTTGGTGTGTTGTTTAATAACTTCATTGTTACAATTATTATTGTCATGCTGCTTTATTATTCATTCATTCATATCGTTATATAACGCGGACAACCAATGCCATGGTAACGCCATTAGCATTCAAAGGTTATTTTTGCCATAAGCACACACAATAGTTGTAAACAAGTGCATCTGATAATAGGTGATGTCGCGCCACGTACGCCACTGTCGGAATAGTTGTATCGATTATTTGGGTCTGAGTACGAGACTACGACACCATTAAAATGGCCGCCCTGGAGGAGTCACTTTCTTGGGATAACGATTGTATCGACTTTCTAATACCGTATTTCCTAATTATTCATATTCATTGTACTTCGCATGCGCGAAAGGAGTGCGCCAATTTCAAAACCATGCTGCATGTATTTTCTTTTTCGGTAAGTGTGGGAAGTTATTGGTTGTTAGCATTAACGTTGCTGCCTGTTGCTCGTGTCCTTGGCTCAGTACAGTTTGGTCTTTCTTGCGATACATGTATACAAACTACAACTACAAAAGTGAATATAGGTTTGTGGTTGTGTTCGCCTTTGATGTCTCTAATAAGATTGTATTCATTTTAGTGGGCCATCTTTGGATCCTTTCAAGTGCGCTTTATGCATTATAACAGGGAGATCCAAAAACAATTGCACGTGCTGTTTTTTTCTTCTGGCTTCTCGGCAAGCGACGCAAGCAAGCTACCGTTTTGGTGCCTCTGGTAAGTCAGTTGCTTTAGTGCAGTTAGAGAGCTTAACTTAAGTAATCTTATTGCGTGGCTGCATTTTGTACGTCAGTCTGTTTGAGGCTCTGCTATTTTTTATCCCACAGTTTTGGCCCATGCTTGCATCAGATCTAGAATGCATCCAACATGATAGGATCACGTGAGTTACACCAATTATAAACATCAGTGAGGTAGGCGCTGGGACCTACTTGTAGACGTTTTCGCTTTGACATGGGCTGCTAATGTAATTTAAATTAAAAGCTTTCTTTTTATATTGTACTATTAAACCGGATTAAATGTTGCGTACGCGTGTTTCAAGTTGTTACGATTGATAGACGTAACATATGTGACATTTGCGCGCTACGTAAGTAAGTACAATAAGTATCAGTTGTCTAACACATCATTTACTCTACGTTTGACTGGTCTGATCGTTTTGTATTTGCTCCCTATTTTGAATTGCTGTCATGTGGTTTTGGACCAACTGTTTAAATTACTACGTAACTTAATACGTTGCTATACATGTATATCACGTGCGCGTACCCAACTTCATTATGACTAAAGTGACATAATTTATAACTACGCGCGTGTAGCGTTACGTACGTTTTCGTCCGATGACCACTGACCTTGCGAAGGCATCTCTAGGTAAGTATTATCTCGTACCGAACATTATGACTAAAGTGACATTATAAGTACATGTACATGTAGTTTCGCGCGCGTGTAACATACCTATACCTCTATACGCATACGTACGTTTTCGTCCGATGACCACTGACCTTGCGAAGACATCTCTAGGTAAGTATACACATGCATTACATATCCTTCCCCCCCACACACACATGCACACACACATACACACATCCATCTGCTATCTTTCTGGTGAAGACTGGGGGTTTGGTAAGTGAATACTTAATCTTTCGTTTTAGTTATTCTGTCTCTGGTCTTTCTTTTATTTATTTTTGTACACCTCAAATCTATTTATTTTTTATTTCTTCATATTATTTTCTTCCAATTATCAGTATGTGTGCATGCTATAATGTTTTGTAGTGCAGTTATCATGGTGGCTATTTCCTAAATTTCAGATCTGCACGGTCAGAGGTGGCTTTCACCTCTGACCTTGCGAAGACCTCACAAGGTAAGTATACACATGCATTACATATCCTTCCCCCCCACACACACATGCACACACACATACACACATCCATCTGCTATCTTTCTGGTGAAGACTGGGGGTTTGGTAAGTGAATACTTAATCTTTCGTTTTAGTTATTCTGTCTCTGGTCTTTCTTTTATTTATTTTTGTACACCTCAAATCTATTTATTTTTTATTTCTTCATATTATTTTCTTCCAATTATCAGTATGTGTGCATGCCATAATGTTTTGTAGTGCAGTTATCATGGTGGCTATTTCCTAAATTTCAGATCTGCAAGGTCAGAGGTGGCTTTCACCTCTGACCTTGCGAAGACCTCACAAGGTAAGTATACACATGCATTACATATCCTTCCTCCCCACACACATGCACACACACATACACACATCCATCTCCTTTCTGGTGAAGACTGGGGGTTTGGTAAGTAAATAATTAATCTTTCGTTTTAGTTATTCTGTCTCTGGTCTTTCTTTTATTTATTTTTGTACACCTCAAATCTATTTATTTATTATTTCTTCATATTGTTTTCTTCCAATTATCAGTATGTGTGCATGCCATAATGTTTTGTAGTGCAGTTATCATGGTGGCTATTTCCTAAATTTCAGATCTGCACGGTCAGAGGTGGCTTTCACCTCTGACCTTGCGAAGACCTCACAAGGTAAGTATACACATGCATTACATATCCTTCCCCCCCACACACACATGCACACACACATACACACATCCATCTGCTATCTTTCTGGTGAAGACTGGGGGTTTGGTAAGTGAATACTTAATCTTTCGTTTTAGTTATTCTGTCTCTGGTCTTTCTTTTATTTATTTTTGTACACCTCAAATCTATTTATTTTTTATTTCTTCATATTATTTTCTTCCAATTATCAGTATGTGTGCATGCCATAATGTTTTGTAGTGCAGTTATCATGGTGGCTATTTCCTAAATTTCAGATCTGCAAGGTCAGAGGTGGCTTTCACCTCTGACCTTGCGAAGACCTCACAAGGTAAGTATACACATGCATTACATATCCTTCCTCCCCACACACATGCACACACACATACACACATCCATCTCCTTTCTGGTGAAGACTGGGGGTTTGGTAAGTAAATAATTAATCTTTCGTTTTAGTTATTCTGTCTCTGGTCTTTCTTTTATTTATTTTTGTACACCTCAAATCTATTTATTTATTATTTCTTCATATTGTTTTCTTCCAATTATCAGTATGTGTGCATGCCATAATGTTTTGTAGTGCAGTTATCATGGTGGCTATTTTCTAAATTTCAGATCTGCAAGGTCAGAGGTGGCTTTCACCTCTGACCTTGCGAAGACCTCACAAGGTAAGTATACACATGCATTACATATCCTTCCCCCCCACACACACATGCACACACACATACACACATCCATCTGCTATCTTTCTGGTGAAGACTGGGGGTTTGGTAAGTGAATACTTAATCTTTCGTTTTAGTTATTCTGTCTCTGGTCTTTCTTTTATTTATTTTTGTACACCTCAAATCTATTTATTTATTATTTCTTCATATTATTTTCTTCCAATTATCAGTATGTGTGCATGCCATAATGTTTTGTAGTGCAGTTATCATGGTGGCTATTTCCTAAATTTCAGATCTGCAAGGTCAGAGGTGGCTTTCACCTCTGACCTTGCGAAGACCTCACAAGGTAAGTATACACATGCATTACATATCCTTCCCCCCCCCCCACACACATGCAGGCACACATACACACATCCATCTCCTTTCTGGTGAAGACTGGGGGTTTGGTAAGTAAATAATTAATCTTTCGTTTTAGTTATTCTGTCTCTGGTCTTACTTTTATTTATTTTTGTACACCTCAAATCTATTTATTTATTATTTCTTCATATTATTTTCTTCCAATTATCAGTATGTGTGCATGCCATAATGTTTTGTAGTGCAGTTATCATGGTGGCTATTTCCTAAATTTCAGATCTGCAAGGTCAGAGGTGGCTTTCACCTCTGACCTTGCGAAGACCTCACAAGGTAAGTATACACATGCATTACATATCCTCCCCCCCACACACACATGCACACACACATACACACATCCATTTCCTTTCTGGTGAAGACTGGGGGTTTGGTAAGTAAATAATTAATCTTTCGTTTTAGTTATTCTGTCTCTGGTCTTACTTTTATTTATTTTTGTACACCTCAAATCTATTTATTTATTATTTCTTCATATTATTTTCTTCCAATTATCAGTATGTGTGCATGCTATAATGTTTTGTAGTGCAGTTATCATGGTGGCTATTTCAAAAATTTCAGATCGGCAAGGTCAGAGGTGGCTTTCACCTCTGACCTTGCGAAGACCTCACAAGGTAAGTATACACATGCATTACATATCCTTCCCCCCACACACACACATGCACACACAACATACACACATCCATCTCTTATCTTTCTGGTGAAGACTGGGGGTTTTGTAAGTGAACACTTAATCTTTCGTTTTAGTTATTCTGTCTCTGGTCTTTCTTTTATTTATTTTTGTACACCTCAAATCTATTTATTTATTATTTCTTCATATTGTTTTCTTCCAATTATCAGTATGTGTGCATGCCATAATGTTTTGTAGTGCAGTTATCATGGTGGCTATTTTCTAAATTTCAGATCTGCAAGGTCAGAGGTGGCTTTCACCTCTGACCTTGCGAAGACCTCACAAGGTAAGTATACACATGCATTACATATCCTTCCCCCCCACACACACATGCACACACACATACACACATCCATCTGCTATCTTTCTGGTGAAGACTGGGGGTTTGGTAAGTGAATACTTAATCTTTCGTTTGAGTTATTCTGTCTCTGGTCTTTCTTTTATTTATTTTTGTACACCTCAAATCTATTTATTTATTATTTCTTCATATTATTTTCTTCCAATTATCAGTATGTGTGCATGTCATAATGTTTTGTAGTGCAGTTATCATGGTGGCTATTTCCTAAATTTCAGATCGGCAAGGTCAGAGGTGGCTTTCACCTCTGACCTTGCGAAGCCCTCACAAGGTAAGTATACACATGCATTACATATCCTTCCCCCCACACACACACATGCACACACAACATACACACATCCATCTCTTATCTTTCTGGTGAAGACTGGGGGTTTTGTAAGTGAACACTTAATCTTTCGTTTTAGTTATTCTGTCTCTGGTCTTTCTTTTATTTATTTTTGTACACCTCAAATCTATTTATTTATTATTTCTTCATATTGTTTTCTTCCAATTATCAGTATGTGTGCATGTCATAATGTTTTGTAGTGCAGTTATCATGGTGGCTATTTCCTAAATTTCAGATCGGCAAGGTCAGAGGTGGCTTTCACCTCTGACCTTGCGAAGCCCTCACAAGGTAAGTATACACATGCATTACATATCCTTCCCCCCACACACACACATGCACACACAACATACACACATCCATCTCTTATCTTTCTGGTGAAGACTGGGGGTTTTGTAAGTGAACACTTAATCTTTCGTTTTAGTTATTCTGTCTCTGGTCTTTCTTTTATTTGTTTTTGTACACCTCAAATCTATTTATTTATTATTTCTTCATATTATTTTCTGCCAATTATCAATACGTTTGCATGCCATAATGTTTTGTAGTGCAGTTATCATGGTGGCTATTTTCTAAATTTCAGATCTGCAAGGTCAGAGGTGGCTTTCACCTCTGACCTTGCGAAGACCTCACAAGGTAAGTATACACATGCATTACATATCCTTCCCCCCCCCCCACACACATGCAGGCACACATACACACATCCATCTCCTTTCTGGTGAAGACTGGGGGTTTGGTAAGTAAATAATTAATCTTTCGTTTTAGTTATTCTGTCTCTGGTCTTTCTTTTATTTATTTTTGTACACCTCAAATCTATTTATTTATTATTTCTTCATATTACTTTCTTCCAATTATCAGTATGTGTGCATGCTATAATGTTTTGTAGTGCAGTTATCATGGTGGCTATTTCCTAAATTTCAGATCGGCAAGGTCAGAGGTGGCTTTCACCTCTGACCTTGCGAAGACCTCACAAGGTAAGTATACACATGCATTACATATCCTTCCCCCCCCCCACACACACATGCACACACACATGCACACACATCCATCTGCTATCTTTCTGGTGAAGACTGGGGGTTTGGTAAGTGAATACTTAATCTTTCGTTTGAGTTATTCTGTCTCTGGTCTTTCTTTTATTTATTTTTGTACACCTCAAATCTATTTATTTATTATTTCTTCATATTACTTTCTTCCAATTATCAGTATGTGTGCATGCTATAATGTTTTGTAGTGCAGTTATCATGGTGGCTATTTCCTAAATTTCAGATCGGCAAGGTCAGAGGTGGCTTTCACCTCTGACCTTGCGAAGACCTCACAAGGTAAGTATACACATGCATTACATATCCTTCCCCCCCCACACACACATGCACACACACATGCACACACATCCATCTGCTATCTTTCTGGTGAAGACTGGGGGTTTGGTAAGTGAATACTTAATCTTTCGTTTTAGTTATTCTGTCTCTGGTCTTTCTTTTATTTATTTTTGTACACCTCAAATCTATTTATTTATTATTTCTTCATATTATTTTCTTCCAATTATCAGTATGTGTGCATGCCATAATGTTTTGTAGTGCAGTTATCATGGTGGCTATTTCCTAAATTTCAGATCTGCAAGGTCAGAGGTGGCTTTCACCTCTGACCTTGCGAAGACCTCACAAGGTAAGTATACACATGCATTACATATCCTCCCCCCCACACACACATGCACACACACATACAAACATCCATTTCCTTTCTGGTGAAGACTGGGGGTTTGGTAAGTAAATAATTAATCTTTCGTTTTAGTTATACTGTCTCTGGTCTTTCTTTTATTTATTTTTGTACACCTCAAATCTATTTATTTATTATTTCTTCATATTATTTTCTTCCAATTATCAGTATGTGTGCATGCTATAATGTTTTGTAGTGCAGTTATCATGGTGGCTATTTCCTAAATTTGTCTCTGGTCTTTCTTTTATTTATTTTTGTACACCTCAAATCTATTTATTAATTATTTCTTCATATTATTTTCTTCCAATTATCAGTATGTGTGCATGCTATAATGTTTTGTAGTGCAGTTATCATGGTGGCTATTTCCTAAATTTCAGATCGGCAAGGTCAGAGGTGGCTTTCACCTCTGACCTTGCGAAGACCTCACAAGGTAAGTATACACATGCATTACATATCCTTCCCCCCCCACACACATATGCACACACACATACACACATCCATCTCTTATCTTTCTGGTGAAGACTGGGGGTTTGGTAAGTGAATACTTAATCTTTCGTTTTAGTTATTCTGTCTCTGGTCTTTCTTTTATTTATTTTTGTACACCTCAAATCTATTTATTTATTATTTCTTCATATTATTTTCTTCCAATTATCAGTATGTGTGCATGTCATAATGTTCTGTAGTGCAGTTATCATGGTGGCTATTTCCTAAATTTCAGATCGGCAAGGTCAGAGGTGGCTTTCACCTCTGACCTTGCGAAGACCTCACAAGGTAAGTATACACATGCATTACATATCCTTCCCCCCCCCCCCACACACATGCAGGCACACATACACACATCCATCTGCTATCTTTCTGGTGAAGACTGGGGGTTTGGTAAGTGAATACTTAATCTTTCGTTTTAGTTATTCTGTCTCTGGTCTTTCTTTTATTTATTTTTGTACACCTCAAATCTATTTATTTATTATTTCTTCATATTATTTTCTTCCAATTATCAATATGTGTGCATGCCATAATGTTTTGTAGTGCAGTTATCATGATGGCTATTTCCTAAATTTCAGATCGGCAAGGTCAGAGGTGGCTTTCACCTCTGACCTTGCGAAGACCTCACAAGGTAAGTATACACATGCATTACATATCCTCCCCCCCACACACACATGCACACACACATACACACATCCATCTCCTTTCTGGTGAAGACTGGGGGTTTGGTAAGTGAATACTTAATCTTTCGTTTTAGTTATTCTGTCTCTGGTCTTTCTTTTATTTGTTTTTGTACACCTCAAATCTATTTATTTATTATTTCTTCATATTATTTTCTTCCAATTATCAATACGTTTGCATGCCATAATGTTTTGTAGTGCAGTTATCATGGTGGCTATTTTCTAAATTTCAGATCTGCAAGGTCAGAGGTGGCTTTCACCTCTGACCTTGCGAAGACCTCACAAGGTAAGTATACACATGCATTACATATCCTTCCCCCCCACACACACATGCACACACACATACACACATCCATCTCCTTTCTGGTGAAGACTGGGGGTTTGGTAAGTGAATACTTAATCTTTCGTTTTAGTTATTCTGTCTCTGGTCTTTCTTTTATTTATTTTTGTACACCTCAAATCTATTTATTTATTATTTCTTCATATTATTTTCTTCCAATTATCAGTATGTGTGCATGCCATAATGTTTTGTAGTGCAGTTATCATGGTGGCTATTTCCTAAATTTCAGATCTGCAAGGTCAGAGGTGGCTTTCACCTCTGACCTTGCGAAGACCTCACAAGGTAAGTATACACATGCTTGACATATCCTTCCGCCCACACACACATGCACACACACATACACACATCCATCTGCTATCTTTCTGGTGAAGACTGGGGGTTTGGTAAGTGAATACTTAATCTTTTGTTTTAGTTATTCTGTCTCTGGTCTTACTTTTATTTATTTTTGTACACCTCAAATCTATTTATTTATTATTTCTTCATATTATTTTCTTCCAATTATCAGTATGTGTGCATGTCATAATGTTTTGTGGTGCAGTTATCATGGTGGCTATTTCCTAAATTTCAGATCTGCAAGGTCAGAGGTGGCTTTCACCTCTGACCTTGCGAAGACCTCACAAGGTAAGTATACACATGCTTGACATATCCTTCCGCCCACACACACATGCACACACACATACACACATCCATCTGCTATCTTTCTGGTGAAGACTGGGGGTTTGGTAAGTGAATACTTAATCTTTCGTTTTAGTTATTCTGTCTCTGGTCTTTCTTTTATTTATTTTTGTACACCTTATTTATTATTTCTTCATATTATTTTCTTCCAATTATCAGTATGTGTGCATGCCATAATGTTTTGTAGTGCAGTTATCATGGTGGCTATTTCCTAAATTTCAGATCGGCAAGGTCAGAGGTGGCTTTCACCTCTGACCTTGCGAAGCCCTCACAAGGTAAGTATACACATGCATTACATATCCTTCCCCTCACACACACACATGCACACACAACATACACACATCCATCTCTTATCTTTCTGGTGAAGACTGGGGGTTTGGTAAGTGAATACTTAATCTTTCGTTTTAGTTATTCTGTCTCTGGTCTTTCTTTTATTTATTTTTGTACACCTCAAATCTATTTATTTATTATTTCTTCATATTATTTTCTTCCAATTATCAGTATGTGTGCATGTCATAATGTTCTGTAGTGCAGTTATCATGGTGGCTATTTCCTAAATTTCAGATCGGCAAGGTCAGAGGTGGCTTTCACCTCTGACCTTGCGAAGACCTCACAAGGTAAGAAGTATACACATGCATTACATATCCTTCCCCCCCCCCACACACATGCAGGCACACATACACACATCCATCTCCTTTCTGGTGAAGACTGGGGGTTTGGTAAGTGAATACTTAATCTTTCGTTTTAGTTATTCTGTCTCTGGTCTTTCTTTTATTTATTTTTGTACACCTCAAATCTATTTATTTATTATTTCTTCATATTATTTTCTTCCAATTATCAGTATGTGTGCATGTCATAATGTTTTGTAGTGCAGTTATCATGGTGGCTATTTCCTAAATTTCAGATCTGCAAGGTCAGAGGTGGCTTTCACCTCTGACCTTGCGAAGATCTCACAAGGTAAGTATACACATGCATTACATATCCTTCCCCCCCCCACACACATGCAGGCACACATACACACATCCATCTCCTTTCTGGTGAAGACTGGGGGTATGGTAAGTGAATACTTAATCTTTCATTTGAGTTATTCTGTCTCTGGTCTTTCTTTTATTTATTTTTGTACACCTCAAATCTATTTATTTATTATTTCTTCATATTATTTTCTTCCAATTATCAGTATGTGTGCATGTCATAATGTTTTGTGGTGCAGTTATCATGGTGGCTATTTCCTAAATTTCAGATCTGCAAGGTCAGAGGTGGCTTTCACCTCTGACCTTGCGAAGACCTCACAAGGTAAGTATACACATGCTTGACATATCCTTCCGCCCACACACACATGCACACACACATACACACATCCATCTGCTATCTTTCTGGTGAAGACTGGGGGTTTGGTAAGTGAATACTTAATCTTTCGTTTTAGTTATTCTGTCTCTGGTCTTTCTTTTATTTATTTTTGTACACCTTATTTATTATTTCTTCATATTATTTTCTTCCAATTATCAGTATGTGTGCATGCCATAATGTTTTGTAGTGCAGTTATCATGGTGGCTATTTCCTAAATTTCAGATCGGCAAGGTCAGAGGTGGCTTTCACCTCTGACCTTGCGAAGCCCTCACAAGGTAAGTATACACATGCATTACATATCCTTCCCCCCACACACACACATGCACACACAACATACACACATCCATCTCTTATCTTTCTGGTGAAGACTGGGGGTTTGGTAAGTGAATACTTAATCTTTCGTTTTAGTTATTCTGTCTCTGGTCTTTCTTTTATTTATTTTTGTACACCTCAAATCTATTTATTTATTATTTCTTCATATTATTTTCTTCCAATTATCAGTATGTGTGCTTGTCATAATGTTCTGTAGTGCAGTTATCATGGTGGCTATTTCCTAAATTTCAGATCTGCAAGGTCAGAGGTGGCTTTCACCTCTGACCTTGCGAAGACCTCACAAGGTAAGTATACACATGCATTACATATCCTTCCCCCCCCCACACACATGCAGGCACACATACACACATCCATCTCCTTTCTGGTGAAGACTGGGGGTATGGTAAGTGAATACTTAATCTTTCGTTTGAGTTATTCTGTCTCTGGTCTTTCTTTTATTTATTTTTGTACACCTCAAATCTATTTATTTATTATTTCTTCATATTATTTTCTTCCAATTATCAATATGTGTGCATGCCATAATGTTTTGTAGTGCAGTTATCATGATGGCTATTTCCTAAATTTCAGATCGGCAAGGTCAGAGGTGGCTTTCACCTCTGACCTTGCGAAGACCTCACAAGGTAAGTATACACATGCATTACATATCCTTCCGCCCACACACACATGCACACACACATACACACATCCATCTCCTTTCTGGTGAAGACTGGGGGTTTGGTAAGTGAATACTTAATCTTTCGTTTTAGTTATTCTGTTTCTGGTCTTTCTTTTATTTGTTTTTGTACACCTCAAATCTATTTATTTATTATTTCTTCATATTATTTTCTTCCAATTATCAATACGTTTGCATGCCATAATGTTTTGTAGTGCAGTTATCATGGTGGCTATTTTCTAAATTTCAGATCTGCAAGGTCAGAGGTGGCTTTCACCTCTGACCTTGCGAAGACCTCACAAGGTAAGTATACACATGCATTACATATCCTTCCCCCCCACACACACATGCACACACACATACACACATCCATCTCCTTTCTGGTGAAGACTGGGGGTTTGGTAAGTGAATACTTAATCTTTCGTTTTAGTTATTCTGTCTCTGGTCTTTCTTTTATTTATTTTTGTACACCTCAAATCTATTTATTTATTATTTCTTCATATTATTTTCTTCCAATTATCAATATGTGTGCATGCCATAATGTTTTGTAGTGCAGTTATCATGATGGCTATTTCCTAAATTTCAGATCGGCAAGGTCAGAGGTGGCTTTCACCTCTGACCTTGCGAAGACCTCACAAGGTAAGTATACACATGCATTACATATCCTTCCGCCCACACACACATGCACACACACATACACACATCCATCTCCTTTCTGGTGAAGACTGGGGGTTTGGTAAGTGAATACTTAATCTTTCGTTTTAGTTATTCTGTCTCTGGTCTTTCTTTTATTTGTTTTTGTACACCTCAAATCTATTTATTTATTATTTCTTCATATTATTTTCTTCCAATTATCAATACGTTTGCATGCCATAATGTTTTGTAGTGCAGTTATCATGGTGGCTATTTTCTAAATTTCAGATCTGCAAGGTCAGAGGTGGCTTTCACCTCTGACCTTGCGAAGACCTCACAAGGTAAGTATACACATGCATTACATATCCTTCCCCCCCACACACACATGCACACACACATACACACATCCATCTCCTTTCTGGTGAAGACTGGGGGTTTGGTAAGTGAATACTTAATCTTTCGTTTTAGTTATTCTGTCTCTGGTCTTTCTTTTATTTATTTTTGTACACCTCAAATCTATTTATTTATTATTTCTTCATATTATTTTCTTCCAATTATCAGTATGTGTGCATGCCATAATGTTTTGTAGTGCAGTTATCATGGTGGCTATTTCCTAAATTTCAGATCTGCAAGGTCAGAGGTGGCTTTCACCTCTGACCTTGCAAAGACCTCACAAGGTAAGTATACACATGCTTGACATATCCTTCCGCCCACATACACATGCACACACACATACACACATCCATCTGCTATCTTTCTGGTGAAGACTGGGGGTTTGGTAAGTGAATACTTAATCTTTCGTTTTAGTTGTTCTGTCTCTGGTCTTTCTTTTATTTATTTTTGTACACCTTATTTATTATTTCTTCATATTATTTTCTTCCAATTATCAGTATGTGTGCAAACATAATGTTTTGTAGTGCAGTTATCATGGTGGCTATTTCCTAAATTTCAGATCGGCAAGGTCAGAGGTGGCTTTCACCTCTGACCTTGCAAAGACCTCACAAGGTAAGTATACACATGCATTACATATCCTTCCCCCCCACACACACATGCGCACACACATCCACACATCCATCTCTTATCTTTCTGGTGAAGACTGGCGGTTTGGTAAGTGAATTTAGTTATTCTGTTTCTGGTCTTTTATTGTGTGATTCATAATCTTGTGTCTAGGCTTGATGGCCACTTTGAACTCTGAAGGCTGGAGATGAGTCCCTCAGCGGGTGTGACTGGCAATCAAGATGCAGCATGAGGGGAGGAGACAGAGAGAAGGCATGCTCTATCTGTGGCAGATTGTATAGTATAATTTAACACTCTGATCCAATGCGGGGACAGACTACTCTCATGCATGCACAGTATCTACAATTAGAAACTAGACAAATTAAAATGCAAATCTTCTTCTAAAAGAACACCTAGGGACTAAAGTATTGGAGCAGAACTTACATTATATGTAATTGCGTGTAATTATTGATCATTAATTAGAGTAGAGATACATATTGCTTGGTGACCCCATGTTATTACTATAATATCTACTAAGTATGGTGACCCAGACGTACGTAGGATGAACAACGAAGAAGCTGCTCCACAACAGGTCTCTGCCGTCAGTGTGAAGCTACCACCATTTTGGTGTCCGGACCCGCAGTTGTGGTTTGCGCAGGTCGAGGCTCAATTCCGACTACTAGCACGCGGCATTGCAGCGCAGAGGACGAAATTCTGAGCGTCGCCGTATTCAGCAGATATTGCATAATCACGATCTTAGGGATGTAACCCCCAAGCGGTTGTTGCGGAAGCTACGGCAGTTAAGAGGCCAGACTCGCTGCATGTCTCGGGAACTATTTTTGGATGATGCTGTGCGCAAACCACTGCAAGCCCCATATGATGGACCATTCAAGGTTTTACGCCGATCCGACAAACGTTTCACCTTAGACCTCAATTGGCGTGAGGAGATAATTTCAATCGACCGTTCACCGTTATCTTAGTCTCGTACCCAGACCCACCATGACGTAAGCGTTTATCGCTTACCCTACGACAGGTGGTCGTAGTGCTTATGCGATAAACGCTTACGTCATGGTGGGTCTGGGTACGAAACTACTGTTATCTATGATGTAGCAGATCATTAACATTTGTGTGTGATTAATTACATTATGTAATCACGTGTAATTAATTAGAGTAGAGATCCACACTATAATAACTACCTACTGTGACCGTCCACATATTGTTCATACTATTTCAATTCTAGTTGCACATATATCTCCTTTTGGCCACCATACCTTTCTGAATCTAAACATATTGTTTGCCCATATATGGTCTTTCTTATTGTGAATTTTTGCCGTAAATCTCTGTTGCCACACTCATCTCTAAAAAGCTTATCATATAGCCTCTCTCTTCACTACATGTATACATCTCAAGTCGCCCTTCCTGTCTGTCTGTCCATATCCCCCTTATATAAACATCACGTGTAAGGGATGTGTGTAAGGGATGTTAAAACACGTGTTCCTTTCATTGTCCTCCCAAAACTCAACAACACGTCCATATATGGAAATGTCATCACCACATGCACACCATATACACCATAAACACAAGTCCCCCCCAGAAGGCAACTTCAAAGTCCCCATGCAGCTGCCAGAAGCAGATGTAGGGGGAATTCAAAGATGGCTGATCAACCTAACGGTTGGTGAGGTGGCCCCCTTCACCGCAGGTGGAAACCTAACATTTGGTTTCCACCACACCACAAACATGCTCTCCTCATTGTCCTCTTGCCCCCTGCTGCCCAACAGCAGCTGGAAGGTACCTACATATAGTGGACATGCTGGATGTGACGGAGGACCTCCTAGCCAACAACACCGCCTACAAGGGCGAAGATGGCCTAGGAGTGTGGCCAGTGGGAGCTTGGCGCCAGTCCTCCAAAAAGGATTGGGCCACCCTCGTGGAGGAAGAGGAGAAAGCTTTGCTATACTCCCTGGAAGAGAGCGGTGAGAAATGGTTGGTGAGGTGGCCCCTTCCTCCTATAAACAAGTGGTACCCTTTTGAAGAGGCCGAGGCACTGAGCATTGAGAAGAAACATTGTGGCCCTGATTTGAGGGAAGGAACTGATGGGGAAGAGGGGAACCAAGGTCCCCTGGCCCCCATCCTTGCCTCATTAGAAGGCGTGGTCGACATCACACTGTGTGCAGCTATTGTACTTTAACATGGGCATAATGTTCTATGGGTGCTCTTTAAATACAGATAAGGAACGAAGCTGTGCTTAAACAAGCTTGGGCAAACCTCCACAGCAGATCACTTGTGAGTTTGCTGCACACACACACACACACACACACACACAAGAAGATATACACAAGATATAAAAATCCATTTGAATAAAGTTTCTGAGGATGTCATTGTGGGCACTATTTGTGTAAAGGTGTGCAAACATTCAACTACAAAAGTAACCACGTGTGCATGTGTGCATGTGTGTGTATGTGTGTGTGTGTTTGTATAAACACTTTGCCAAATAAAGCCCACTCCCTCTTCCCCACCTTCCCAACCTGTTTGAACTCTGCATGTGTAACTTCAGTATTTTAATTTACATGTATGTTGTCATGGTCAGTGTCCCCCACCAAGCTGTGATCGATCGATTGGCTCTCGAAAAGTGTGAGGTGATTTGGATGAGTAACGGGGACATATGGAAGCGAAATAAAGACATATCAACAATGGTTGTAGCCAAGATCGGTGAGATCATAAACAAACCAGAGTTCTTTGGGGGCACCTGTATCAAGAGAGGCTGCAGAGAGAGGGCATCTCTGGAGGACCAGCTGCCCCCAATAGGACACCTGGTATTTGTCATTCATGGGATTAGGCAGAACATGGATTCATCCGACATCTCCTAAAGCACATCAGAGTGAGTGATGTGTGTGTTATGGTGACATTGTGCACCCCAGATTACATGCATGTACGTGCGTGTATCGATAATTATTATATTGATAGATACATGTATGGGGACAGCTTCTTTTTTTCCTTCATGGAAATGGATTGTGTACATGTACATGTAAGCTTATGTATCAATGATGTCGACATCTGTTTAACTTTGATTTTTAAAGGTAAATTGTACGCTGATGAAACGTGATTTAGCCTGTTAGTACTATAATTTTGAATGTGGGGGGAAAAAAATTGTGTTTAATTGTGTCCATCCTCAGCATGTTCAGTTTCATCTGCCATGAACACAGAAATCTCAATACATTATGTTAATTGCAAGTTATTTGCTGCTATTCTACTTGAGTCACCTGACATCACCTGATACCACCTGACATCACCAGGCTCACATGTACATGTACATAAGCAATTAAACAATTGATGGGATGATATCACATTCTGGCAATATGCACTAAAAGATTACTTCTTGGTGATCACTTGTTAGCATGTGAAAATACGTTTTGCAATAATATTTAATAACCTCTGACCGTACTAAATAACAGTTAATAACTTCTGACCGTATTAAATAACATTTAATAACCTCTGACTAATACACTGAATGGTATTTAATAACCTCTGCTGCTTCAGGGAGACATGTGCTCAAGTCGCCAAAAAGAGATGAGGGTTGAGTTCCTCTGGATTGGAGGACATCTCTGACCCTGGATGATGGGGTGTAAATTTAATATGTGTGTGTGTGTTTGTGTGTATATATGTACTTCAGGGGCATAGACAGCTTTTTAAAACTGGGCGGGGGGAGGGGGGGGGGGGCGGGCTAACTTTAACCACTTAACCATAACTTGTCACAAGCTGATGCCTCCTACCTTGCTAAGTTGAATGCATATTCATATTCATATTTTTGGATAGTTCCAGTGATTTAATAAAAGAGTGAAGCCTATTTAATAATATGTACTAGTTTGCTTGTTGCAGCTTTGCTTGCAATATATACATGTATAATTGTTCACTACTTAAAAGAATCTATGCAATTATCTCCCTCTGGAGCAGAAAGACACCACCACAAACATGCTCCCCTGCCCCCTGCTGCCCAACAGTAGCAAGTGGAGGAGGATAATGACAACCTGGTGGAGATGCTGGATGTGACGGAGGACCTCCTAGCCAATAACACCGCCTACAAGGGTGAAGATGGGCTACGATTGTGGCCAGTGGGAGCTTGGAGCCAGTCCTCCAAAAAGGATTGGGCCACCCTCGTGGAGGAAGAGGAGTTAGCTTTGCTCGACTTCCTTAAACAGAGCGGTGAGAAATTACCCTCTCCTGTGAAGCAACCAGCAGCCTCCCCTTAAAACGACCTGCAGGCAGGACTCCCACGTGGTATGTCTTGAGGATGAGGTTTGTTAGCCTTGAGTTGACGCGTTGTGTACCCCCTTCTCTCCACAGATGCATGCATGTCTCTTAGGAACAGATCTACATGTACATGTATGTTCTGATAAAGGTATGTGGGAGGGGATGTGTGTGCCCTTAGGAACACTGTCACTTTTTGAGAGATTTCTGAACGTATTATAAGGACTGAAATCTATGAGGCTATAACACTGAGCTTATAATTAGAGTGGTGGTTTTATAATTGAACAATACATTGGATGGTAACACCACAGCCCCTCCCCCTAGCAGGGTGGGAGGGATACTACAGCCCCTCCCCCTACTCAGGGTGGGAGGTATAACAGCCCCTCCCCCTAGCCCTACTAATTAGACATGTTGATTACATGCTCATGTGCATGTGGTAAAGGTTTGTGTGGATAATAATCTTCCTTATATGGTCATGGGTATCCCCTACTACAAGTACAAAATGGAACACATGAAAAATAGTCCATTTATAACAGCTCTACCAATAATGGAGTTACATTTACATGTACATGTCCACGTGGAAGGGCTGGGCTCTGTGATCTACATACATGTCCATGTGGAAGGGCTGGGCTGTGTGATCTACATACATGTCCACATGGAAGGGCTGGGCTGTGTGATCTACATACATGTCCACGTGGAAGGGCTGGGGTCTGTGATCTACATACATGTCCATGTGGAAGGGCTGGGCTGTGTGATCTACATACATGTCCATGTGGAAGGGCTGGGCTCTGTGATCTACATACATGTCCATGTGGAAGGGCTGGGCTGTGTGATCTACATACATGTCCACATGGAAGGGCTGGGCTGTGTGATCTACATACATGTCCATGTGGAAGGGCTGGGCTGTGTGATCTACATACATGTCCACGTGGAAGGGCTGGGCTCTGTGATCTACATACATGTCCATGTGGAAGGGCTGGGCTGTGTGATCTACATACATGTCCACGTGGAAGGGCTGGGCTCTGTGATCTACATACATGTCCATGTGGAAGGGCTGGGCTGTGTGATCTACATACATGTCCACGTGGAAGGGCTGGGCTGTGTGATCTACATACATGTCCACGTGGAAGGGCTGGGCTGTGTGATCTACATACATGTCCACGTGGAAGGGCTGGGCTGTGTGATCTACATACATGTCCACGTGGAAGGGCTGGGCTGTGTGATCTACATACATGTCCACGTGGAAGGGCTGGGCTGTGTGATCTACATACATGTCCATGTGGAAGGGCTGGGCTGTGTGATCTACATACATGTTTATGTGGAAGGGCTGGGCTGTGTGATCTACATACATGTCCATGTGGAAGGGCTGGGCTGTGTGATCTACATACATGTCCATGTGGAAGGGCTGGGCTGTGTGATCTACATACATGTCCATGTGGAAGGGCTGGGCTCTGTGATCTACATACATGTCCATGTGGAAGGGCTGGGCTGTGTGATCTACATACATGTCCATGTGGAAGGGCTGGGCTGTGTGATCTACATACATGTCCATGTGGAAGGGCTGGGCTCTGTGATCTACATACATGTCCACGTGGAAGGGCTGGGCTGTGTGATCTACATACATGTCCATGTGGAAGGGCTGGGCTGTGTGATCTACATACATGTCCATGTGGAAGGGCTGGGCTGTGTGATCTACATACATGTCCATGTGGAAGGGCTGGGCTGTGTGATCTACATACATGTCCATGTGGAAGGGCTGGGCTCTGTGATCTACATACATGTCCATGTGGAATGGCTGGGCTGTGTGATCTACATACATGTCCATGTGGAAGGGTTGGGCTCTAGATCTGTGATCTACATACATGTCCATCTGGAAGGGCTGGGCTCTGTGATCTACATACATGTCCACGTGGAAGGGCTGGGCTGTGTGATCTACATACATGTCCATGTGGAAGGGCTGGGCTGTGTGATCTACATACATGTCCATGTGGAAGGGCTGGGCTGTGTGATCTACATACATGTCCATGTGGAAGGGCTGGGCTGTGTGATCTACATACATGTCCATGTGGAAGGGCTGGGCTCTGTGATCTACATACATGTCCATGTGGAAGGGCTGGGCTGTGTGATCTACATACATGTCCATGTGGAAGGGTTGGGCTCTAGATCTGTGATCTACATACATGTCCATCTGGAAGGGCTGGGCTCTGTGATCTACATACATGTCCACGTGGAAGGGCTGGGCTGTGTGATCTACATACATGTACATGTAAACATGTACATGCAGGGCCGTCGCTGCCATACAAAAAGTGATTCGGTTGTAGATAATTGTGGATGTGTAGGCGGAGCCACCCCGGGGAGGGTGCGGGAGGAGGGGGCACTCCTCCCACCCAGCTAGGGGTAAGGGGGAGTGCTGTAAGCTCTCCCATCAGGGTGTGGAGCTCCGCCCCAGAAACCAAAACATTTTGCGTTGTAAACCACTCCAAAACTACATGTACGAAATAATAGTACGTATAGAACTGAACTCATCGTCCACTCATTTAGAAAATACAGCCTCTGCTAGGGTGAGTTGGTCCACTGAGTAGCTGTATGAGATGCACAGGTGCATGTCCCTAAGGAACAGCTCTATGTGGGAGGGGATTGTATGTGCCCTTGTGAACACTGTGACCTGGGGATGATGGGCTAGTGGTGCAGTTATAACTTTTGGTCATGTTGAATTTGATGGAACAAGAAGAGATATGAAAATTCAACACTCATAGTGTAACACCACTTCGAATGCTGGCAGCCATTGTTAATCTTCCCTCATTGGATCAAGTGTTTTTTGGTTCGTTTCCATAGTCACAGGTGTCCAAACACCACTTAGCGACTATGAAAATACAAAGTGAACAAATACTTGACCCAATGATAAAGATGGCTACCAGCATTTGAAGTGGTGGTGTCCCAACTGAGTGCATGAGAATCCCACACATCTGATCAGCTATTGCTACTCATCTACACCACCCTAAAAGTTTGGATAGAGTTGCTTTTGGAAACAGCAAATTTATTAGTTATTAAATTCTAATGAACCTTGTAATATTCATCACTGCTTCATGTACATGGCAACGTAACATCCATAAATGTGTACAAAACCTTGTAGACAACAATGGCCAGGCAATTCTAATTATTCAGAGGATTGTAGTTAATGAACAGTACAACTTGGGGCATGCATGTATGAATTTTTATGTATGATAACGTGCATGGGAAGTGGTGTTAGAATTATGAGATTTAGGTCGTCCAAATTTGCCTAGAATGACTCACCCCCTCCTTTGATGGTACCACATACATGTGTACACTCTAGTGGCTTCATGTTTTTGATAGGTGTTGTTGATTACCACCCACTCCAGGCTGGTGATACTCCATTACACCTTGCTGCTAGGGAAGGTCATACTACATGTGTGGAACATCTCCTCTCCACTCCTTTACATGATTTACATGTATGTGTATTATACAGACACTTTCATTATAATTTCAGTCTCTTAAGATGAACTAATTACATGTACATGTACATGTAGTAATTGCAGCTTGCAAAATGGCAATTGCAAATATACGATCATTCAAACACGAGCTTTTTTTCCGTTATGGGCAGAGGAGGGGGGAGGGGGTCAGGTGGTACACCACAGTAGGTCCCCACCCCCTCCTTTGATCTACATGTGTACACTCTAGTGGCTTCATGCTTTTGATAGGTGTTGTTGATGACCATGAACTATCGTACCCACTCCAGTATGGTTATACTCCATTACACCTTGCTGCAAGGGGAAGTCATACTACTTTCCACTCCTGGTATAGATGTGAGCATTAAAAATGGGGTGAGTTTGGCCTGGGATTGAATGTTAAAAGTTGTGTTGTATGAAAAATTTCCATGTTTTAATACACGTACATACATGTATGTGTGCTAATAAAAATGTGTGTGCTAAATTTTTTTTACATGTACATGCCCTTAGCAACAGTGTGAGGGATGTAAACCTGAGAGCAAATGGTAGAGTTTTGTCTAGAATGTAAATAAAATACTACAATAAAATATGGAGCTTCTAAAACTAGGTATAACCGGACCTCCTCGCGTTCAGAGGCGTAATAAAACTTTTCACTTGAATAATGTAACTCTAAAACATAAGGCTTTATTTTTAATTCACTTTGGAGATCATTCAACCATCAGTTAGAACTGTAAGAAACCCAATTGAGATGGAGGAGCTACATTGTAGCATATTAAAACTAGGGAAATTGTAAGTGTTTCGCAACAGTTGGTGAAATCATATATGTCCAATATGCAAAACTGTAGTGGCCGACCTATACATTGAGCTATCATCGAGCTACATGTATCTATATACAAAAAAGTGAGCCCTTAAGTGGGACTATTGTTGGGTTTTAATGTAAACTGCCATATTAGAATAGGTCGCTTTTACTGGAATGGATCTGAATAACAGCATCCTATAACAATACCCTTTGCCCCCATGTACATGTAGTTAAAAGTATTAAAACAGTTAGTAAACCTTTAAGCAAGTAAGCTAAAACAGTGTGTTTGTATTTGTTAGGTGAAAGGGAAAGCACCTATCCCTGTGAATAGTAAAGACGCCATAATAGATCTTAGGTAAATGAAATAGAAAGCAGGCTTAGCATTTGGTAAGGCCAAACTGTACCCAGAACAGTCAGTGAAGACTTACGTCTTATGAATTCTCCGATCTGTTATGTGTAATCTCAATAATCTTTGCTTGAATATTTATTGTTACTCTACTACAGTTTTAATCATGCTTTGCTTAGCTGAATTCTGGCGTTTCCTAAGAGGTTGTAGAAGAGGTACATGTACATGTAGGGGTTGGAACCTCATTCTTTTTGTGTAGCGATGCCAATGTCGACCAGGTTAGTTATTGCACATTGAGACTTACATGTAGTGCTCTCATCTGGTCATTTTCAATGAAGGTCATAAATAAAGTGAAATGCAATTTTGAGTTATTGTGAATAATCATTAATTTGGAGGCGTTGGCCTCTCGCCTAGCCACTTCTTCATCCAGGTCCAAATGTATAGTATTATCTGAGCTGTATAGCCGGCTCAATCTCCATTTGGTTAGGGCAAATGTGAGGGCTATTTTGTGCAGACTTTCCTGCCCTCATCAGGAATACATTTGAGTTTGTATGTTGTTTTGTGACTTGTGTTTAGTTATTTTATTCCCAACATTAAAATCAATTAAATAAAAATAAAATACAAGTACAGTTCATATTTGAGAGAAGTGGGATTTCATGAAGGAGGAGTGTTAGTGCAAAATGGTTGAAACAGCTTTCTGATGACCTTGCTATTGTTTTAATCAATGCACACGACGTACGTGTTTTGGTCGTACCATTGAAATTAAAAAGCTAGTAACTTATCATATGCACCAGCAATGTGCGATAGTATTCACTTGCTATTTGGATTTGATTAAAAACTGCGTAGTTAATTTAGGCAAGGTTATTAAACCTTATGTTACTTTCAGTAGCCCGGAAATGTAAACATAGCATATCACGTGATGCACCAAAACGTCACAACATGATACAAAAATGCTGAATCCAAAAATATAATTCGTTTTTCTCTCTTTGTGATAAGCACTGTTCCCACTCCAGGATGGTGACACTCCATTACACCTTGCTGCAAAGTAAGGGACCTCATACTACATGTGTGGAACATCTCCTTTCCACTCCTAGTATGAACATAAAGGATTGGATGAGTTGGTCATGTAGCTGTATGAATTGCACAGATGCATGCACAGATGCACAGATGCACAGATGCATGCATGTCTCTTAGGAACAGATCTACATGTACATGTATGTTCTGATAAAGGTATGTGGGAGGGGATGTATGTGCCCTTAGGAACAGTCTGAGGGATGTAGACAGCTGTGAGCAGGTGGTAGAGTTATAACTTTTTGTACATGTAGTGTTCTGACAAATGTCTCAATCAATTTTATTTAGCTTGCTTGCAACAACAAATTCAACACTGCCACTTTTTGAGAGATTTCTGAACATGAGTGAAATCTATGAGGCTATAACACTGAGCTTATAATTAGAGTGGTGGTTTTATAATTGAACAATACATTGGATGGTAACACCACAGCCCCTCCCCCTAGCAGGGTGGGAGGGATAACAGCCCCTCCCCCTAGCCCTACTAATTAGACATGTTGATTACATGCTCATGTGCATGTGGTAAAGGTTTGTGTGGATAATAATCTTCCTTATATGGTCATGGGTATCCCCTCCTACATCTATATTATACAAAATGGAACACATGAAAAATGGTCCATTTATAACAGCTCTACCAATAATGGAATTACATTTTCATGTAGATGTCCACGTGGAAGGGCTGGGCTCTGTGATCTACATACATGTCCATGTGGAAGGGCTGGGCTGTGTGATCTACATACATGTCCATGTGGAAGGGCTGGGCTGTGTGATTTACATACATGTCCACGTGGAAGGGCTGGGCTGTGTGATCTACATACATGTCCATGTGGAAGGGCTGGGCTCTGTGATCTACATACATGTCCATGTGGAAGGGCTGGGCTCTGTGATCTACATACATGTCCATGTGGAAGGGCCGGGCTCTGTGATCTACATACATGTCCACGTGGAAGGGCTGGGCTCTGTGATCTACATACATGTCCACGTGGAAGGGCTGGGCTGTGTGATCTACATACATGTCCATGTGGAAGGGCTGGGCTCTGTGATCTACATACATGTCCACGTGGAAGTGCTGGGCTCTGTGATCTACATACATGTCCATGTGGAAGGGCTGGGCTCTGTGATCGACATACATGTCCATGTGGAAGGGCTGGGCTCTGTGATCGACATACATGTCCATGTGGAAGGGCTGGGGTCTGTGATCTACATACATGTCCACATGGAAGGGCTGGGCTCTGTGATCTACATACATGTCCACGTGGAAGGGCTGGGCTCTGTGATCTACATACATGTCCACGTGGAAGTGCTGGGCTGTGTGATCTACATACATGTCCATGTGGAAGGGCTGGGCTGTGTGATCTACATACATGTCCATGTGGAAGGGCTGGGCTGTGTGATCTACATACATGTAAACATGTACATGCAGGGCTGTCGCCGCCATGCAAAAAGTGACCTGACATGTACTACAGTTATAAGAAAATGAACTGTTGTTGATGACCATGAACTATTGTACCCACTCCAGAGTGGTTATACTCCATTACACCTTGCTGCAAGGGAAGGTCATACTACTTGTGTGGAACATCTCCTTTCCATTCCTGGTATTGATGTGAACATCCAGGGCCTGGTGAGTTGGCCTGGAATTGAATGTTAAAAGATGTGCTGTATGGATGTATGTCCTTTAGAAATACTAGTACAAACGTAAGTACATTGTATGTGGGATGTGCATGCCCTTAGGCTTTGGTGACCCTCCCCCTAGCCCTACCACAGCCCTACCCCCTACCCTACCACAGCCCCTCCCCCTACCTACCACAGCCCCTCCCCCTACCCTACCACAGCCCCTCCCCTACCTACCACAGCCCCTCCCCCTCGCCTACCACAGCCCCTCCCCCTAGCCTACCACAGCCCCTCCCCCTAGCCCTACACTGTACTAAATGAGACATGTGATTACAGCATGTGGTAAAGGTTATAAAGCTTATTTATATGGTCATGGCTGCTGTCATTGCTTCAATTATAAGAACACCAGATTACATTGTACATATAAGACTAAAAAAGTGCCTCTATGGACTGGTCTAAAATGGATTTTAAGAACCACATACATGTAGGCACCCAACAAGATACTTTGGGTTTGGTGAGCATGACTGCTTGGATCCATTTGAAGGTCTTGGTGGTTATGTACACATGTTACACCAAAGATAAGTAACTACTACATGGATTGCAACCCGTAATGTTTAACACTCTCCATCCTTGTATCGCTCTTTCAGTACGGCAACTAGAGGCAATAATCTACATATGGATAGTTGAAGAAAGTATCAGACCTATACCTAGTACTGTGGACATTGATGGCTAGTTACCTTCAGTAGCTGCATTCTCAGGTATACCACACATTGGTCATCATTAGCTCTGGAGGTGGGGCTATGTGGATGGTGGTAATGGAGGATGGGCTGAGTGAGCTCATCATGACAGCTGCCCACAGCCACCATACCACAGGAGAGAGCAGCCAGACATAACATCAGGTGGGAGCAATCAACACCTGGCTCTAAAGGAGTATGATGTCATCTCCATGGAAACATACCTCCAAAGAGGAGCTAGGATCCATGAGGACAGGGGTGACATCATCTCTGGAGCATCTGGCATAGGCTATAGAGCTACCAGGTGACCTTATGTCATGTGATGAACTCTAATATTATTTGTACCTAGTGCATTTTTAGTATTCTTTTTAACTTACATTGTAACCAATATTTGATAGGGGAATGAAACCATGTGCTGGATGACTACAACCTCAGATCAGGTACAACACAGAATTAACCAAACACCTACTGTAACGTTTAAGAAGTTTAGCGTTGCAACTTTTTTTTTTTGCCAAAGAGGGGTCACATGTACCCCGTCCTGCATGGGAAGAGGATCACTTGTACACAGGTCTGCATGGGAAGAGGGAAGGGGACAAAGAGGGGTCACAAGTACATAAGGGAAGAGGTCCATACAGGGACATTGTGTGTGTATGTGTATGTGTGTGTGTGTATGTGTGTGTGTGTATGTGTAAGTGACATCCCCTCAAGGGTATCAGGAGGTCAAAGCCATGGTTGGTCACATGGTTACAATAGCAGAGAATCCAGTCTCCCTACACCATTAACCCTCTCTCTCACACTAATAAATGGTTAACTAGCATGGTAAGGTTACATCGTTATCTATCACATGACAGGGTCATATTCTAGGCATGTGGTCAGGGAAGGGGGGCAGAGAACAGAGGATTATGTTTATATCATACCTAGTGATCCAGTAGGTTGGGGAGATGGAGGTGTTGGTATGGGATGAGTAGTAGTGGCTGATGTAGGGTTGCAGTGAGTTAGCTAATGCCCCTGGAGTGTGCATACATGTATGTGTGTGTATGTTTGGGTGTGTGTGTGCATGGGTGTGTGCATATGTGTGTGTGCATGGGTGTATGTGCATGCATATGTGTGTATGTTTGAGTGGGATTTAATAAATGAAGGTGCATGGATAAAATGACAAGAGGTGGGCATTATCTGGAAGTTACATGTTACATGTACACACATTATGAAGGTTGGGTCACATGTTTTTGAGGTTGCATTGGTAGACAGTAAACAGCCAATCAGATCTCCCCACATGTTAGCTGTTGCCAAGTCTAACCCTTTATTGTACCCTATACCATGATTGGTCATGTTGTTATAATAGCTGGCTGTAAACCCCCGTTACATTATACCAATCCGCAGTGACCATGGATGTATTGTACTTGTGGCTGTGCGTGCATGTAGCTTTGCAATTTGCTCTCCTATGTGAACATGCATTCAAACTCGCAACCCATCCAAGAGTCGTGTCAATATATAGGTGTTTATTGCAACCAAAGTACATGTATGAAATTCTTTCTTGCCACATAATATTCCTTCTTCCTGGCCACATTGAACTGTGCACATGCTGCTGCAGTGGTGGCTGCTCTAAACCACAGGTTGTGCATATATGGCATTTTGAGGTGTCATGTCACAAACTGCTGGGCTTAAACAGGATTACGATTTATAGCTTACACGTACACACGTCACATGCACGCCGGATGACATTGATAACTTATGCTCTGGGCAAAAACCAGTACGGCTTAGGCTGTGTAGGCCGTAACGGTTGCTACGGCTCCGAAATACGACAACATACATGTTTTTACCGCTTCGATGCTTGGTTGACGTTACTAAAACGAACTCGGATGCAAACAAATTTGAACTGATGCTGGGTCTCTTTTGATACTGCTCCAGAATCTTTCTTTGTACACAGTGTCACGTGGCAAAATGCTAAATTGTAATGCAACCATGGGTATCTACTGTGAAGACACGAATCTGCCCTAAACAAACTTTCTTCTTTCTTTGCGCTATAGCCCTACCAAATGCGCGCTTTGCCTTTGGAAAGGCAAATTCCACGGGAGGATGAACTGATTATACAGCCAATATATATATATATAGTATTGCAGCTGTCATAAGTAGTACATTTCTATATATATTAAAAATATACTCTATATATTTGAAAGATCTATTTGGATAACTAATAAATGGGATTGGTCCTACGTCGTATAATATACATTTAAATTAATTAAACATGCAAAAATTTATTGTAAATATATAGTAACAACGTAAAACCATTTGAAATCGCTTTAACACCTGTGCTATGATAGTGGCGTCCCAGTAATTTCTACACCACTTACCATATACTTTTTGACACACCAGAACGATTGTAAGTAATTGCTGACAATCTACCACATACGTATTCTTACAGTGAAGTTGGCAGGTGTGGATACAGGGGGGGGGGGGGGGGGGGGGGGGGGGGGGGGGGGGGGAAGGAAAGAAGAATGATGTGCTTCAGATAGTAGGTTGGTATGTTCCCGTAATTAAAAATTCAGGCCACTGGGATGGACAGTCTAATTTCCTGTGCGTAAGAAAGAAGTTGTGGAGTATATTGTGCCTCTTAGAATATGAAATGACTTGTGCAATGTCCTGCCTCGATCCCATATAATTATGTGAAAATTTTGCGTCCCAAATTAATATCGATTTGCATCGTTTTTATTTTGAAGTACCGTTTCGTCACAAAAACTCTTTTTGCTAGTTTTGTGAGCCCCATTAATTTGTACAAGCGTTCTGTTCTGTCATTTGTAAAATTGTGTTCTGTTCTGTTGTTTAGTCTGGAGGTTGCTTATTCCTTACTTTATGCCTATGCGCAACATACATCAATATAAACACTTCCACGTCAGCTGAATCTGCTGCTTTGCTTATGTATGTATGATCTGACATTAGCAACCTACAAGCATTTGCTAACTCTATTTGAATGTTCACATAGCCCTACCGCATACCTTAATTAATGTTCATCTTTATATTTTAATTAGATGAAGATAAAGATGAAGACCATTATGTGGCACTTGTGCAACTTACTCCTGATCAAAGAAATAGCATGTTCCCATTTCAGAGGAGGAACAATGTCATTGAAGTACAATGATGAACTGAGTCAGGTGAGGTAATTTAAAGTATAACTGCAAATAGCCATCCAATGTTAGAAACACAACTCATTTTGAAACAATTGGTTTTATGACACCGTCTATCTCTTTTGCTATGCGAGACCTGGAGATAAGGGATGGAGTTTGATGATAGAGCTGCATTACACATTGAACACTTAGGTTATAATAATAATAATAATAATAATAATAATTTCATGTGCATGTAATATACACATAGGCAAGTTATAATATCAATGTTTGTACTGCCTTGAAAAGAGAAGTTTTGAAGGCACTATCATGTTGTCAACTGTATTTTATTTGGATTCAGAGCAATGGGCAACTCAGGTGTGTCTTTGTGCATTTCAATTGTAATGCATAAATTTAGATACTGTTATATCCCTTGGATGACCTGCAAATGTTTGTTTCGTGTTGAATGTTGCCAATACTACATCCCTATTCATGCTTATTTGCAATTGTGGTATTGTAGATGGAGATTCCATTTCAAAAGTTCTGGAGATCAGGAATAGATTTCTGTAGTGGATCGACAATATCTTGTCTACATGCGTGCAACTTATATGTATCTGAAAACTGTGCCAATCGAGATTTCAGTACTTCACAAGGTTGGGTATCAGGTGAAAAGACATTTGTGTACAGAAATGAACAATTTGATGGAGAGTAAGTGAAGCGCACCTATCTAGATTTGTAAGGTATATTAGTCACATAATTGGCATTGGGCTCTATCAGCTGGGGGAGAGAGAGCCATTTTGAGAGAACCATATATCATGAAGGAACCATATAGCCATTTGTATCCAAAAACAAATTTAGTGTGCAGTAAAGTGTAGAATCAAACTGTATATGCACGTGCACAAATTGAATGGTACTGTATAAGTAATGGTTAATTGGGTAGGGTTAGTCAGTGGTGATTGGTTCCATATACTGCGTAAAACCATTGTAGCCTGGACACCAGACTAAAGATGCCACAGGTTGCAGATACTAGCTGTATATTAGTTTGAAATACAATTACCAATAACATTTTAAATACATTACCCGCTCGGTCATAAGGCCACTCTAAGTGGTAATCTTGTTTCTCATCCCCCACCTGCATGCGACTTATTGAAAATAGCCAATTTTCAGAAACTGTGTCACTGCGCATGCGTCATAGGTATTTTCAAAAATGGATTTACTAATCGATTGCAGCCTATTGTGTATTTGTAGTAACAGTTTTGTCATTCCGTGGACAATGACAGCAGAAAATGTTCCTGAAAGTGCTGGTGAACAATATTCTTTTATCGGGCTCCCTGTCACTCATGGAGCAATCCTAGCCAGTTGAGAGGATTATGTCCACTTTGAATTTAGGTTTACAGCATGTGGGACGTATGAGAAAAAAAATGAATGATGAATTTGAATGAATTGAAACAAGTCAATGGCTATTTACAGTGTTTTACATATTAATGCTTTTTTAGACGCTCCACAGTACAACATTGAAGCATTCTAAGCAGTAGTAAACCCTTTAATGATGCTTTTGTTATAAATTCCATGCATGGATGAATAAGCATGGCTCCTAGTCTACCAATAGTGTTCAGCCAGTTAAAATGGATACCAGAGTCACCCAACGTACCCACCCATCTTTGAAACAAAAAACATACCTAGGAAGACGCTCCATTTGCTTTAAGCTTGAGGCATGTAAAGAGTACAGGTATGATGCTACAGTGGGAGGGATGTAACATGATTGTACTCCTAACAAAGGTTGTTAGCATCAGAGAGAAAAGCTGGAAGAAATACTTGATGATTTTTCTTTCACTAAATGGTACACCCTTTCAATATTTATAAATGGAGGGAAAATTGGCTGATGTATAAATATTTCATGTGGAACGCCTGTTGGAAAGTTTTACTATGCAGTGACATATCCTGCTACATATGTGTACCACGCTAAACCAATGATAATAGTGATGGAAAATATCGAGGATCGATCAGCAATGCCTTATTAAATGTGATGTATGTAAGAGCAAACTCCCCCATTTCTAAGTGGTAACTGAAAAGTCTTTTGCATAGTGTTTTATACTTTGTTCTTACAATTCATTTTTAAATGCATATATGACATTTCTGGTAATTAGAATATTGGTTTTGTGTCAGAAAATGCACATAACAAAACTGAAGTCCATAAGCTACACCCTGAGATGCTGAAAATCCGCCATCCTGCACTAAAAACCAATAATGGCCAGATGAGAAACAGGATTACAAATTGGAGTGGCCTAAAGAAAATTCGCAGCACAATCATAGAGAAAATCATTAAACCATTAGTGCTCATTGCAACCGATACAATAACTAATAGTTGGCTTAGTCCCAATGAATACGCTTTATTCTCTATGATTGAGCTGCGAAATTACCCTATGACCGAGCGGGTGCTGTAGCACTGTAGCCTGTGTGCCACCAACTGTATGTGTATGTATGTGTATGTGTATGTGTGTGCGCTGCATTGCCGTGTGTACTTAAAAATATGATTCTAATGGGTCAGCTGTTAAATGGGCAATGCTGTAAAACCTGAAATCAATGGTTACTAACTTTATCTAAATTATCATTTCTGAAAATGATTTGCTAATCTGATTTGAGGATTAAATTCGGAACCCTCCAAAGATTGTCAAGTTGATGCATGTGAAACACATGATAGCTTGCGTGTAACCTTGGGATTAAATTCAGTGGTGGATACAATAGAGGGGGGGGGGGGGGGGGGGGGGGGGTTCCAGGGGGTCGTAACTCCTCCTCATCAGTGCCATGCATGAAATCAGTTATTATATCATTTGCGTTATGAAATCATTATTATACCCACGTGTCTTATTGTCGGCTGACCGCAGTGCAAATGATTGCCTCCGTATCCAATCCCTGGATAAAATGGGTCTGTCGCAAATTTAATTTTTGGTTTCCCTCCCCCTCATCAATTATTCATGTCGTACTCCCCCCCCCCCCTTCACAAAATTCCTGCATCTGCCCCTGAAATTGGCGCTACAGATATATCATCGGCTTAAGGATTCCATAAATGGTGTAATGGATTACGAGACCAATGCAATTAATGGTATAAACTCTAACAGATAACTATTGATTTTGTTTGCATTTCATATTCTCAATATGCATAAAATTAATCTCTACAATTTAGTACAATTAAAAAAAAGTAAAGTTTATTACTATGCATTGCACCTGCATAGTAGTTATCTGTGTATAACTTCAATACAGGTTTTCAGACTGTTGTTGGGTTAATGACATTGGAGCTGGTTCTTGGGGACTAAGGATAAGATCGAACTTTACTAACAACTCTTCACCCATTACAACAATGCTACCAATTATACGACTGCAGTATGGTTGTGGTACCACCATCAAAATTCCAGGTATTGTTAACTATTGATGTAATTCATCATCACAACACATCATAATCCTACATGCAGTTGATGATTGTGATGGAGATGTTGTTAGATGCAGATGGGCAAAAGCTGAACAACGTGAATGTGGTAGCTACTGCCAAACGATATCGGGAAGCATCAATAATGTAATACAATTAATCTGTATGATGCAGTAATTGTTTCAATAAATGTTTATTTAGTGCACACTGGACATTGGCTCAACTGGCATTGGAAAATATGGAATTGCCATCCAGATTGACGATTTTGTATCTCTGACATCAAATGTTCCCCTCAGCAGCATTCCACTGCAGTTCATTATTGATGTATGCAACAGCACAAGTCCTTGCAGTGACCTTCCACGTATCATTGGTACATTGCCAGACAATTCATATGTTCCAGTGTTGTCTGATTCTACATGGAGGTACAACATTACAGCTCAGAGTAGCATTGGCAGCAAGTAAGTATACCTAGAAAAATAAACTTTTCATAGAAGCTTATAACTTCCTTTTTTGTCTCCACAGTATAATTGAAATTATCACTGTTTCTCCAAAAGGAATGGCAAAATCACCTATTCTTAAAGGCAACAGTTTCCAGGAATGGTATATTACACTGAATTGGAGACCTGATTACTCGCAGTACGGAGCGAATATTCTTTGCTATGCTGCTGTTGACAATCTTGGGTGAGTTGAACTGATGAGAGTGCAAGAATTGATTTAGCATGTGTAATAGCAACACAACTTAGAAGATAATGTCAGTCATGATTGAATTTGAACAATGCTTTATACTAGAATGCCACCTTTTGCCCCGGTTACGAATCCAGGCTACAATTGCATTTGTTCCCCCTCCCCCCCCCCCAACCATCTAAAATTACATTGGCTAGTCACCTATCTCAGAATTGATTTGAATGCGTATGGCATGTGTGATTAAGAACAGCACCTAAAAACCAGAGAATTACTTAATAAGATGTTACTGATCGATGAAATACTTGCTGCATGCTAGTCACTTTTGCAATCCATGCCTTGTGGTTCTGGATCACGTTCCATTATGCATTAAGTAAATGTAGTGAAGTATGAACTGATATAACTGTTGTACATGCAGCATAAAGAATTGCTGCCGGCCAAAGGCTATTGCAAAATTGAATGAAACTGATATACCCATGTAGGCCATTCACTAAGTCTGACAGAATGAGTATATCAAACCATTATCACATGATATCACACTATTAAATACCCTGAATCACGCATGCACTGCAGAACTAATAGTTCCCTATACGATAACCTTGCATGGCCTTAAAAAAGCTTCTGGCAAAATGTCGTTTCGCTATACTGATATAAAAGTTAGCAATAAAGTAGTATTCTCCTCTGGTAGAGTCATTATAACAACGCGAATGACTTACTATTTGCAGCACATCCTACCATGCCATTTCTCTATATGACACATACATGTACATGCAGTGAGCATTTGCCCTAGGAGTTCAAAACATAAGTATCCTTCTGCAGTAGAGTTAAAACAAAAATTGGTGCATACGTAGAAGAGTCCTGTCAGTACTGATTTGTCCTAGCTGTTCATTACTTTTTATTTTACCCATTGCAAAAATGCAAAAGTGCGAGCACCTTTTCTTGCTCGAGTCGTGCCAATTATCTGTACGCAACCATTTGATGAGACGTGGTTTGCCTTGTCCACTAGGGTCTGAAAAGATCGTTCATGGCTTGAGGTCTTGTGTCCAGAATAACTGGGGAGATGAGAACTTTACTTTCCAACCAATGCAACTAATGATTCAGGCACATTACTTCAATATGCTTTTAGCATGACAGGCATTATTTTTCAAACTGTCAGATGCCTACCTGTATGCAGCTATGCTGAAAGGGCAACTTTCTTTGTACCACTGGCCGAAAATATCGACACTTCTCTAGGAACCTTACCAGAAGCCAAATGGTTGACAACACACCTCACATGAGAAGATATGGATGTGGCCATGGCAGCTGCATTCAACGTCCTTCAAAACTAGGCAAATCATTCTCTGTGCTGATGTTGGGACTAGATTGAGTAAAAGCATATCTCTGTATGCGCTCATGTCATTGTGAGACAAATTGAGAGGCCACCAGCTGGTGACAGTGATTGATTTCTGTTCATCTATGTTTGGGAATGTTGCCGAGACTCATATGTGAACGCCGGCCCGCGTAGGGCCAGGCCGGTGGGAGACATCATCATGATTGTACATATCAAACTAGAAGTGCAATTTGTGAAGTTACGCTTCAACTAAGGGCAGGCACTTAGCCTTAGGAACAAGTCAGGGCCCAACTTAGGGGGCGACTCCAAACTATTTTGGAAAAGATAACGTCATCTTGAAGTTGCGGGGGGGGGGGGGGAGGGGGGGTAGGAGGGTCTGGCACGTTCGCAGATGACATGTACAGAAAAAGAAAGGGGCTTTCAGTTTCCCACAACCTTGGATATCAATGACATTATGAGGGGGGTGGGGGGGGGTTATAATGAAACATCACAATGATGTTATCTTTTCCAAAATAGTTTGGAGACGCTCCCTTCAATTGCCGGTCCATGTACGCGTAGACGCTACTTCAGAGCAAATTTCAGGTATTAATATCCTCCAATTGGCTCCAAATAATACCATAAGCATCATAATTTAAGGATTGTCACAATTCCTTAACGATTCCTAGCGTAATTATGGCGTTGGAATATCTCGAAGTGGTCAGATTCCTTAATGCTGTAAGAGATGTGCGATATTAGAAGCACACTTGGAAAGAATGCCCGACTCAATATAACTACGGTATTGTCAGCTTAGGTGGTGGTGTGGTTGGGGGCAAATTAGTAACCTTTCTCTGCATATAACCATCAGTAAAGAAAAAGGTATGCCCCCCCAAACACACACACACACACACACACACATACACACACACACACACACACACACACACACACACACACACACACACACACACACACACACACACACACACACACACACACACACACACACACACACACACACCAAGCCACAGATTCCTTATGTCTTAATTGTGACATTCCTTAAACAATGACGCTTACGGTACTGGGTATTCATTTTCTTACTGATCCTTCTATCAGGTTAAACTACATGTGGCATTGTTTATTCCATTGCTATATACGATACATTCAATTTAATACGCAATCATAGATAATTTGACAAGCAAAAGAAAAGTAATGCTCGCATTCAAAATATATGGCAAATTACAAGTTCAGTGCCTAATAACTTTATGATGGATAGTCCAAATTTAGATGCATAAGACAATTTGGTAGAGGCTTTTTGTAGTTCACAGAAAATAAAAATAAAAACTTGGAAAAACTACCCAGAAGGGTGATTTTGCTAGATACTGCCCCATATGCGTATACACATAGACGTCAACTTAACATTAAATTATAGCAGATGCTTAAAAATACTAATGAAAGGGAAGGATGGTTGAAAATCGTTGTTTGTAAATGCTGCCATAAACTGCCATGTGTTTTTCACTTCAATTATTTCATCGGTGCTTTGCTCATTAATCCTTGGTCAAGACTAAATGGAAACGAATCAAAGCATGCATGCGTAATTCCAAAATGATACCAACATACAGTCCCAGATTGAAATTTCTTGCTCAATCATTGTGAACATACATTGTGTACATTGGACTGAGAAACTCTCAGGGATCACAGTGGTTGCTATTAACACTCACACAATGAACACAAATAGGTAGCTTGGTCACTATATTTTCTGCTTGGAAATTTTATCCACATTAATTAAGCATGGATTGTGAATAAAACTGTATGGTAAACAATAATATGAAGGTGTGTTTTTAACCATTCTACAGACGAATGTCAGCAAAGAACTGTTTATTTCTCGTTGTTGGAGGTAAGTATATTTTACCTGTGTGATTATGGTAGCATATCTTTTAACTAGAGTGCTTTATGGTCTCACAGAAACTATTCATGCATAAAGTATAAACATAGTGCTATATATTGATGATGAGGAGCACAATACATTGGTGCCATATAATTACAGTGGACACATTCAATAACCAATAAACAGATGTGATAGGTGCCTCACAATCACTCATGCAGACACACATGTACATACACACCAACTGTGTATTATCACATTTGTTTGCCCCCCCCCCCCCGGCCCCCTCCCCCCCCCGCCCCCCTCCCCCCCCCCCCCCCCCGCCAACCACCCTCACCCCTGGCAATACCAGTCATCGACACAGTGATTGGAGACCCCCTATATGCCGTACCACTGCTGCTGAATGTATCAAACGCACTAGATGGTCCTGCACTGTGCTATGAGGTCCATGGAGCAGCCAACAAGACATTTAACATTGTATCGGACACCTACACCTCTGTGAATGTCTACTACAGCCCGGCTATCAGTGGCTCTGACCATGTTCCCATCAACATTATCACAAAGATTGGAATACTTGCCATTGATAGCAGTGGTGCCTGCCAGAGGATACTGGTAGTCTTGGATGGGTGTACTGTCTTTGTTAATGGTGCCCAGATTACTTGGTACCAGCAGGCCGACATTGGGGTCAGACAGATCAGTGATAGAGTGAGGGTCTCTGTTCCCAATGGTGGAAGCCCCAACCTAGTCTTGTGGGTTGTGTGTGAACAGAGGCTCGATGTGGAGATGATTCGTTTTGTCATATCTCGCGGACAGAACCTTAGACCCACATCTCATGGAATCATTGGTAAGGACATTATCCCTTGTGGTTTTGAATAATTGGGATGTGGAATTGGTGTGGGAGGATTAGATGTGGAGATGGATTACTGAAGAGGGTGTAGGTGATGGAATGGGGGTTCAATCAATCACATTGATAGTGTTACCTATTACACTTGGCATTGCTCAGATTGCTGCATTGTGAGCCACCACAGATGATGAAATATGTGCAGCTTTGTGAGACTGCTATTTGACAATGCAATATCAATTCGGTCATGTTGTGTCTTAGCAAAATGCTTACACATAATTGGCAGTTTTCGGAAGTGTTAAATAGTAAAAAACTATACAAAAATGTGACATTTCCACCTCCCTGCTGGTTCAAGTCCATTGTGCATGCATGTTGCGTCACACACATAACAACGAATAGAACAACATCAACAGCAGCATCGCAAGGCAGAACACAGGGAGCTGGGAAAAAAAACCCTTCAGTGCGGGAAAACCCTATGGGACAAAACCTGCACCCAGGAAAACGCACCCTAACTAATTGAATTGTTTCTGTCCAGACACACATGATACAGTTCATATATTATCTCTGCAAATATAATCGTTATCATAATTTATTGGCCCTTCCCGTGTATATCTGCGCTGTAGCTAACCGCGGCACTGTTTCGTATACATGTAATTGCACGCAAAATACATCATGAATATACTTAATGAGTCGTCCTGAAAAGGGGGGGGGGGGGGGGGGGGGGGGGGGCACGTGCCTCTGGTGCCCCCCCCCCCCCCCCCCCCCCCCCCACCGGCATTATGTGATTGAAAGCAGAAATGGAGAGTTCAAGAACTGTGTCATGTGTTTCTGGACAGAGCGGATAGATGCAATGATGCCATCTCAATGTGCAATTTTTGATGCTGTGAAGAATAATCTTCCCCTTGCAATGTTTGTTGATGCTCGAGGTGGTACAGGGAAAAGTCGGAAAACATTCATCCTAAACACACTACTGGCTGCAGTACGCACCATGAATGAAGTCTGGAGTACTCCAGAAGTTGCCCTTGCAGTGCTGTTGCCAGTAGTGGCATTGCTACAACTCTTTTAAAGGGTGGCCAAACCTTTCACTCCCACCGATACATCCTACAGCCACATCAACTTGCAGCATACCTGTTCAAAGTGCAACAGCAGAGTTGATACACTGTGCTTGACTAATTGTGTGGGATGAAGCACCAATGGCACATCGCTTCTTGCTTGAAGCACTTATAGAAAGATCTGATCAACAGAACTGCACAATTATTTACATTTATACACAGTTCAACCACTTTGTATCACCTAGGCCTAAGATCAGTCTGAATAGGATAACTTTTAAAATCTGCCATGTCATTTTGCATGCATGGTATCCTAACATAGGGGTCAGGGTCTTCACGAAAGAACGCAACGCTATTACATCACTATAACTTGGGATTGAAATTAATTTTCTTTAACCTAAAGTTGCAGAAGTTAGGCAAATACTAACAATCCAATTATTGTAAGCGGTTAAGTAATTGTATCAAAGCCCTCATAAATCAAAATATTCAAAGCCCTCTATTATCAACATTCTTCAAGATTACGGTAAGAGATAATTGAATCTAATAACTACTAATAAGTATCGCAAGGTCTGAGTATGCAGTAGAACAGTACTGATTTCAAGTTACTGAGTTCAATAGTGAGTTATTAACATTAAAAACCGTAATTTGCTTTATAGTTATTAAGATTAAAGCTGTTATGGGTAACTAATTTTAATAACCATCATTTATTACTCCATGATTAATTGAAGTACAATTGATTCTGTATTGGATCATGTAATAGTGAGTTACTATAACTCAAAGTTAATTACAATTGTAGTGGCCTTCAGCATTTTCAAGTTTGATGTTGTTGTTTTGAATATTAACTAGTAAAACGCCAATTAAATTTCATACTTTTTATGGCTATACTTTAGATTATAAATATTGTAATTATTAAAAGCTGTCGTACATTTCTGTTAATTGCAAGGTATTTGATTTTATCTTATGAACTGTAAAAGATAATTGAATTTTAAAAATGCGTTTGGTACAATATATTTGCCTATTCATTGTATTGATAACCCTCTTTAAAAATTATGTTCATTCAAAAGCGTTGCATAAAGACCCTGTATAACCGATGCGTGTGCTGGGGGTGCCGGGAGCAGGATATCACACTGGTATTAACTATACTAGAGACTGGCTCATGCATTATAAAGAAGTGTTTCCTCAAAAATAGATATTAATGAACAAGGTTATGATTACACTGTGTATACCTTCCAAATCCTTGTAGGGCAATTTTGGAATATCCCGATCTCTATGGTTCTCTACTCCGGTGCTCTACCCGCTGGATATGACTCCACAGAGCCATTGTACATCATCACAGTCAACCCACCAAGTGGCCCACCGAGAAGCTTCCTGGGAGAACAATATGGCCGCTCCTGGGACAACACAAAGAAGACCTGCTACTACAGTGGAGATGCCCAGGGGGGAAGTACTGGTGTTGCCAAACCTGATGATTCCGTAATTCAAGGAACCTACATGGATTATGTTACAGGCGACATTTTCAGCCCTGTGTTTCATTACAATCAATTTAAAGGTTGCCCTGCCCCCATGGTTGCTTCTTAAAACAACCACTGGACTGTGTAGTCATACATGTCCACGTGGAAGGGCTGGGCTGTGTGATCTACATACATGTCCACGTGGAAGGGCTGGGGTCTGTGATCTACATACATGTCCATGTGGAAGGGCTGGGCTCTGTGATCTACATACATGTCCATGTGGAAGGGCTGGGCTCTGTGATCTACATACATGTCCACGTGGAAGGGCTGGGCTGTGTGATCTACATACATGTCCATGTGGAAGGGCTGGGCTGTGTGATCTACATACATGTCCACGTGGAAGGGCTGGGCTGTGTGATCTACATACATGTCCACGTGGAAGGGCTGGGCTGTGTGATCTACATACATGTCCATGTGGAAGCGCTGGGCTCTGTGATCTACATACACGTCCACGTGGAAGGGCTGGGCTCTGTGATCTACATACATGTCCACGTGGAAGGGCTGGGCTCTGTGATCTACATACATGTCCACGTGGAAGGGCTGGGCTGTGTGATCTACATACATGTCCACGTGGAAGGGCTGGGGTCTGTGATCTACATACATGTCTACGTGGAAGGGCTGGGCTGTGTGATCTACATACATGTCCACGTGGAAGGGCTGGGCTGTGTGATCTACATACATGTACATGCAGGGCCGTCGCTGCCATACAAAAAGTGATTCGGTTGTAGATAATTGTGGATGTGTAGGCGGAGCCACCCCGGGGAGGGTGTGGGAGGAGGGGGCACTCCTCCCACCCAGCTAGGGGTAAGGGGGAGTGCTGTAAGCTCTCCCATCAGGGTGTGGAGCTCCGCCCCAGATGCCAAAACATTTTGCGTTGTAAACCACTCCAAAACTACATGTACGAAAAAATAGTACGTATAGAACTGAACTCATCGTCCACTCATTTAGAAAATACAGCCTCTGCTGGGGTGAGTTGGTCCACTGAGTAGCTGTATGAGATGCACAGGTGCATGTCCCTAAGGAACAGTTCTATGTGGGAGGGGATTGTATGTGCCCTTGTGAAACTGTGACCTGGGGATGATGGGCTAGTGGTGCAGTTATAACTTTTGGTCATGTTGAATTTGATGGAACAAGAAGAGATATGAAAATTCAACACTCATAGTGTAATACCACTTCAAATGCTGGCAGCCATTGTTAATCTTCCCTCATTGGATCAAGTGTTTTTTGGTGCGTTTCCATAGTCACAGGTGTCCAAACACCACTTAGCGACTATGAAAATACAAACTGCCAGGAGTGATCATGGCTTAGTGTATTAATTCGTTGCAATGTATAGGACGCTTAGATTCCTCTTATGTGTAATATGAGTATATAGGCCTCTCAGGTATATTAAGGCAAGGCTTTTTTATTTTATGCAATTAACTATGACTACACAGTCCAGTGGTTGTTTTAAGAAGCAACCATGGGGGCAGGGCAACCTTTAAATTGATTGTAATGAAACACAGGGCTGAAAATGTCGCCTGTAACATAATCCATGTAGGTTCCTTGAATTACGGAATCATCAGGTTTGGCAACACCAGTACTTCCCCACTGGGCATCTCCACTGTAGTAGCAGGTCTTCTTTGTGTTGTCCCAGGAGCGGCCATATTGTTCTCCCAGGAAGCTTCTCGGTGGGCCACTTGGTGGGTTGACTGTGATGATGTACAATGGCTCTGTGGAGTCATATCCAGCGGGTAGAGCACCTTTTCATGCTTCTACTTTTGTACGCATAATTACTGTATGCAAAATTAATTCTAATTTCGCTGCAGCTATGATGGCATAGTGGGTTAATTAGCAAAAATTGGAACATTACCTCACGTACTAGGATGCTGAGTTCCCCTCTAACTTCTGCGAACACCCCCCTTTTCACTATTCACATCCAGAAATGATAGCCGGTCATCCTGCTTTTTAAATTCAATTTGAATTTAAACCAACTCTATAATGTACTATAAGCAGGTCTCATTGATATATGCACTTCAAAAAATTATTCCATTAACCATTCTTTAACTAAAATCAAGACAAAACCATATCCGTTAAGTAATTAATTTACGGTTTGCGAATCAACGAATACTCCCGTATATCTTCCCATAGACGTGTATGGGTTGAAGCACGCCTGATTTTTCATTTGCCAAAAGGGGCGTCGCTTCCCTAGGCCTAGGATTGTCGCTGATTAATGTACGGTACATGTACATGTAGCGGCTCTTTCAGGATGGTCTTCCGTCATGCATATAAATCATAAATTGTGATGCCAAGAACATGAACTGATGTATTAACGATTGTAATTAAACACATGCATGGAAGCGTGTAAAGTTACGGTTTAAAAAAATTAGTTTCAACATAAACTTGTTGAGGGTTGAAGGCATGTTTTGGAGGAGTGTAAATCAAAACACCCTGATTTCATGATGGCACAATATTCCTATGATCCATGCAAGTGCACAGCAAGTGCATGTAACTGACTATGGAAACATGAGCCAGCAGCCAGTAGGCTATAATCCTTGCCGTTGCTTTACGAGTGACTTCCGTTGGTGTTCTTGAGTGCATGCAAAGGAATCTGTTTATTATACCGAAACGTTTGTAGCTTATATATATAGCATCATTCTTCATACACTATTTCAACATTTTGTTTTGTACACTGCATGCATTGTCAGATGCGCGGGCATAAGCACCAAACACAATTTGCAATGATACTTATACATTCATCGTCTTTTTAAACAGTATACGTGCATGCACTGTTAATATATATAGACCATCTTCAAAGCTATCATATAGAGATCCGGATTCACAATGAAAAAAGCATGCATCCGGCCTTGAGTGGAGCTTTGATTACCTTAATTAGAACGTATACAACAGTCATGTAGTCCAAAGAGATTCCTATATATACATGATCACTGCATAATCATGATTCTGAACCTTGCTGAAAATCAATCCTGCATTTATATATTTGTCTTAATGTTGTGCATCGTAAAAGCCACCATATGCATGCATGTTACCATGGCTAGCATCGAATTCATCCTCATCTTCTCTGGCAATAAAAAGCACCAGGCCAGGCCAGGCCTCCATAGGTGTAGAAGGTTTGGTGAATAGAGTATAGCTAAGAGCTGTTACTGTATATAAACGCATGCATGGAGTCAACTTTATCTGCATGATGTAGAACCCTACTGATATGTCTAGTGGATGCTGTTGCATGTGTTTCTTGTATGTGTTTCTGGAACACGCATGTATTATCAGCTGGGCGCATTATTTGCCATGCGAGTATGTATACGCGTTTATACATTTACTGCAGCTGCATATAGATATGCATGGGTCCTACACAAACTTCTGAAGGCGAGGAACGGTTTCCTGCATGCAAGTTGATATACCCGGACCACTTTTGGCAACCCGGACCGGGCCATTTTTGGCAGCCAAAAGTGGTCTGCCTGGACCACTTTTTGCCCGGACCAATTTTCGCGTTACAGTTCCTTTACTCTACATTGCGAAGCAACTTCAAGTACCAACATTTACGTAATGTTGGAAAGGTCAGAACATTTTAAAAAAAGCCTGGATTAGTTATAATTAGACAGGTCTTTGCATATTGGCACTAGTTAAGTAAATTCTTGTACATTATATCGTAGATTTGGCATTTGCTACTTCCACAAGCATATAAATGATATGTTTTGTGTTTCTGGAATAGCCAAGTAATATAGACAAAATTTTGAAAATGTACAAACCGTATGTTAAAGAGTGCTTTGTAAAACAATAAAGTTATGCTTGTTATACTTTTTCTGTGACAATTAAATTGTCTGCATAATGCATCTTTTTAAGAACTATCCGTTTATTTTGCATCAAGGGTGTGGTTTAAAAAAATTAGATTAAATTGACACATCAATAAATAATGCTAAAGTCTGCATCTGTATTAATAATTGGTCCTATGCGTAGGACTTGACCCTGCATGGAGCCAAGCTTGATAACTCTGATGGCAGCCCTGCATCATCATCTATCCCTACTCCACTCCAGTAGACATGTGTGTGCTAATAAAGGGAGATGTGCGTGCCTATAGGAACTATGAGAGGGATGTAGACCTGTGAGCAAGTGGTGGAGTTTTGCTTTGTGACTGATGCAATGTGTCATATAATGTAATACATGTACATGACTATACAAGGGAATCCTTATTTGTCTGTAATCCATCCATGTTGCACCAGCCACATGTTGTGCTTTTGGCCATGCAATACATGTGTGTACTTATGTAATCATGCATACATGTATGCGCTTATGTAATCATGCATACATGTATGTACTTATGTAGTTATGCATACATGTATGTACTTATGTAGTTATGCATACATGTATGTACTTATGTAGTTATGCATACATGTATGTACTTATGTAGTTATGCATACATGTATGTACTTATGTAGTTATGCATACATGTATGTACTTATGTTGTGAGCCTGGATCTAGTATGATGGCCTGTGGTTATGTATACATCTTAATTTTGTGGCCATGAATTAATAAACCATCCAGTGCTCCAGTTGTGGGCAGCCACTCAGATTTGCTGCCAAGCAAACTATGACATAGCATTTGTTATGTCATTTGGTTCTTTCTACTTTAATTCTCATGTGGAACACACAACATGCTGCATATAAGGCTACAGCTGCATGGCCTGTGGGCAGGAGTTTAGACGATAAAATCAATATTTTTATGACGACAGGCATGTGATTACATGTACAAAATGAAATTACAAAATAGTGTGCAGACTACATCCTCTAAGAAGGATGTACTCCATTACAACAGGGCTCTGCTGCAAGGGAAGGTCATAGTACATGTATTTGTGTGAAACATCTCCTTTCCACTCATGGTATTGATGTGGATAGGCTGCATTCCAGACAATTTTCCTCTAGTCAGGAATTTATGTTTACGAAAGAGATAATTATATAATTATAATTATTATATAATATATATATATATATTATACTTGCACTAGAACATGTACGTGTGCTACTGATATGAGATAACTGATATGTGATAACTTATTGTAATAATGGAGATCTTAATTTATGTGTACGTTATCTGTGGGAGGGAGGGGGTGGGGCATTGAGCTTTATAATACACGCGGTGTATACATGTACACACCACGTGTGGGGGTGGGGGAATATGTGTATACTTACCTTGTGATGTCTTCGAAAGGTCAGTGGTCCTCGGACGAAAACGTACGTACGCGTACATATATAGGTATGCAATTGATATACGTTATTTCAAACCACGCAATTATATCAAAATCAATAGAATTGTAAAATTGCTGAAAGATAAAGCATGGATATTAGTTCTAATATCTATGGATAAAGTATTAAAAAAATAGCACAAAAATAAGATGCATGCATGCATGCCCAAAATGTCTCTTATTACACCTACAGCCCAACCATAACTAGCGCAATTATTACAACGGTTGATGTAATTGTCCACTCGAGGCTTCCTTTGGCCAGTGTTTTCCTTGCAGAACTCGTTTGCAATTGGCAGGTGTTTGGTGCAGTATACGGACACGTCACGAGGACTGCGGGATCTAGGTTGTAAACAAAACTCTGCGCGTATGAGGAGAAAATTGGTATACATGCATTTATAAAAAATACTGTTTGAATAAAAAACCCGTACCCCATTTCTACTATAGCAGCCATCGTAATAGTTTGCATTGGCACTTGCAGCTTGAAAATCGTTTTGCTGTTTCTGGCTCCAGGCCAGTGATCCAAATGTGCTCTTGATGCCGTTGTAAAAATTAACGTAAGATGAATTAAGTAATAAGCTATTCAGAGCTTGAATATTTGCTGGACTGATGGATAAGGAATATACATGTATGATGCATTATATATTATGCTGACAAAAGCATGCATGGAACTGATGGTACCGTATGTAATAAACTAGCTGAATGTACACTGTATATAATTAAAAATTTAATTCAACAATATCAATAGCAACATTAGTGTTCAGTATTACTGTAGTTTAGTGGTGTTATTTGCAATCATAGTATAGTGTACATATAATAAAAAGAACAATAAAAATGCACACCAATAACTAGAAGTTTAACTTTGGAGCTATAAATGCAATTATACATGTACATTATGTTGCATGAAAAGAACTATATGAATTTGGCATGTACAATAAACTATATGGTTACTAGATCACTAAACTAATCAAATAAAGTAAACTTACTCAAAATTTGCCACGACAAAATTAACGTAGCTTCTTACATCAACTTGGCTGAGACACGAGGTAAGTTCTATACGAGGATAATATACAGCAAAGGAAAGGCACATCTCGTCAGAGGTTGATTCGCCTCCCTGAAAGCAAGGAGCATCTTTATATAACTGATTCGTTTATCAGTGAAGTATAGCAAATCTTACCACCGTGACATTATTTCTCCCAGTAGTGTTGTATGTACATAGAACTTGCAATATGTCACCCTGAATAAGGTGATAACCATACATCGTGGGCAACACATTAACTTACGGGTAATACATTGACTGGGCTAATCAAAATATTGGTTTGCTGGAAATTGAAATCATATTGTAAGTTTTGATCAATCAGTGGAAGTTCCTGCAATCCGCTGCAAGCACTGCTGTTCATTCGCATATGACGAAGTGTCACTCCACGACCTTGTCAACAACAGATCAAGACAGACAGTCATATTATGGCTTCAGCCACCGCGTGCATGTGAAATGTTGATACATACCAGCAAGATGAGTGTGCAGAAGGTTTCCAAATATAGTGATACCGGTAGAAGGAATTGCCTGCATTTTGATGTGCATATATACATGTATCTTACTCATATATATGCATATGCATGCGTAATCAGTCTGTGTACACATGCTGCATGCATGGACTTACAGCGCTGGTGCACTGAGAGGCACAGGTTCCGTATGTCGTAAAGCTAGCATCTCTGGGTGGAATTATCATCAGAGGGCTCACACCACTTCCTAAGGTCAGAATTCCTGCTTCATATGTAGGCGGAATGCTGGTGTACGTGATAAGGAATCCAGAGCTGTCGGTAACGCCTGCCAACACACATGCGATAACGCTGATAAGGGACTTGATGCACTTCCCAATTGCATTGGGAATATTCTTACCAGTGACCAATGAAGGGTTGTTGTAATGCATTTCCAGCATAACATATTGTTCTTCACTAGAGCCTCCAATGGGGAATGCTATACCGCTTGGGTACACGAAGTCCTATATATAAGAGTAATGATATACATAGCCGAGCATGGAATTAACGCAATAGTGATAGTTTTCACATACATCTCCTCCCACTGCCCATGCTACCAGGACTGGTCTCCCTAGTCTGCAGGAAGAGATCCCAATAGTAGGACTGTCACAGTTGTAGCCTTGCCCAACATCGGTGGTCTCATTCAGAGAGAGGCACTGGTAGATAAGCATGTGGTGGACATTCATACTGCTGCTGGGGCTAATCTGTGGAGATATCTAGCGAAGGAGGAGAGTGGGGTAAAGAAAAATAGAGAGGGCATTAAGGCCACAATTTGCAAGACGTGCATCAATTAATAATAACAAGTTTGTATATTTTTGAAAACATACATATCACTGATTTGACGAGTGCTTCCACTGCCTGCCAGTAGTAATTATCCAATTGCAAGGCATAAGTCACGTGCTGAAGCATGCAACATTGTGCAATTTGACTCCTTGATGTGTAGTAAGTTAGGGGTGGTGCGTGTTCATCAGTGCGGCAGATTGCTATACCAGAGCCTTGTTACTATTTATCCGCGGTGTACAAAAAATGTATGTGCACGTGCAAGCACACATACACAATACTGACGTAACATTTACCCACCGTACTATTAAATTTGACCCTTACGAATATAATCGTACCTTAGTAATGCGCATCGTACCTTAGTAATGTATCTCTTCTGCGCAAGGACTTCACTAGGTAGCTTGAATCCCGTACACCAGTAAGTGGTCACCTGACTTGGAATGAGCACCTATTTGAGGAAATGATTTTTAATTGTTGACGCATCATTGCATCTGTCAATTTTGTCGTATTTGATGTTCCATCACTTCCATGTAGTAAAATTATTTGGCGTTCTATATACAACATAGCCACAGGGATATATACACATTGATATAACGGTGTGTGCTAAGCGTATATAGGTAAAAATGTGGATTTACAGTGACTTTAGAATTAGTGTAAAGATGTAGTGATTACTGTGCTATAATGAAAATGTCATATACCAATAGTATATAAATAAATTGTAAAGCCACCTTTTCATCCAGTGTGACTTTGTCGTCACTCTCTTCACGACCACCTGGCAAAGTGTATAAATTGCATGCAGACCCCTGGGCCCTGGCCTATCAGGCCGGACCACGCCCACTCATGCACCAGCATGTGTATTTCTGGACAGCTCGATCATAGAGAAAATAAAACGTATACATTGAGACTAAGCAAACCATTAGTTTTCATAGCTAGCGGTTGCTATATGCATGAACGCTGACCGGCGGTTCCCGGGTCTAATGACGAGCCGGGTATTTTGAACAGAATTTTTCTTATAAAATAAAGGATGCATTTTAAGGATAAATAATTTATTTATTTTTATTATACTCACCGTGTCTATAGTTAGTGTAGGTCCTGTGAATAAATATTGGCCACATTCAATTAATGGCAATTTTAAAGGCTGAATATATACAAGGCTGATTCAATATGGTGAACTTCGGTCCCTCGACAGAAATTGTATACGTCGGCCAAGACTGTGACACACAACCTAACATTAATACAACTGAAAGGTCTCACAATTGATATCCATGCAGATGGGCCCGCCGCGCGGCTATACGATGTGCTTTAATTTCTAACCCATGCAAGCGCCCCGATCGCGATAGGCCAATACACGTATGAAATTCAATGCGGCCCTAACCCCGGCTGTACCTTGTTGACGGCAATGGTGAAGTTCTGCGCATCGCTGGGTTGTGGTGGTTTGTTGCGCAGACCTCCGAGAAGATTGAGGCTAACGGACCCTCTGTTCACGGGGCCGTGATACTGATCAGACGTAAGGGTCGCGCTCGCAGGATCAGCCGATCCCCAGCTATACACCACCTTAGCTGTATTTGCCTGTTTGATCACAGTGATTATCAGTGTCATAGTTAATTTAATTTCACTGATGACATGCTATTTTACCTGAATGTCTCTGTCTCTGCTATCGCACGTGACCCACATTCTTGTAAAGGTGAGGTTGGTGTAGCCGTTCATCTCGCTCCCTGAGAGAAGGGTCCAGTCCTGGCTAGGATCGGTTGGAGGAGGAGCAGTGGCAAAAGCGAAGCGGTCCTGAAAAATGAATTAAGTTTATAATGCGCATGCATGACTGCACGGTGCTGGCGAGTGGCGATGCAGCGGACTTACTTGTAGGTAGCCCTTGCCCTCGCTTGTGACCCATCCCGTCACCACGTCCGATCCTACCATTCCTCCGTCCGGGGAGAGTCCAAACCCCACCCACCCCGTCGTCTTCACTACGACGTTAAAGGTGATGGTTTTCTGCACGCTGTCGAAGGTCCATTGGAGCTGATAGAGTGCGTTGCCCGTAGCGGGGTCCATGGCCAGAGTCGAGGAGAATGGGAATGATCCCAACGCCAGTGGAGCAAGAGATACAGCTGCCAGTATCAACCACAGCATGATTTTGATGATGAATGTTAAATTATGAAGGTGGATGAATTGCTTTCACGTTATATAGACCTGTGCGTGGGCAAAGGACTTTGCTGAGTGTAGCATCACATGAGGATCAGGTTTCAGATTATGCACATTATTAATGTGTCGTCACAACTGATCGTAATTCTTCTGTTTACTTGATTTGTACATATACATGCACATCCTGCTATTGTGTAAAGGTACAATATCTAGCTTCTTTGCCCTTATATAAACCACGAGGTAGTTTTTTTTTTTTTTTTGTTTTGGGGGGGGGGGGGGAGTCTTTTTTAGCGTCGCCATCAGGGACGTTAACGTTCTTGAGGAAGTCTTCGCATCACGTTCACCTAATTGGAACACGTTTACTTAGCTGAACTTCTCTTTTCTCTGGATTAACAGGAAAACGATGAAAGTAGAAGCGAAAGGTCACACGTCGATCGGTTATACATGCATATATAGTTATAAAGATGTTTCGGCCATGCAGTACTTTGTGAATCAACATGATGATTGATTCGGGACTTTTTGTTGTTGTTTTGCTGTGCCGGGTTATATCACCAGGTATAGTATACTGTAGTTTTTCGCGGGAACTTTCTGGACATTGCCATAACAATACTTTAATTGGCTGCCTTTCAAATTTTCATCGGTACACACAGCTAGTATAACTTATGGATGTACAGTGCATGGCCTAAGCGGCATTGGTTGCGCTTGCTTTATTCTACATGCGCTCGCGTAAGGGGTGAATATACATGTATACATGCATGTATGTCGCAATGATCGTTGTTAAGTCATTTGATATATAGTGACTTGATATAAGCCCACACAATCGTCTGGAAGTGGGATGCATATATGTATGGTAGTAAAGTCCAGGTTTCGTCATCATTTGCAAAAATAGTTTAGAGAGACGTGGTCAGATGACCGACCGGAATTAGGTGTTTGACTCGGAATTTTAATCAGTTGCTCGCGTCGTGGGTAATTCAGTTGATATAGCTATAGACACTGTATACGTCTAATCACATTTTGAACAGTGGCATACATGTATATACATAATGCCTCTGGTCTGGAGAGACGAAACAAATCATGTCGATCCCTATATAGAGTAATTATAATACACGTGACATGAGTTTTTATTATCAAAAGTATAGGATGGTGAAGTAGTCATTGATGGGTACGATTAACTTAATATACCTCAGTTACACGCAATTGTCCTTCAACAAGGTTGTTTGAATAGACTGAGATATAAGCGAATACGCGATAAAGTCACTGAGGCAGTGGCATGGGGCTTAGAACTCTCAGACAACAGAGATAATGCAAATCCGTTCTTACCAAAAAGAAATGTCCTTCCCACACATTCCGATGAGATATCGATATCGATGGTGCATGCTTTACGTCATATCTCTGCTACGATTGAAGTCTAAAATTAAGGCGGGTTTGGCGGAGGCATTAACAGACAAATTAGAGCAATGAATCAAATGTCTTTCAGAGCGCGTGATTCTCGTACCACACCCAAATACGTCACCTCGGTATTAGTTTCGTTCCCAGACCAATATGACGCAATGTTTATCGCATAATGTAAACATGCTCGTGGCCTCGTGCGCTCTTTTAATTATGACGTAATACAAACCATGCCACCATTGGCTCGACCCAAACCCACACTGAGTGTAAATATGCAATTAGCTCGACCCAGACCCACACTGAGTCGAATGGAGCTGTGTATGGACATAAGCCTCGTAAATCAAGTATACGTTTGGGTACAAGAGTTAACAAGACTACTATGGACAGACTGAGAGCTGAGAGTGGAGACATTGAAGGACAAACAGAAGGAGGCGATTGTTAGTGCGAGTTAGTTCTGTCGTCAGGCCCGTAGCCAGATTTTGTGTTGGGGGGGGGGGGGGGGGTGCAAAGTATGGTTCAGTGGACTCAAGGGTACCTCGTTCGTTCGCCATGGCGAATGAATGGGGTACCCTTGAATTCTAGTGCACAGATGAAAAGTTACAGGTTGTTTATATAGGTGAACTATAGTTGAATTTTGCATCTTGCGGATTAATAAGCATTTGGGAGGTTGTTTTTACTCTCTGGTAAGGACTGGACTGAATCATATGTAATTGTCCCTTTGTAATTTCATTATAATCAGATGTAACAGCTTTTTATGCTGATAATGGTAATGAGACATCACTGTATTTTGACTTTCATTGCATTACTTCTAGCTCCAGAAGCTCAGGGGGTGGAAGCTCAATGGTATACTTCACACTAGACTGATTAAAAGTTGAATTTACAATGTATTTACTATTACTCAAATGTGGTGGTGTAAAAGTGTTAGTAAATATGGTATATGTGACATCAATACCATAGTAAATATGTCATTTACTGTAGCAGAAATGTCACATGTAACCATATTTAGCAACACATTTACACCACATTTCATTTGATTGATAGTAAATACATAGTAAATCCAACTGGCTTTTCATCTAGTGTCAACAGTTCTAGACAGATTTTTTTTTAGAGAGATTTAACATTTTAGACAGAATTGATTTCCTTTGAATGCATTACAGATGTTACAGAATCAGAAGAAATATTGCTTTGATGCTGCTGCCATGCAGCAATGCGAGGCATTGACATTGAGCTTCCAACTTTCTCTACCATTCTGCTTGAATGATTGTAAGTTATTTTTGACACTCATGGTGATAAGATTGCAGTGGGCCACAAGAAAGGAATAAAAGATGAACTTGAACAAAGATATCCATGCATGCCATGACCAAGTGAAGGACACATTAATACTAAATACAATGATGCATGAGGAAGATCCTGCAAATAAGAAAGTGATGGATCTTGTGAAACTGTTTATTTCAGATGCTCTGTGTATCAGCACACCTGTGGCTTGGGTGCAGTTTTGCAAAGTTTTCATTAAGATAACAACAAAACACAACAGGCCTGTTGTTGAAATCGACATAATTTCCCAATCATGCGGAATAGAGAACAGTTCATTGAACAGTGTCCTCAGCTTTTACTATGCATGACCTTGGAGTGTTCCTTCATTATGCATCTGTTGAGGGTCTGAAGGATGTGGTGATAGCCCAGCCTCAATTTTAGAGATTCTCAATCATTTCATAAGCGTCTACAATATATCAAGGGCACTATTCTGAAGTTTGACTGTAGTACCAGAAAGGTGGGACAGGTACTGGTAAATAGACATGAAGACGATAATAAAACAAATTTGGTATCTTCTGAGCTTCACTTCTTGCAAGTAGGTTGTGTATTTGCCGTTGCTATGGTTGGCAGCTGCTGAACGATGTTAGGGGCTAGGCGGTTCGCTGTCAGTGAAAAGCTGTAACGTTGCTACAAGTGCATGATGTGTTACATGTATAGCTAATTGCAGCACAGGTTCCATGCTCCTGCTGCTGGCTGCATGGACTCCATTGAACAACAGTTAGCAACGGTGAAGTTGTTATGACAACAAATTGTTGTGCATGCAAGCAATCTATGTACACTATATAAGTGCATATATAAGTGTATAGATTATACAACAATTTCGTAAACGTGCTTGTAACAAAATTTATATCCGACCGAGCGGACCTTATATCCAGTGGGAAGGTGCAATTGCACCCGTTTGCACCCCCCTGGCTACGGGCCTGGTCGTACCGAGTGGCATGCATAGGCGTAGGAACATACATGCATGCACTTTTATTGAATAATTAAATAATTGTTCACGTGCTTTATATTAAACGCAGATGACGGCAGGTATGATCGCATCAGAATAGCTCCAGACAGTGGCGGATCCAGGGGGGGGGGGGGGGGGGGGGGGGGGTTGGGGGGGTTGCAACCCCCCCTTTCGGACCCGTAATGAATAATATTAACATTCACTAATAGGAAATTCCGAACAAAAGAGAAAGATGCTTCCATTGCACATTAAGTGTTATTAATAATCACACGTATAGTTATTAATCAATTATTCTTACGTAAGCGCGTGGTGCTTACTTGCGTAAGAAAGGGACGCCTGAGGTTTTGTCATTACAATTGTGTTCTTTATATAAAGCAACAAGCAACATAGCTTCTCTAAACAATAAATAATGACAATTCTATAAAAGATGGCTTCTGAAGTTCAGCGTGCGCGTGCCTCGTATAACGGACCCGCGATTTTGTCTTGTCTTGAACACAAGCTTTCTGTGGCATTTTCGTTCAGTGTAGAAGGTTTTACAATCTACTCTACGTGATTTAAAACGATTGCTATAGCGATTGCTTGTTTTGTGATGCGGAATCGATTTTCTTTCGCTCGTCCCTATGCAGTATGAATCATAGATTCATAATTATCAGTGCAACCATGCAAGAGGTGATTTGATGTATAATTAAGTCTTCTCCAATACGGCAATAAATTACAATATCACACTGCACTCTAAAGAACAAAACAGGACATTTATAAGAACTCTTACTCAAGTATGCATGCAGCTTTGTTACTTTAAAAAGTAAGCATACTGATGATTAAACATGACCTACATGTATGAGAGATCGAGGCACTGTATACATGTAAATGGTCATGGAGAGCGCTTGCTAGAAGTAGCTAGTTAATCAATGAAAAGGATTAAAACATATACAGCATCTTTTGGCTTTGATTTACATGCATGCGTGCACCATAAAGAAAGAGCACCAGTGGATGAAATCTGCGAGCACATCCCATGCAAAAAACTGTTTCAAGCATCCGATTGTAGTACGTACATAGAACCAGCAATTCTTATAATCGTAAATTGCTGGTTGATTCGTATACAATTTCCGATTTTGCACGCAGTTTTATGTAGTGATTTGAGCATGATATAATAAAAAAGCGTTGGCGGCTGGGGCGGAGCCCCAGACCCCGCTGGGGGAGCTTACAGCGCTCCCCCAGGCCCCCTAGCTGGGCGGGCGGGGTACCCCCTCCCGCACCCTCCCCCTCTTTAATTAATTATTATTCATGAACAACCCCCCCTTTTCTAAAATCCTGGATCCGCCCCTGTCCAGAGATATATGATCTCTGATAGCTCCAGCATTGGCCCGTACCAAAATCATGCTGAGAATACCATAGAGGGTGGCCAGAGCTCTTGACTTTGTGGAATTAGTCCGGACAGCCATGCAGGTGTGATGCTATTCTGAAGCGATCATACCTGCCATCGTCTGCGTTTAATGACATTATTTTATTGCATTAATTTTACTTATTTCGCTAAATGCGAGGGGACCCCCCCCCACACACACATGCACACATACTTTTTAATACGTTCCTACGCCTCTGATCGTTCAACCTTTTTTATGTCGTCGACGTCGTTATTTACCTAAGCCAATATGGAGGCACTGCAGCAACTAATTGCTAGTCTGAGCTGCTGTCTATATATATATAGGCCGTTGTTTAGGTGCATGCATATATAGTACCGCCTTTGGACCCATGCACACATGTTAAGTGGGTGACGCATAATTCCAAAATCATCGCATTATAGTACACCCCTACTTACGGCAATTAGGACAGTCTGATTGCGATAATTGTCCTAACTAATACCTAGCTCTAACCATCATGTTCATTGCACAAGGCTTATTTTGTGCGCAGCCAGCCTGAGGTTTTAGGGTTAAGTGGAGGAGTGGCCTGGATTTTGAGGATAGGGCTCCTCTTTATGGGATCATGAAATGAGACAAACTTCTTGAGTTAATTATGTACCTTTTTGGTTTGACCTATTTAAGTTTGTGTTTTTTTTTTTCCAGCCTTTTCCAAATAACCGGCAGTAGACACCTCTAATCAGGCCTGGCAACAAAAAATAAAAATGCTACATGCATGAATTTTTTTGTATGTATTAACATGACTCTCTCTCTCTCTCAGGTACTCTCCCAAGGCCTATGCAGAATGGGGTTAATGGAGTTGAATGAGCCTGGGTGTGGCCTGGGTGTGGCCTATTGTGACTCGTGTTGGTATGTGTGTGCTAAGAAAATGTCCGAACAATTTAATTAAATTAAATTGAAGATCCGGTAACGTGCACCCTTTGCTATTTCAGTTGATGGACCTACAAAGAGAGGCGTATAAAGTGCTTAATTGTCATGAAGAGAATAGAAAACCATTTTTTTAGAATTTCTCCACAATAGGACACCTGCTATTAGGGTGCAAATTACAGCTTAAGAATCAGCATGTATTTCTGCATCACATCATATGAAAGCAACAGTATTACGTGACCTACACATACACCAATACAAATAATGGTGGTCGTCAGAGCTCATATGCCGGTGCGAGCCACTCTATGATCAGTCACACTGACTTCTATATCTGACTTTTCCAAGCGACACGGGATCTTCACACCCAGAGGCGGCCATGATGGGTCTAGCTCTTTTAGAACATGTTTGTACTTGTTACTAGGAGACCGCTTGCATCTTATTACGCGCAATGCAGCATGAAACCAGCAGGGATACACAGGGATACACAGGGATACACAGGGATACACAGGGATACACATGGATACACAGGGATACACAGGGATACACAGGGATACACAGGGATACACAGGGATACACAGGGATACACAGGGATACACATGGATACACATGGATACTACATGCTAGAGCTCTACTAGATTTACATACACACCTGATTGATACAAAACATCAGTGAGGAAAATGGCGGACGCCTGCTCCATCATCCATGCCATGTCCACTAATCCATTTGACACAGCTAATCCATTTGATACAGGACTCACTCAAGCAAATGTTTGTCACAATTTGACAGATAGCGATTATGATGGGTATTTTTAAAAGGACACAGCTTACTGAGATAATTGCTACTCGTGCCGTGAAATAATTAAAAACTGTGACCATATAACATGCCTACTTCAGAGCAGAACAAGTAAAGCTTGTACAGTTGTGGTCCCCAGACCCATTTATCTCCTCCATCATCTTGGGCTAGCACAACCAATTATTAAGATGGACTGGAAACACAACATGTACGTATAAAATTTGGTCTCCATCCTGACTAAGGCACAAAACCAAGCTTTTAAAAACCCTTTTAAATAGAGATTTATACACATACACATAGCTGATGTATTTGTGGTTGTTATGTACAGATACTAGTAGAGTCCCTGTACATTTGTCTGGCGTATCAGGGTAGTGGTATAACTAAGCAATCCAGCACATTCTAAATAGCCATATGTAAGCTAGCTGACATTATAATTTTGTTGCACAATATCCTTAGTTTATAGCTACACAAGAGTATGCGTGTTACTTTACATTAAAACACGTCATAACTGCTGCATGCACTATTTATGTCATGCTGCTGAGCAAAAATGCCATGGCAATATTCTCATCGCCTAATTTGAAACATAAGTACATGTCAAAACTCATTGGTATTCTAACTGTAGTTTGTTCAAGGACTAATAATCAGCTAGCAAAGTTTTTAAAATTAAAATGCCTTCACAGGAGCAAACGAGGACAAGCCAAATGGTGAGATAAATACCTTCAAAAGTGAGATGATGAATTAGAGTCTGCCCATGCTATCAATATAGACAGTCAAAGATAATATATATAATCTCTGATGCATTAATCCTGAAAGAAGCAGGCAGCTAGCTGCTAGCATGCTAAGAACCCAGCTGTGAGGAGGCAATGCATGGAACAGTTTGAAATTCAAAAGCTACATGTACTAGTAGATAGACTCTACCACTGATTTGTATATCATGTACTAATACATATCTAAGTACAGTGCCGGCTCGCAAGAGCAAAAAGTCACACCTCGCTAGAGCAAAAAATAAGGCACATTCATCGTGGAGTTAGGAAGGCTGTTCGTGTTCATAGCGCAACCATACCTCTAGTCTTTCATGTATCGTTATCGATCGCGATCTATCTGGACCGGCCATCACCAAATGAATTTTACAGTATGGTTGGGCTATGAACACGAACAGTTTTCCTAACTCCACGATGAATATGCCTTATTTTTCGCTCTTGCGAGGGGACTTTTCGCTCTTGCGAGCCGGCACTGTTGTTAATAACACTGTGAATGCAGACCACACCCCCATTAGTGGGCTCCACCCCCTTCTTACCAAGGTCTTCCCTGCAGGTACACAAGGGACAGCTCTTGAAAGGTGAGGATCAGCGCTGCATGCACAAAGATGGAAGAGAAAACATCCAGGCCAGCAAGGGTGCCTGGTGGGCGGAGCTTTCCCAGATGGGGGTGCGGTCCCGTGAGACCCACTGTTAGTGAGTATTGAGTGTAAGCGTGTTGAGTGCATGTGTGAGTGTTGTGGGCATGTATGGATATGACATGTTACATAACACATTGATAGGGTGTGGCTTCACACAAGTACGTACTGACAAAGGCAAAGGACAGTATGATGAAGAGGTCAACGTAGAAGTACTGGAAGTCACCAAGGTTGGACTCAATAGACATGCAATATCAGGACATGTACAGACTATATACATGTACACACACGTAAACATAGATGTGTACATATATGTAACATACATGTGTACACACACGTATCATACATGTGTACATACATGTAACATACATGCAACATACGTGTATGTTACACACACATGCACACTCACGGCATAAAGTATGGCTGCCGACATGAACTGTGTGAGTGAGTACAGAGCCATGTACTTGAAGACACTGAAAGGGCAGCTCTTCCCTCCATGATGACCTTGGGCACACAGGTGATGTTGGGGACCTTGGAGGTGAAGGGGGAGGCCACACTGGCCTCTGCCTCTGACAGAGATATGCCTGCATGGGCTGCCTTCAGGGCCTGGGGACCAGTACACTCACACCAGTCACATCTCACACACACCAACACTTACTCCACAATCATTGGCTCCAACTCCACACATACCTACTCCATATCTGAGGGGTGGGGTCAGATGAAACCACGCCCCCAACAGACCACACCTACCCTAGCTCCTGGAGGTCTGTTACCAGCTGTCAGGTGACATCCTGACAAAGACTGTTCCCTTGACCAGGAGCTAAGGGAAGGGAGGTGAAGGTTCTAAAAGGGTTAACAGTTAGAGGGTTAAACTTACTTTAGGCAAAAGGTCAGGAAAGTGAGATCTGACCACATCAAATGATCTTCCATCAATGACCAGAGAGAAGGGCGTGTCCAGAGGGTGGTCAGGGGTCACCTGACCTGATGGCAGGAAGAGAAGTGAAGAGAAAGGGGGTGGGGAGGGGAGGGGGAGGGGAGGGGGAGGGGAGCAGAGGGGAGGGGAGGGGAGAGGAGAGAGGGGATAGCATTAGGGAGGATGAAAGGATGGCAGGGGAAGGAGAGAGGGGGAGGGAAAGGGAGGAGCTAACTTTCCACAAGTTTCCCGGCTTGTGTGCTCTACCCTTCCTTGAGGAGGTGGAAGGTGATGGAGGGTGTGGAGGAGGCGGAGTCAGCCTTCACCATGATGGCCTGGTGGCCTGGGTCTATCATACCACACTCCCGGGCCACTGACACAGCTGTGAGCAGGTTGTATTCTAGGTGATGAGTAGGGAGAGGGGAGGAGGTAAGAGAACCTCAACTTATACCACCCCTTACACCTCTTCCCCAGACCACACCCATCTGACCTGTAACGCATTGTACTGGGGAAAAGGCACTGCACGTAAATGGTTAATTAACCAATTAACCATACAGGTTAAGGTATAGTGTAATATGCTTGGCTAGCACAGAGGAGTACCACCCTAACCTCTGTGGGAGTGCCCTCCACACACTCCCACCATCACCCTAACCTCTGTGGGAGTGCCCTCCACACACTCCCACCGTCACCCTAACCTCTGTGGGAGTGCCCTCCACACACTCCCACCATCACCCTAACTTATTTTATTGTATGTCCCGTGTAGTGCACATTCATCCTACATGGTGCCCCGTGGCGTGTCTGAAGACATCCTGGAGAAGGTGATGAAAGGGTCATGCTACATCCCCCAGTGGGTCACCCAACATCAGCGGATGGAACCGCAAGGAATGCAAGCCTAAATGATGCTAACTGGTGCCACAACGTTTGCAAAGAATGGGCCACAGGCAAGGTGAAGATCATAAGGCAAGTGCCAGAGCCAAGGGCCAGAGCCAGCTCCAGAGAAGATCACAAAGTTGTGCAGGCCAGAGACAGGTGTGCATTTAAGTGCATCTCTAATTAGTGCTTCACTGTGTGGGTGGGTGTGGTCATATATATGTACAGTTCCAGATTACTTCTTTGATGTTCTCAGATGGGGATGAGGGTGTTGGCTGTTGGGCATCGTACTATAGACGCAGCCTGGCACAAGACTGAGAAGATAGAGAGGTGAGGGCATGTGACCTGTGGAGAGTGGAATGTGACCTGTGGAGAGGGCCATGTGACCTGTGGGAGAGGGGCATGTGACCTATATGAGGGAGGGGGAGGGGCATGTCAATTAGTGGTTCAACTATACATGTAGTTATTATTTAAATAAGACGTGCATAGGCGGATCCAGGATTTTTGGCTGGGTGGTGCACATGAATATTAATGAAGGGAGGGGCACGGTAAATTACAAGCACATTAACTGCTCATACATGTATACAGCCTCTTTTGAGTAGTAATATAAGTTGGATTCACAAACAGACAATTTAGATTCTGAAAATAGTAATAAATACTGGACCTTGGAGGGTGGTGCACGGGCACCCTAGGCACCCCCCCCTGGATCCGCCTATGACGTGCATGTGTACAGGGACATGGTGGAGTGTGACCTTGAGTTTGGAGGACTGATCATCATGAAGAACTCCCTAAAACCTGAGACCACACCTGTCATCTCTGTCCTCAAGAATGCCAACATCAGGACTGTCATGGTTACAGGTAAGGAGGTGTGGTCTATTTAATGGTTGCTTACTCTTGGCAAGATGGTGTGGGTGGGCATACGTTAGGGTGATGGTGGGAGGGTGTGGTGGGCATAGATTAGGGTAATGGTGGGAGGGTGTGGTGGGCATAAGTTAGGGTGATGATGGGAGGGTGTGGTGGGCATAAGTTAGGATGATGATGGGAGGGTGTGGTGGGCATAGATTAGGGTGATGGTGGGAGGGTGTGGTGGGCAGAGGTTGTAGGAATAGGTCTTGACTGGTTTTCATAACACACTGGGCATGCCATCTACTGTATGTCCTCTGTTCTTCATGTTTCTGTTGCCCAGCACTTCTCTTCCAGCCTGTTCATGTCATGAGTCTCAGGGGATGTTCCTGCTCACTCTCTCCTTGTTAGGAAGACTGGACATCTCCCGCCTTAGGCTAAGACCCCTAGCCTCTCCAGCCTCAGGCCCTCTTGCCTCTGGTGGCTAGCTCTCCACACTCACCTCTATCCGAATAGCAATCATGTCTGTGCCCTCTACCACTGATGGTGCTTCGCTCAGTGGCCACTTACTTGTTGCTCCTTGACAGGACACTGACTCTCATCACTATTCATCACACAACTTCCAGCACTCTACTCACTTCACCACTTCGTCATGTGGACCTCTCCTCTCTTTTCTCTCCATTTTGCCTACTTCTAGGGACTCTCACGCCTCAGGTGTGTCTGCACTACAAACTCTGGTATGTGCCCCATGCCTTAGCTTTCCCTCTGCAATGTGCTTGTGGACTTTTGGTAGCTGTCTTCCTACTAATTCAGCCATGAACTCTGCTGCCTTCCTCTAGCTCTGGCCCTTGGCTCTGGTCCTTGGCTCTGGCCCTTGGCTCTGGCCCTTGGCTCTGGCCCTTGGCTCTGGCCCTTGGCTCTGGCCCTTGGCTCTGGCCCTTGGCTCTGGCCCTTGGCTCTGGCCCTTGGCTCTGGCCCTTGGCTCTGGCCCTTGGCTCTGGCCCTTGGCTCTGGCCCTTGGCTCTGGCCCTTGGCTCTGGCCCTTGGCTCTGGCCCTTGGCTCTGGCCCTTGGCTCTGGCCCTTGGCTCTGGCCCTTGGCTCTGGCCCTTGGCTCTGGCCCTTGGCTCTGGCCCTTGGCTCTGGCCCTTGGCTCTGGCCCTTGGCTCTGGCCCTTGGCTCTGGCCCTTGGCTCTGGCCCTTGGCTCTGGCCCTTGGCTCTGGCCCTTGGCTCTGGCCCTTGGCTCTGGCCCTTGGCTCTGGCCCTTGGCTCTGGCCCTTGGCTCTGGCCCTTGGCTCTGGCCCTTGGCTCTGGCCCTTGGCTCTGGCCCTTGGCTCTGGCCCTTGGCTCTGGCCCTTGGCTCTGGCCCTTGGCTCTGGCCCTTGGCTCTGGCCCTTGGCTCTGGCCCTTGGCTCTGGCCCTTGGCTCTGGCCCTTGGCTCTGGCCCTTGGCTCTGGCCCTTGGCTCTGGCCCTTGGCTCTGGCCCTTGGCTCTGGCCCTTGGCTCTGGCCCTTGGCTCTGGCCCTTGGCTCTGGCCCTTGGCTCTGGCCCTTGGCTCTGGCCCTTGGCTCTGGCCCTTGGCTCTGGCCCTTCCCTTCACATAGACATGGAACAACTTGGGGTCGTGAGAGGGGAGGGGCTTCACTAAGACTTATACGCTGCTCAGGGGGAGGGGCACACCATATCACATCATATATGGTAGTCCAGTCAGCTGACCTGAAGCTCAGAGGAGAAGGAGAACTGTTTCATGATCCCCAGCTCAACAGCCTCATGTCCCCCAGCCAGGGGAGGCTTGACTATAGTTGGAATGATCATATCAAACCTACTGGTGTCTTCTCCCGGCTCCTCTAGGGTCTGGGGAGGATGAGCAACAGGCAGGTAATGAGACGGGGCTTTCCAACACTTTGAGTTAAGAAGTCAAACTTAGATACCATAGTGCACCTACTATATAAACATGAACACTTAGCTATGTTCATGTGATTTGAAAAACAGTTTTTTATTGCAACCCATTTCATGTACAAAACTGATGGTTGAATATGAATATCTAATTCCCTTACATGTGGTCTTAAGGGATCAAATGTCACAGAGCAAAATAGTAATAAGAAAACCTGCCATGGAACAATATGCATGTACATGGATACTAGGAGTGGTAAGTAATATGACGTCCTTCCACAGCTAGGTGTAAAGGAGTATGACCTGGCTGCACACATATGCATGTATACATAACTAGATCAATATGTTTTATGTGGTATCATTATCTCATTAGGAAACTTGGGCTGGCTGATAATTGTAAACTGATAAACAAAGTAAAAGCTGCTGTGCCAACGGAATCACGACACTTCTGTGTATACCTTACAACAAAATTCTATGCTTAAAAGGTATGTCTCATGAGTTGTGGATTGAAAAGCCCAGGGGCTCTTAGTAGCTCACACTGCAAGCCAAACATGGTTATAACAAGTTTCTCTGCTTGCAGAAACCATGCATGCTATAACATAGTTATGCAGAGTTATAGGAATGGGGATAAGAGCACATAAGGATCTTATCTGTAGTTACTCCAAGGTTATGCCAATGTCTGTGGTAGTTGCTACACAGCTATGCTAAAATTTGTTATAACCGACTAATTATAATGTGCGCTTTTCCCAGTTGTCATAACAACCTGGTATAACCATATCTGTCTTACAGTGTCAGTCTTGCAATGCAGCAAAGAATGCTTATGTATTTATTTGAGTGTGTATTTATAACTTTTGTGTCCATACACCTACATGCATATGTAGACACACTGTAAGTTGAATTGATGGCATTGTTCCATTAATAATTGAAGTTATTTTTAAACAGAGATAATACTCCCCGCTACTTAAAAAAAACATGGCTAACATGGCCCGGGCATGTAGTCCTTCTCTTCCTCCGTATGTCCTAGCCACAGGCGGTGGAAGGCAAATAAACCTGGGGGGGGGGGGGGGGGGGGGCACCCCTTGTGATGGCGAACAGGATAGGGGGTGAGTGGGGGGCGGTTGGTTTGTAGGGGCAGCCGGAGCACCTCTCCCTCGCCAGCAAGGTGGTGTGGGGGAGCATCTAAGCTCCTCCATCGCACTTTACACTTGTAAATATTAATCAGTCGGCTGAGTGCCGAAAGTTTCCCTGACCCTCTAGCATATTACTTGATAATGCTTATGTGCAGTTGGGTCTGGGTACGAGACTAGCTCTCATACACCACTCCAGTCCAAGCTCAGTCTGTCATGTGATCTTTGTGTTCTCGCCACACCTCGCAGAACACGGACGCCACCCTGCTGGAGCAGCTTATGACCCTCCTACTAGTGTCCCTCTGGTTCAACGCTCCACCACCACCAAGATTCCAGAATACATGGCAGAGGATTAAAAAAACATTGCTTGCGGTAATATAATTAATTGATCCGTCTCATTCTCATGCTCTACCACAAGGTAATGGCGTCGGACGGCGTTTAAAGTCGGCAAGTAGGTCTTTGCTGATCAGCTTTGCGCAGTGGCAGTACCGTAGCCTGTGAGGTTCAACCGAGGCGCGGTTATTGCTAATTGAAAACTTATCCCAATACCCCGCGATGACTACGTGAAATACCGTGGGCTTCGCAATTTTTGGAGACCACTCCGGTGGTCGATGAGCAATAAATTCAAACTGAAAAAGCAGTTGCAGGAAATTTTTTTTTACTAGACTATTGTAGTAAGGCTACACGTAGGTTACAAAGATGATGAGAGTTGCAAATCCGAATGAGATTTACTCATTATAAATTATAACCAATACCGTTCATGCGCTGTTAAAAAAGGGCAGTTTCGTACGAACATGAAACTAACGCGAAGAAACAGCCATAAGTCATGCAACTTCAGGTAGGAAATTATGATTTTTAAAATTAGCTATTCTATTCGGAAGCGCGTCGAACGTTTCGACGTTGTGCCTTGTACAATCAGAATGGCTAATTGAAATTATTACAGGATTTGATGTCACAATCATTGTACATGTATCATTACATGTACGTTCGAATGTTTCTATGCTAAGAAGGCTCAGGAAATGTTCAACCGGATCAGCAGTGGGCTCAGCCTCCGGGGTGAGGCAGGACATGTATGGGAGACTAAGCCTGACCTTGGTGAGGGAGAACGTTAAGGCAATCCTGGCAAGATCTAGCTGGCCTGTTAGCTGAACCCTTGTGTGTTATATTGTGTTAGTATGAAGTTGTAATTGTTGTTAAAGATCACACAATTTTATGCATGTAAAATACGTAGAGGTAACAAGGAAATTGATGGTAGCCTTCTTGATACCGGCAGGATGCATCGACAAGAAACGGTTATCAAAGCTGAAATTGCATAATAATAAGTGACTGAGGAAAGTTGCACAGAAGCCTACATGATGATCTTGTGCAGATTATGAAAGGACAACGCGACGGGTAGTTTGTACAGTGTGCTGGTACCATATCACGGTGTGGTGATCAGCGTATGAGATGCTAAGGGCAACTGGGACTATTACACTACCATCTCAAAGAACACTAGTGCTTCACACCAAAGCAGCGTAAGATTGCTGCAAAGGTCAGTACTACCGTTGTGTGTGGAGAGAGAGAGAGAGAGAGAGAGAGAGAGAGAGAGAGAGAGAGAGAGAGAGAGAGAGAGAGAGAGAGAGAGAGAGAGAGAGAGAGAGAGAGAGAGAGAGAGAGAGAGAGAGAGAGAGAGAGAGAGAGAGAGAGAGAGAGAGAGAGAGAGAGGAGGTGCTTATTTTTGATGAGATGCACAGACATGGATTTGTCCTTAATTTCGTACATATAATGTCTGACTGGGTTTGTTGACGTTGGAGACCATAGGTATATATGGCATAGACTAGGGGCACCTCTTACCTGATCAATGTTGGTGCTGGTGGTCAGAGGGCTATTTAATTACGTTTCCTTCTGCTCAATTCCCATGCACTGATTTGTCAGGTACTTTCCTAGATGTGTGGAATGCTGTTTTCCGTTTCTAAAATCTTGGCCTCACAGTTCGTGCACCATGTTGTGATGGCATGGGCTGTTAGCTGACAGAAAGTTTCTCCAGCTTTTTCAGGCTGCATGATGCAAAAAGCTAGTCTCGTACCCAGACCCACGCCACAGCAGCGGGTGGATTACATCACCGCTACGTGGAAGTAGGGTCTGGAGAATCTCTCGGCAAAATCGTGGCCAGTGGAATGTAATAATTAACATTAGGTCACGCGCAGCGGGCAATTAAGATAGTAATCGATTTGTATGTTATGTGTGGCAGGCTTTCAGTCGGTAAGGAACGAGATTGCACAACACCTCATATTCCCATGAGCTTCGCATGAGATGTTATCTATGATAGAAGCATCACATTGAAGTATAGGATCTAGATTCGGCTGAGCAAGAAGCAGCAGCTCGTGTTCGAGCTTATAGGGATCTACTTGAAACAGCAGGGATGAGCGGGAGAATGTATATAGATGACAGAAAATGGGGCGAAAGATATATAATGGGTACAAGTTTCAGGTGGGCTGTAATTAGAATTATTTTGACACAACAGTGGGCTGAAAGCTACCAGACTGTCCTTGTACACTGGTGAGACAATCATGTCGCGCCACTGTTGTTCTGTCAGCATCATTTCTAGGCTGAAAAACAACATCCTTCCGCAACCCTGGATGTATAGTACAATAGCATTGCTGTTCGCGTATCATGCATATGCTGCCGTAGTTCCTCTTCTCGTTAGCGTACGTTTCTATTCGGTCCTTCATTACTAAGTAAAGCGTGTTAAGGGACTAACTAACTAGTTACTACTGACCTATCTGTTCTTCCCGCTCGTTTGTCCGACAGTGTAGGCAGGCACTGCCAGGCAGAAGGACCTCGCGCTTCCAGTTGGGAAAGAAACAAATTAGACTTACATCAAAACAACATGTAATTTATAAAGGCTCCAATAACTGCTATTAGCTTGTCAGTAGCCCAAGCAACGTGTGACTGTCACGCGAAAAATTAAATTAAAATCACTAATTGCGCATGCTCGCAATCTGATTGGAACGTTCAGATTTGACCACCACTGGCCACGATTTTGCCGAGAGATTAGCGGTGATGTAATCCACCCGCTGCTGTGGCGTGGGTCTGGGTACGAGACTAGCAATGGTGGGAAACAGTTTATTCTCTTTCTGTTCGTTCCACCACACTTGATGAAGACTGTCAGAAATGGCTGGTTAAATGTATATATGTGTGCTCAGAATGTCTTCTTCTAATCTACATGTATTAGTGTAATGGCCAATATCTCACAAAACGTTACATGAAACAAGCGGATTAGCACAACTAACCCTAAGTTTGAGCACATTACAAGTTACTCTAAGATGCGTGTGGACCTTGCTGCACAAGTAAGTACGCTTTATTGTGTATTGAAGGAATCCATATGCATGTGCTTATGTTCACAGCAACTCGGTATCTAAAGGGCTGGGGACATGGTAATCCAGACCACACACTTTGCTGAGATGTTTGATAGGTTCTTTGACTCACTGAACAGCTCAAGCCGGTCTGCAGAGAAGGGGTCTAGGAATCCATTCAAATCCCCAAACAGATCAGGGACTGATTGGAAGCTTAAGGTTTTATATGCACTCCATATTATAGTGGTTGGCTGAGGTCTTGACGAATGTGTGGATGAAGGAGAGGGTTTTGATAAATCACAGAGGGGCATGTTGCTGTAGGCATGCAGATAAATAAAGCAGGCCCACAAACTGACGGGTATGTACAACCAGACATGATCAAATTACATGTTATACGTAATGACTTTCCTCTTTCAGTGATGGTCATTTGTGGAATTGGTGCAGAATTGGATTCATCAAGACCCAACGGAAAACCTTTTAAGACAACAGCAACAAAGAGGGAGAGCCATTGGGAATCCACCATCTTTGCAAAACTGAAGCACTGCACATTGTCTCATGTGGCACTAGACCTGGTAGTTGCCATGGTGATGTCACTGTTGACGGTGACTTGGTAGGGTAGAATTGGGTCCCCTTCCTACATGGCCCAGACCACGCAAGTGACTTAAACTCAACACAATGTCACACATTCACACACAAACATCCTGTATACTGTAACCACTGCTTAGGGCACGCGACACAGAGCTCTTGTCTTTGACACAAGTTTATGTTGTGCCTGAATCTTTATATAATTCCATGCAGTAGCATTGCAATCCCAAATTTTCTAACTGTCACTTTTTAGCCATATCATTCTCCGGCCCTACAGTACCAATTTGGACACTTATCTTCTATCTCTGCACCAATGATGCACCGTTCAAAGAGCAAGTCATTGTTGTGGAGTATGGCTTCAGCACACCTCAACCACACACCCAATTCAGCTTACAGACCAACCTCACATGTCCATGCAGTCACCCCACTGCACCCCAGGGAGAGCCGGCAAGGATGTCAACCCTGCTTCTACCCTGATCCAGCAACTCCTGCATGATGTTATGGTGGTATGTGGCACATGCAAGAGCAGCATGAAAACAATCAGCTACGACTCATGTTGTTGTACTAACTGTTGAACGACAGGAAATGCAACTTGTTAGCGCCGCAGAGCTGCATACAGATTCCAAATGCAGTTATAGGTGTAAATCATCATTTTAAATTTAACACTGGTCATACACTAGCCTTTGATGTGGTTTTACACCACGAGCACCACTCTCTGAGCTCATGCAAGCAAGCACCGTGTTCATGAGCTTCAGTGAACAATCCATCCTAAGTGCTGGAGCTGACTTGTTTGAGGACTGATGAGCTCATGATGCAGCTATAGTATCACTATCAAGGCTTCCATCAAATCCATGCTTGATATAGGCTAAGGACTCCTAACAGGTTAGCTATTTTTGTCATGTGGTGTATTATAATTTCTGTACCACATGTACAGTAACAATGATTCACAAAGTACAATTTATAATGAGCTCTTGGACACAATTGTGATAAAAGACATCAGTACACCCATACTAGCCAATTATCTGATATTGTATTCATGCATACCTCACTGCTTAATTCACCCAATATGTGAAAAGTGGCCGGGAGTGTCTGCAGGAACAGCTGCTGAGGAAGCACAACAGGAATGGTGGCAAGTGTGGAGATCTACATGTAGGATAGGTCTGTATCCCTTTGGTTGTTGAGACCTACAAAGAGTTTTGCTGGCTCAGAACGTGGCATAATAGGCTTGCTGCTGTCCATCTATTAGGATTGAGCCCTTATGAAGTTTGCTGTGTTCTTTACTTGCTGCATTATCTTATATGTGTGTAAATGTTCATGTGATAACACTTCAATCAAAAATGAATTAAGGTGCATGTATTTAGCAAAGCTTAGCTCTTCCACTATCACTGAAAACCACTTCCAATCTGAAGTGAGAATTTCCAAATTCTGAGTAAAGTAAGAAAATTCTTCAATATGTGCATAAAATGCACCTTTTTTCTGTATATTGTGATGGGCATGCTACTGCCTTTACTGAATTTAAAGATATGGGGATGAGAATGATTGTATAGCTGGTCTGTGCATGGAAGTAACCATGTTTTAACATCACTGATGCTGGTCAAAACAGTAGCACACCCCACAGTTTTATTTGCCTCCTTGCAGCCCTGCAGCAAAGCTAAGGAATAGGGATAATAGTTAATATCTACATATACAGATCAAAGTAAATTACCAGGAACAGTATATGCATTATGCTTCCGTAACCACTTGCCAAAATTTCCAAACATTGCATCTACATCTTCATGGGTGTGTCCTACCATCAAAAATCCAAGCTCTACCTAAAGGTAAAATGTGTTGGTGAATAAAGATTATTAGATAACACAGCACTTACATCTTCAAATATGCCCTTGTGCACAAGTAATGATAGGAAAGACATAACACATCGATTTTTGTTTTCTCTTGCAGTATTGTCCAACTGCAAAAACAACTTTCTAGGTAATGGTTGTGATTTCTTTGTCAAGTTATTGAAATGATCAAAAATGACCTAAGAAAATATGAACTATTAAAATATAGTATGATTAAATGAATAGGCTAATGCCTATTACATGACAGAGCACTTGAATGGTCAGGTTTGGGTCATGGGGCCACTGCATGAAGTCAAGAAATACATACGACTGATGCCCATGTACAATGCATCCAGTATGATGTGTCCTGAAATGCCACAGGTTGCTGTCTGACTTTTGCATTCTCTTGCAGTGAGGCAGATTAGTACTGTTTTGATCCATTCAATCAATGATGACAGACATAATACTGGGGTTCGTTTCTGCTCGTTCACGGATTTGATGGTATCGCTTCCTTTGATCCCTGTTGTTTATACACTGTATTGGTCAAAATATAATTTTAAAAATCAGCAACTTACATTTGAAGATCATTATGTTGGTGAAGTAAGGTGCTAAGTTGCTGTATTTTTGTACTATCCATGGTTTTTTCTTTTTCTGCTATGACCATAGTGCAGATATCACATTTAGTAAAGCGATTCTCCTGTTAAACAGAATAAATTTATTTAGAACTCATTATCACACTGTCACATTTTTCAATTATGACTCACTGATGGGATTGTGACGTGGCTATAGTGTTTCTCCCACAATAGAAAGAACTGCGATTTACTGATAAACTTTTCCTTATGACGATACTGGAATTCAGACACCATTCTCTGGTATATGGAGACTTTTGATAAAAAGCTGGGTAAATGTATTGTCATCTTATGAGGCATGTAATCTCCAACTAAATCAAAGTATTGGCGAATCCATTCCAAAGCCTCAAAGGTGCGCTGAAGTGGCTGTTTTGGTACACGATGGACTTGGATTGTTCCATTAAAGTACAATTGTCGAAATCTATAAAAAAACTGATGTTGGAACACCTAAGGCTGCTATCCAAATCTTCTGACAGACAGTTTTTCCCCCTATCATGTACGTTGTTTCATTCATACTGGAATGAGTTCTGAAATAGTCCAACATCCATTGCCGTTTTGCTGACTTATTGAGTTGAGTAAAGTAGTGATGATAACTCAAAACATCCAATTCAAGTAATTGGTGGACTTTAACTCCACATTTTGCACTGCAGCCATCAATAGACAGTACATCAGCAAAGCTCCAGCATGCCGGATCACCAAACCAATCTATGCACACATTTAAAAGGTTAATAGCTATATGTTTAGAACACTACCCATAAATACACAAGCTAACACAACATATGATTTTAATAGGAGCATACACGATTCAGCTTGTACATCACGTGCAAAGGCAAATATGTATTAATATGGATATCATGCAATTGTTCATCCACTGCATTCACAGAAATAATTGAAGTTGCAAGCTAAAATGTATAACCTAAAAGAGCTTATTAATGCAATGCATGACTGTTTACATACACAGTTTGATGTTATTTTAAAATGTATAAAAATTTAAGAGTAAAAAGTTAACTGTTAATAATGAAATGATCATGATTTGTGCAATGGCTTGCCAGATTTAACTTCTTCGTGCTCCTGCCTTGAACTTTTATGCTCCTGCTTTGAACTTTTCATACATGTAGGTGTTCCACCAGGTGTTCCACCTGTAGAACCTTGGCCACCTGTGATAAAAAAATGATTTTGAGCATTTTAATATTGCATATAACAGTAATGTTACAGTACACATAAACGCAAGTATACTAAGTACAATTCACCAGTGACCAGTAAAATGACTGTTGCCAATGAAAGAGTTTTTTCTTGGAAAGCAGAAGCTGTGAGCCAACTTTTCCCTGCAGTCACTTTATCATTGCGTAACGTTTCTATTAACCAATAAATGTACAGAAAATATAAAAGTGTGACGGCTGTTTGGTGTGAACAAAAAAATTAAAATAAAAAAAATTAAAAAAAGTTATGAATTTGACCAGGATTCGAACCCGTGACAACCTGCACAAAAGCCCTCCACAAGCTATCACGACATCATTGTCTAAACGTAACTAAGTTACGCTTTATCCGACGATGTCATAAATCATTAATACAAACAAAAACTGAGTGAAGGTCACACCAATTAAAGGGGTGAATTCATGCGAACTCACTAGATGGTGTGATATCACACTAAAGATAAAATTTAGTGTGAAGGTCACACCAAATAACGGAATGAATTTCACACGAGCTCACTCGATAGTGTGTTATCACACCAAAGATAGAATTTAGTGCGACGGTCACCCTTTTTAAAACGTACTATGGGTGATTATAGGTGACCTTCACATTTATTTATTTGCTGTGTATAGGTATATTTCATTATTTCTAGGCCCGCCTAGTCTAGGAATTCCTCCGACACAGGCAACAAATATAGAAAAGACCTAAATACGGGTACATGTACGTTAGCAATGTTAGTGTACTTGCTTAATTGCCTGCGGCGATGAGCGACTTAATATTGCCTGGTTAAATACGATGAGACCAACGATTTATTTTCTTACCCAATGAATTGTCCCTCGAACGTCCAGTGGAGCGTAGCAATGAGTTGCAGGGAAGAGAGGCTTTGCGTTCTTTGAATGAAGAAAACAGCTCGGAATCGGTATCGGAGCAGTCGCTGAAATTAATTTCCGACGACGAAGAGACCGAACGTGTGATGTTGCCCCAATTGTCGTGACAGTGAGGTTGTCTGATGATGAACAATTTGACATCAAGCATCCCGAAGCATACACATGCATATGATACTATTGGTGGCAATCATTCACGGATCGCTCTTCAACGGCTCATCACTGAAAACAAGGAACTGGCAAAGGATCCGACGTTTTCATCCCGCCGAGTCTCAGTTTATGGAAGACTGTCAGCTGAGCAAGCTCAGCATCTTGCACATAGACATAATCGTGCTACGGAGTTTACCAGTAAGATGAACCAGCAAGACAAGGTATGTGTGTATACTGGCAATTCTTGTTTAAATTTACAATGCATGCATGCATATATGGAATTTATTGCAGTAGATGACTATCATAGTTGAAATTGGTGTCATGCTGCATACATGTAGGCAGTGGCATTTATTTATCACAGTGAGTGACCCCCATATAGGTACATTTGTGCAGGTTAAGGCTATTCACGATTGCAGGACGATCAGTTAGTGATGAACCACCTGAGAAGACAAATAAATGGAGGGAATCATGTGCAGCTACTTTAATGATGACGGTGAATCTACATTACCAATAGAGTTTTTAATTATTATTCTGGTTATGAGATTTAATTAACTATATAATGTACTAAATGAATCACCCTGTGTTGTTTGAGTTTGTAAATATATGGAAAAGTGTCTAGTGGTATCGACCGTCTTGGTCATAAATTGAATGTGTTCATCTTTACAATCAGAGACTCATAAAGCTTTCCTTTCAAATCTCATATGCTTGTTATTTTGGGCCCAAGATATAGGCACATGACTCCCATGCCTTGACAGGGCTTAAATCATTGGTGTGAATCAAAGCATGCCACTCTTTTGCATACTATTACTAATATCATCCGGTACAGCACCAAAAAATGTGCTTAGTTAGAATAAAATGGTGTGAGAATATATGCACAAGATTTGAAAGGAAAGAGAGCTGTACGGTTGGTTGCACCAATGTATTATTATAAGTTATAGCTCAATAAGCTTAATTTTTCTAGATACTTTCCCACATTATTTCATGCATGTAATACATTTTACTAATTTAATTTATAGAAGAAGCAGTTGGACGAGAACATGATTTATGCATTATCATCGTTAAGTAATGAGAGTTATCAACTTTACCAAGCAATTGTCCACCGATGCGAAAAAGGTAAAGAAAAGAAGACGAAAAAGGGCTCTTTGGGGTTGTCCATCAATAAAACAGACTGTAAAGGCAGTAATTTTTGTGGTTTACGTGGCTTAAGTGATGATGAAATGACACAAATGCTACAGAAATGTGCCAATGGAGAAATTGCTCTCCAAAAATTGAATTCGGAGTGCTCGATTTTAAAGAAAATGAAAACAATCAAAGAAGCTTTTATGTCTAGAGTGGGATGTGAAAATTGGCTCCAAACAGTGGAGCAGTATGGACATTTTGCAGACGAAAAGGTGCTCAGTGACTTGTTTCTACAGCTCAAATTTTGTCCTATACCTGCTGCATTTAATGAATACTGTGCTAAGGCACTAAAGTAAGTGAATTAATTCTAAATGAATTGCAACAATGAATGTTTTATACATACAGTTCTAAGCTGGCTGGAACAAAATCATCAGAAATTGATGCGAGAACTGCAGCCATATGGTCTGAGGACCGAACATCTCTTACACTGTTAATTCCTCAAACAATCACGATGCTATCTTTTGAAGATGTTAAGAAGAATATAAGATCGTTTGTTGGGTGTGCTCTGACTTTGGTGAAGGACGGTTTGGAAAAAGAAGACGTAGGTTATTTTTGTGCAATATGACTAGTTTTGTAATCCAATGTTATTTACATTATTTAGAAAATGGCTGTCATGCGTGATATTAAAGCAATTAATGCTGCAGCAAATTTGTCGTGCTATACCATTATCATCACTGATGTATCACCTGCACGTGCCTGCGAGCTATGTGAGCTACTTCAAGGAGCACAGTTCATAGTGCAGATGGCATACTGTACACATAATCAACTTGCAAGTGGTATGTATAAAATTTTGACATGTAAAGTACTCTGGTTACAAGTAATTATCATTCTTCATGGCCAGCAATTGAGGACATGAATAATATGCTACTATAGGATGATGATATGAAAATTCTGATTTCACCAATAAATTTCCCTGATTTTTTTATGATTTATCATACTTTCAAAATGGCGAATTATTAATAAAAATTAATTAACTTTATTTACAACAACACGTTATTTTTACTAACGCCTCGTAGTAGATAGCTTATACAAAGACAAGCGCTGTAATTTTGGTTGCTAAAACTTTCGTTTTGTAGCTCAAAAACCTAAATACAACATACGCATGCGCAAAATCAAATTGACTGCGTACTCGTTCCCAGACTCAAAACCTATATATAGTTATTAAAGATACTCTTTTATATATGCGATTAAATAACGTATTCTAAATTTCCATTTGTTGAAATGAATATTTGAAAACTTGAAGCGAATCACTTTGTACAGGCATTAGTATCAAATATCTATGGTACAGGCGTGTTTTTGAATACATTAGCCTACGGGTTTAGCACTACACATACGGTATGTGACGTGAAAGCCTGCTAATGGTGTCCTACATGTTGTACCGGTATTAATTTACATGTCCGTACACCTATGTTCTCTAATTAATGCTCTTATGCAGTGTGTACTATTGTTTGTGCGAGCGGATGTGTTATATGTGCTGTGTACTAAATGCATGGATGTTGTGTGTGCAGTGTGATGTACTTCATGCTGTGTACCACTAGTGCAGTGTACAAAATACATGTACATGCGTACAGGTATTATAATTACTTGTTTTTCCAGCACTTCTCTTAAGTGGATGGGGGAGAAAATCTAGAGTACCCTCGCAGAATGTACATATACATGTACACACATCAGTCTCATTCAAACCGCTATTGCACATGGGTGTGGTCTCCACCTATCACCTCGCACAAGTGAGTACCCCTCCTCCCTCCCTGTCCCTAACTCCCCCGCTCCTCCGACGACCCTCTCCCCCTCTTTTCCTCCCTCCCTCTACCCTCCCTCCCTCTCCTCTTTCTTCCCTCCTCCCCTCTCTTCCCTCCATATACGTCCCTCTGTCCCTCTACCCTTCTTCCCTCTTCCCCTTCCTTTTTCCCCTCCCCTTGCATCCCCCTCTACCCCTTCCCTTCCCCTCCCCTTGCATCCCCCCTCTACCCCTTCCCTTCCCTCTTCCTTCCTTAACCCCTCTATCTCTCTGTCTCCCTTACTCTCCTCCCTCTCTCCCTCCCTCTCCCCCTTCACCCCCTCTCCATCTCTCTCCTTCCTCCTCCCCCTCTCTCCATCCCTCCCGCTCTCTCCCTCCCTACTCCTCTCTCCCTCCCTCCTCCTCTCTCCCTCCCTCCTCCTCTCTCCCTCCCTCCTCCTCTCTCCCTCCCTCCTCCTCTCTCCCTCCCTCCTCCTCTCTCCCTCCCTCCTCCTCTCTCCCTCCCTCCTCCTCTCTCCCTCCCTCCTCCTCTCTCCCTCCCTCCTCCTCTCTCCCTCCGTCCCCATCCCTCCCTCCCCCTCCTTCACTCCTCCCTCTCTCCCTCCCCCTCCTTCCCTCCTCCCTCTCTCCCTCTCTCCCTCTCTCCCTCCCTCCTCCCTCCCTCCCTCCCCTCCCTCCCTCCCTCCCCTCCCTCCCTCCCTCCCTCCCTCCATCCCTCCCCTCCCTCCCTCCCTCCCTCCCTCCCCTCCCTCCCCTCCATTCCTCCCTCTCTCCCTCCCCCTCCTTCCCTCCTCCCTCTCTCCCTCCCCCTCCTTCCCTCCTCCCTCTCTCCCTCCCCCTCCTTCCCACCTCCCTCTCTCCCTCCCTCCTCCCTCCCTCCCTCCCTCCCCCTCCCTCCCTCCCTCCCTCTCCTTCCCTCCTCCTTCTCTCCCTCCCTCTCTCCCCCTCCCTCCCTCTCTCCCTCCCCCTCCTTCCCTCCTCCCTCTCTCCCTCCCCCTCCTTCCCACCTCCCTCTCTCCCTCCCTCCTCCCTCCCTCCCTCCCTCCCCCTCCCTCCCTCCCTCCCTCTCCTTCCCTCCTCCCTCTCTCCCTCCCTCTCTCCCCCCTCCCTCCCTCCCCCATCCTTCCCTCCTCCCTCTCTCCCTCCCTCCCTCCTACTCCTTCCCTCCTCCCTCTCTCCCTCCTTCCCTCTCCCCCACACTCCCTCTGTGTGTGTTTGTGATGCTACTAGTAAATAAACATATTGTGGATATGCTTAGATGTGTGTTAATATTGTTTGAATCCTCCTTCACTCCCCCTCTCTCCCTCCCTCCTCCCTCTCTCCTTCCCTCCTCACTCTCTCCCTCCCTTCCTCCTCCCTCCCTCCCCCTCCCTCCCTCCCCCTCCTCCCTCTCCCCCTCCTTCCCTCCTCCCTCCCCCCCTCCTTCCCTCCTCCCTCTCCCTCCCCCTCCTTCCCTCCTCCCTCCCTCCCTCCTCCCTCCCTCCCCCTCCTTCTTTCCTCCCTCCCTCCCTCCCCCTCCTTCCCTCCTCCCTCCTCCCTCTCTCCCTCCTCCCTAACTCCCTCCTCCCTCTCTCCCTCCTCCCTCTCTCCCTCCTCCCTCTCTCCCTCCTCCCTCTCTCCCTCCTCCCTCTCTCACTCCTCCCTCTCTCCCTCCCTTCCTCCTCCCTCCCCCTCCCTCCCTCCCCCTCCTTCCTCCCTCCCTTCCTCCCCCTCCTTCCCTCCTCCCTCTCTCCCTCCCCCTCCCTCTCTCCCTCCCCCTCCTTCCCTCCTCCCTCTCTCCCTCCCTCCTCCCTCCCTCCCTCTCCCTCCTTCCCTCTCCCTCACACTCCCTCTGTGTGTGTGTATTTGTGATGCTACTAGTAAATAAAAATATTGTGGATATGCTTAAATGTGTTAATATTGTTTGAATCCTCCTTCACTCCCTCCCTCCCCCTCCCTCTCCCTCCCTCCCCCTCCCTCCCTCTCCCTCCCCCTCCCTCCCTCTCCCTCCCTTCCTCCTCCCTCCCTCCCCCTCCCTCCCTCCCCCTACTTCCTCCCTCCCTCCCCCTCCTTCCCTCCTCCCTCTCTCCCTCCCTCTCTCCCCCCTCCCTCCCTCCCCCATCCTTCCCTCCTCCCTCTCTCCCTCCCTCTCTCCCTCCCTCCCTCCTACTCCTTCCCTCCTCCCACTCTCCCTCCTTCCCTCTCCCTCACACTCCCTCTGTGTGTGTGTTTGTGATGCTACTAGTAAATAAACATATTGTGGATATGCTTAGATGTGTGTTAATATTGTTTGAATCCTCCTTCACTCCCCCTCTCTCCCCCTCCCCCTCCCTCCCTCCCCCTCCCTCCCTCCCCCTCCCTCCCTCCCCTCCTTCCCTCCTCCCTCCTTCCCTCCCCCTCCTTCCCTCCTCCCTCTCCCCCTCCTTCCCTCCTCCCTCTCCCCCTCCTTCCCTCCTCCCTCTCCCTCCCCCTCCTTCCCTCCTCCCTCTCTCCCTCCCTCCTCCCTCCCTCCCTCCCCCTCCTTCCCTCCTCCCTCTCTCCCTCCTTCCCTCTCCCTCACACTCCCTCTGTGTGTGTGTTTGTGATGCTACTAGTAAATAAACATATTGTGGATATGCTTAGATATGTGTTAATATTGTTTGAATCCTCCTTCACTCCCCCTCTCTCCCTCCCTCCTCCCTCTCTCCCTCCTCTCTCTCTCCCTCCTCCCTCTCTCCCTCCTCCCTCTCTCCCTCCCTTCCTCCTCCCTCCCTCCCCCTCCCTCCCTCCCCCTCCTTCCTCCCTCCCTCCATCCTCCATCTCTCCCTCCCCCTCCCTCTCTCCCTCCCCCTCCTTCCCTCCTCCCTCTCTCCCTCCCTTCCTCCTCCCTCCCTCCCCCTCCTTCCCTCCCCCTCCTTCCTCCCTCCCTCTCTCCCTCCCCCTCTCTCTCTCCCTCCTCCCTCTCTCCCTCCTCCCTCTCTCCCTCCCTTCCTCCTCCCTCCCCCTCCCTCCCTCGCCCTCCTTCCTCCCTCCCTCCCTCCATCCTCCCTCTCTCCCTCCCCCTCCCTCTCTCCCTCCCCCTCCCTCTCTCCCGCCCCCTCCCTCTCTCCCTCCCCCTCCCTCTCTCCCTCCCCCTCCCTCTCTCCCTCCCCCTCCTTCCCTCCTCCCTCTCTCCTACCCTCCTCCCTCCCTCCCCCTCCTTCACTCCTCCCTCTGTCCCTCCCTCCCTCCCCGTCTATCCCTCCTCCCTCTCTCTCTCCTTCCCTCTCCCTCACACTCCCTCTGTGTGTGTGTGTTTGTGATGCTACTAGTAAATAAACATATTGTGGATATGCTTAGATGTGTGTTAATATTGTTTGAATCCTCCTTCACTCCCCCTCTCTCCCTCCCTCCTCCCTCTCTCCCTCCTCTCTCTCTCCCTCCTCCCTCTCTCCCTCCTCCCTCTCTCCCTCCTCCCTCGCTCCCTCCCTTCCTCCTCCCTCCCTCCCCCTCCCTCCCTCCCCCTCCTTCCTCCCTCCCTCCCTCCTCCCTCTCTCCCTCCCCCTCCCTCTCTCTCTCTCTCCTCCCTCCCTCCCCCTCCTTCACTCCTCCCTCTCTCCCTCCCTCCCTCCCCCTCTATTCCTCCTCCCTCTCTTCCTCCTTCCCTCTCCCTCACACTCCCTCTGTGTGTGTGTTTGTGATGCTACTAGTAAATAAACATATTGTGGATATGCTTAGATGTGTGTTAATATTGTTTGAATCCTCCTTCACTCCCCCTCTCTCCCCCTCCCCCTCCCTCCCTCCCCCTCCCTCCCTCCCCCTCCCTCCCTCCCTCCCTCTCCTTCCCTCCTCCCTCTCTCCCTCCCTCTCTCCCCCCTCCCTCCCCCATCCTTCCCTCCTCCCTCTCTCCCTCCCTCCCTCCTACTCCTTCCCTCCTCCCTCTCTCCCTCCTTCCCTCTCCCCCACACTCCCTCTGTGTGTGTTTGTGATGCTACTAGTAAATAAACATATTGTGGATATGCTTAGATGTGTGTTAATATTGTTTGAACCCTCCTTCACTCCCCCTCTCTCCCTCCCTCCTCCCTCTCTCCTTCCCTCCTCACTCTCTCCCTCCCTTCCTCCTCCCTCCCTCCCCCTCCCTCCCTCCCCCTCCTCCCTCTCCCCCTCCTTCCCTCCTCCCTCTCCCCCTCCTTCCCTCCTCCCTCTCCCTCCCCCTCCTTCCCTCCTCCCTCCCTCCCTCCCTCCTCCCTCCCTCCCCCTCCTTCCCTCCTCCCTCCCTCCCTCCCCCTCCTTCCCTCCTCCCTCCCTCCTCCCTCTCTCCCTCCTCCCTAACTCCCTCCTCCCTCTCTCCCTCCTCCCTCTCTCCCTCCTCCCTCTCTCCCTCCTCCCTCTCTCCCTCCTCCCTCTCTCCCTCCTCCCTCTCTCCCTCCTCCCTCTCTCCCTCCTCCCTCTCTCCCTCCTCCCTCTCTCCCTCCCTTCCTCCTCCCTCCCTCCCCCTCCCTCCCTCCCCCTCCTTCCTCCCTCCCTTCCTCCCCCTCCTTCCCTCCTCCCTCTCTCCCTCCCCCTCCCTCTCTCCCTCCCCCTCCTTCCCTCCTCCCTCTCTCCCTCCCTCCTCCCTCCCTCCCTCTCCCTCCTTCCCTCTCCCTCACACTCCCTCTGTGTGTGTGTATTTGTGATGCTACTAGTAAATAAACATATTGTGGATATGCTTAGATGTGTTAAGGTACTGTTTAGGGAGCTAAACAGAGTTTAATGGGGACCTAGTAATTCCCCATCAGCATTTGCGGGCAGACGTTTGCGGTTATTCAGGCTCATTGCCTTAAACGGACGCGAGCCTCGACCTTCCCATTGTTACCCTTTGCGCGCCATGGCCGGCTTGTGAGATTATATGCACACTTTGGCAGCCTCCCAGCACTCCCCGGTGCTTCAGGAGTGCTTGTCGGTTTGCATCACCACCGGTATCGAGCAGACGTAGGCGCGTCGTCGAGCGCCTCTTCCCGTCCCGCTGCAAAAGGGCACGCAGGTCGCCGCATAGCTGTCGCTACAGCTGCACCTGCCCGTGAGCTTGACCAGGCCCGGAGACCACCCCGCCGACGGCGGTTCGGACCAACCCTTCAAGGCAGCTAAAGCACCCTCACCCTCCCACCGCTCAATTATCTCATAGCGCTCAAGGGCGTCTCGATCTCATCGCTCACGATCGAAGCGGTCTCATAGCGCTAAATATCGGTCCAGACGCGGGCGCCACCGCAGTCATCACCGCCGCTATTCGAGCAGCCTCGAAGAATTGCTGGTCTCTCCCGTCCCAACATGCTCGGCCACACCGGCCAAGTACGTGATCAAGGAAATCCATAAAGGTAAATTTTTTTTTTTTTCCTAACTTTGACTGCCTTTGGGTACCGGGGTCGAGGAAGGCCCTAATGCCCTCCAGCTGCAGAGAAAACGCGTGGGGGAGACCTAGGCAAGCAAGAGGCACGTGGTCGATTTCCCGTCCTGGATGGAAGCCTGGAATGTATTCCTGGCCATCTGCGTTCAAACTGCTCCCCAGACAGCGCCGCAGCTGGTAAAGTACCAGGGGACATCTTGGTGTCAATCTACTACCACCCGCCAAGCAAGCTCCAGGTCCAGCTCTACTACCTTACAGACAAGCGGTCTGGCAACCCAGACTGCCACTGATCAGGAGATCTGTTGCAGATTCAACTACAGCAACTGCTTCAGGGCTAACTGCAATTTTGCCCACAAATACTGGACAACTGTATGTGGTGAGGACCTGAGGACAATACTTCATCTCTTCGCCCTGTATGGAGGTAGCACCAATGACGGCATTCACAGGGAGCAATTCCCAGGCAGTCCACAATTCCACAGTGGATGATGCTATGGACCTGTTCTCCACGGTGCCCATCCATCCAGATGACTAGGATCTCTTGGGCATGCAGTGGCACGGCAGCTTGTACCTGGACAACCTGCTTACCCTTTGGGCTCAGATGCAGAGGCCCGGCACTGGATCCTCCATAACAACTACCTGGTCGCTGTTCACTATTTGGATGACTTCTCGATAGTTGGGGCTCCAGTGGCTGATCAATGTGCATCCTCAGTCCAATTGACCCTGATGGTGTGCGAGAGCCTGGGAATTCCAGTGGCGCTAGACATGCTGGAAGGACCGGCCACTCGCATCTCATTTCTGGGCATCATGCTGGATTTGGGGGCCCAGATCCTGCCTCTGCCTCAGGACAAGCTGGAGGACATCCTGCACAGGATACGTTCATGGCTGGGGCGCCGCAGTGCCACCAAGCGGGAGCTCTTGTCCCTGATCAGCAGACTGTCAGTTACCTCAAAGGTGGTCCCAGCGGGAATTCCAGTGGCACTAGACAGGCTGGAAGGACCGGCCACTCGCATCTCATTTCTGGGCATCCTGCTGGATTCGGAGGCCCAGATCCTGCCTCTGCCTCAGGACAAGCTGGACGACATCCTGCACAGGATACACTCATGGCTGGGGCGCCGCAGCGCCACCAAGCGTGAGCTCCAGTCCCTGATCAACAGACTGTCGTTTACCTCAAAGGTGAAGCTGGAGGACATCCGGCACAGGATACACTCATGGCTGGGGCGCCGCAGCGCCACCAAGCGTGAGCTCCAGTCCCTGATCGGCAGACTGTCGTTTACCTCAAAGGTGAAGCTGGAGGACATCCTGCACAGGATACGCTCATGGCTGGGGCGCCACAGCGCCACCAAGCGTGAGCTCCAGTCCCTGATCGGCAGACTGTCGTTTACCTCAAAGGTGGTCCCAGCGAGAATTCCAGTGGCCAACAAACTGGATGGACCGACCACTCGCATCTCACTTCTGGGCATCCTGCTGGATTCGGAGGCTCAGTCCTGCCTCTGCCTCAGGACAAGCTGGAGGACATCCTGCACAGGATACATTCATGGCTGGGGCGCCGCAGCGCCACCGAGCGTGAGCTCCTGTCCCTGATCAGCAGACTGTCAGTTACCTCAAAGGTGGTCCCAGCGGGAATTCCAGTGGCGCTAGACATGCTGGAAGGACCGGCCACTCGCAGCTCATTTCTGGGCATCCTGCTGGATTCGGAGGCCCAGATCCTGTCTCTGCCTCAGGACAAGCTGGAGGACATCCGGCACAGGATACACTCATGGCTGGGGCGCCGCAGCGCCACCAAGCGTGAGCTCCAGTCCCTGATCGGCAGACTGTCGTTTACCTCAAAGGTGAAGCTGGAGGACATCCTGCACAGGATACACACTCATGGCTGGGGCGCCGCAGCACCACCAAGTGTGAGCTCCAGTCCCTGATCGGCAGACTGTCGTTTACCTCAAAGGTGGTCCCAGCGAGAATTCCAGTGGCCGACAAACTGGATGGACCGGCCACTCGCATCTCACTTCTGGGCATCCTGCTGGATTTGGGGGCCCAGATCCTGCCTCTGCCTCAGGACAAGCTGGAGGACATCCTGCACGGGATACATTCATGGCTGGGGCGCCGCAGCGCCACCAAGCGTGAGCTCCTGTCCCTGATCAGCAGTCTGTCAGTTACCTCAAAGGTGGTCCCAGCGGGTCGGCCGTTCCTGCGCCGGCTGATTGATCTGTCCACAACAGTCAACAGGCTGCTCCAGCACACCCGACTCTCTTCGAAAGCCAGGGTAGATCTGGCCTGGTGGGCACGCTTCTTGGCTTCCTGGAACGATGCATCTGGCTCCCATGGCTTTGGAGCATACTCTGATGGGTCATGGTGTAGGGGATCCTGGCTGCCCCACCACTCCATCCAGTGGCAGGAGCTTTTCGCCATCCTTGCAGCCGCCGACACCTGGCACCACAGGCTTGCAAGTCGTCGAGTCATCTTCCACTGTGACAACCCGGCAGTAGTCCAGGCATGGTCAGGCCAGTCCTCAAGGTACCCAGCCCTCATGGTCTTGCGGCGCAGAGCAACTGTACCATCCAACTAGTGCAAGTTCCAGGGAAGCACAATGTTCTAGCTCATGCTCTGTCTCGTCTAAGCTCTTTGCCCCTGCCTCACAGGCTGATCCTCTCCCCTCGGTGGTGCCTCCGCACTTGGCCAGGCTATAGAGGCACAGCTGAAAGTCCTAGTGAACAGTTCCTGGCACCTGCTACTGCTGCTGCATAGCGGGTGGGGATCCGACGCTACCTCTCCTGCTTTCACAAGCTCCGTGTCTAGCCCGTCCCGGCTAGCAAGCATCAGGTGGCAGCCTTTGCAACCCACCTCTGGCCAACCGCCACCCTACAGACCATCCACATGTATCTGGCCAAGGTATTGTTCCTGCACCACATGGAGGGTCTCTGGAGCCCAGTGAGTGGTAACCCCACACTGAGGTTGCTGTCAAGAGGGATCTGATGCTCTCAGGAGGTACAGACGGCCAATCACACCCTAGATCCTAGCCCAGTTATTGAAGTCAGCACGAAACAGCAGGTCGCTGCAGCAACAGGACAGGCAGATGCTTCAGGCAGCCATGTCATTCGGATTTGAGAGTGGGAGAGTTTATGGTCACCCCACCCCACTGTCCAGAGGGGACATCCAGCTGGGGGAGCACGTACTCCAAATACAAGGGAGACTCTCCAAAGCAGACCAATGGGGAAAAGGGGGCTCTCATCTCTATCGGCAGTAGCAGGGATATGTGCTGCCCAGTTCGAGCATTGGAAACAGTACCTGAGGAAGGCCTGCTTGCCGGACTCTCCTCCCTCCTGTTTAAGTGTTCCAATTCAGGAATGGCTCACCACTAACTGCCAAGGCCTTTCAGGCCTTGCTACACTGCCACCTAGTCAAGATGGGTATCAATCCTGGGTGGTACAACACCCACAGCTTCCGCATCGGTGCAGCTATAGCTGCTGCTAAGGCAAGGTTCTCGGCAACCACGATAATGCGGCTGGGCTGCTGGCCGAGCCCCTACCCACCCCTCAGCCGCAGCAGAGATGGCAAGGGTCTACATGTAGTCCCATGGCATGGAACTTATGATGTGGACTTTGTGCATTGATGTCACCCCGTGTAACCCCCCCCCCCCCCCCCCCCCCCCCCGTCCTCTCACAATCCGGCCAGTTTAAATGGTAACCTGATCGGGCGTGTATGTGGGGGGTAAACCTTGGGCGGGTCCCTACCGGGCTTGACCTTCTAACTCGGGGACCCAAGCCTGGGCCAGCGTCCTGGCTTGGTACGCAGGTCACCCAGTTGGTGGCCAGCGCCACCATCTGGTGCCTGTCTCCCCGACTCTCCCCCCACATGACCTAACAAGCCACGCATGGCTAGGCCTCAGGGTCTCCCAGCTGGTGACCAGCGTCACTCACGGGAGCTCCCCATGGCCCACAGGTCGGGGTTGCAGGGTCACAGCTCAGGGGGGTTCTCGCCCTGGCCCCCTATTCTTGCCAATCAGTCAACTGGGGGCATTGGGGACTGGAGCACAGCATTAGCATGTAGCTGGGGAGCTTAGGGGCCGGGTACCTACATCTACTGAGCATGGGGAAGGTACTAGGCATGATAATTAAGGTACTGTTTAGGGAGCTAAACAGAGTTTAATGGGGACCTAGTAATTCCCCATCAGCATTTGCGGGCAGACGTTTGCGGTTATTCAGGCTCATTGCCTTAAACGGACGCGAGCCTCGACCTTCCCATTGTTACCCTTTGCGCGCCATGGCCGGCTTGTGAGATTATATGCACACTTTGGCAGCCTCCCAGCACTCCCCGGTGCTTCAGGAGTGCTTGTCGGTTTGCATCACCCACCCTCCACCCCTGCATCACCTTTGTACCATTTCTGTGTATTTTCTTTTTGCTGTCATGCCCATTCATATTAAATGCAGCCAGGGCGGGTCCCTACCGGGCTTGACCTTCTAACTCGGGGACCCAAGCCTGGGCCAGCGTCCTGGCTTGGTACGCAGGTCACCCAGTTGGTGGCCAGCGCCACCATCTGGTGCCTGTCTCCCCGACTCTCCCCCCACATGACCTAACAAGCCACGCATGGCTAGGCCTCAGGGTCTCCCAGCTGGTGACCAGCGTCACTCACGGGAGCTCCCCATGGCCCACAGGTCGGGGTTGCAGGGTCACAGCTCAGGGGGGTTCTCGCCCTGGCCCCCTATTCTTGCCAATCAGTCAACTGGGGGCATTGGGGACTGGAGCACAGCATTAGCATGTAGCTGGGGAGCTTAGGGGCCGGGTACCTACATCTACTGAGCATGGGGAAGGTACTAGGCATGATAATTAATATTGTTTGAATCCTCCTTCACTCCCTCCCTCCCCCTCCCTCTCCCTCCCTCCCCCTCCCTCCCTCTCCCTCCCTTCCTCCTCCCTCCCTCCCCCTCCCTCCCTCCCCCTACTTCCTCCCTCCCTCCCCCTCCTTCCCTCCTCCCTCTCTCCCTCCCTCTCTCCCCCCTCCCTCCCTCCCCCATCCTTCCCTCCTCCCTCTCTCCCTCCCTCTCTCCCTCCCTCTCTCCCTCCCTCCCTCCTACTCCTTCCCTCCTCCCACTCTCCCTCCTTCCCTCTCCCTCACACTCCCTCTGTGTGTGTGTTTGTGATGCTACTAGTAAATAAACATATTGTGGATATGCTTAGATGTGTGTTTGAATCCTCCTTCACTCCCCCTCTCTCCCCCTCCCCCTCCCTCCCTCCCCCTCCCTCCCTCCCCCTCCCTCCCTCCCCTCCTTCCCTCCTCCCTCCTTCCCTCCCCCTCCTTCCCTCCTCCCTCTCCCCCTCCTTCCCTCCTCCCTCTCCCTCCCCCTCCTTCCCTCCTCCCTCTCTCCCTCCCTCCTCCCTCCCTCCCTCCCCCTCCTTCCCTCCTCCCTCTCTCCCTCCTTCCCTCTCCCTCACACTCCCTCTGTGTGTGTGTTTGTGATGCTACTAGTAAATAAACATATTGTGGATATGCTTAGATATGTGTTAATATTGTTTGAATCCTCCTTCACTCCCCCTCTCTCCCTCCCTCCTCCCTCTCTCCCTCCTCTCTTTCTCCCTCCTCCCTCTCCCTCCTCCCTCTCTCCCTCCCTTCCTCCTCCCTCCCTCCCCCTCCCTCCCTCCCCCTCCTTCCTCCCTCCCTCCATCCTCCATCTCTCCCTCCCCCTCCCTCTCTCCCTCCCCCTCCCTCTCTCCCTCCCCCTCCCTCTCTCCCTCCCCCTCCTTCCCTCCTCCCTCTCTCCCTCCCTTCCTCCTCCCTCCCTCCCCCTCCTTCCCTCCCCCTCCTTCCTCCCTCCCTCTCTCCCTCCCCCTCTCTCTCTCCCTCCTCCCTCTCTCCCTCCTCCCTCTCTCCCTCCCTTCCTCCTCCCTCCCTCCCCCTCCCTCCCTCGCCCTCCTTCCTCCCTCCCTCCCTCCATCCTCCCTCTCTCCCTCCCCCTCCCTCTCTCCCTCTTCCTCCCTCTCTCCCTCCCCCTCCCTCTCTCCCTCCCCCTCCTTCCCTCCTCCCTCTCTCCTACCCTCCTCCCTCCCTCCCCCTCCTTCACTCCTCCCTTAGTCCCTCCCTCCCTCCCCCTCTATCCCTCCTCCCTCTCTCTCTCCTTCCCTCTCCCTCACACTCCCTCTGTGTGTGTGTGTTTGTGATGCTACTAGTAAATAAACATATTGTGGATATGCTTAGATGTGTGTTAATATTGTTTGAATCCTCCTTCACTCCCCCTATCTCCCCCTCCCTCCCTCCCCCTCCTTCCCTCCTCCCTCTCCCCCTCCTTCCTCTCCCCCTCCTTCCCTCCTCCCTCTCCCTCCTCCTCCTTCCCTCCTCCCTCTCTCCCTCCCTCCTCCCTCCCTCCCTCCCCTCCTTCCCTCCTCCCTCTCTCCCTCCCTCCTCCCTCTCTCCCTCCCTCCCTCCTTCCTCCTCCCTCCCTCCCCCTCCTTCCCTCCTCCCTCCCCCTCCTTCCCTCCTCCCTCTCTCCCTCCTTCCCTCTCCCTCACACTCCCTCTGTGTGTGTGTTTGTGATGCTACTAGTAAATAAACATATTGTGGATATGCTTAGATGTGTGTTAATATTGTTTGAATCCTCCTTCACTCCCCCTATCTCCCCCTCCCTCCCTCCCCCTCCTTCCCTCCTCCCTCTCCCCCTCCTTCCCTCCTTCCTCTCCCCCTCCTTCCCTCCTCCCTCTCCCTCCTCCTCCTTCCCTCCTCCCTCTCTCCCTCCCTCCTCCCTCCCTCCCTCCCCTCCTTCCCTCCTCCCTCTCTCCCTCCCTCCTCCCTCTCTCCCTCCGTCCCTCCTTCCTCCTCCCTCCCTCCCCCTCCTTCCCTCCTCCCTCCCCCTCCTCCCTCTCTCCCTCCCTCTCTCCTTCCTCCTCCCTCTCTCCCTCCCTCCTCCCTCCCTCCCTCCCCCTCCTTCCCTCCTCCCTCTCTCCCTCCCTCCTCCCTCTCTCCCTCCCTTCCTCCTCCCTCCCCCTCCCTCCCTCCCCCTCCTTCCTTCCTCCCTCCCTCCTCCCTCTCTCCCTCCCCCTCCCTCTCTCCCTCCCTCTCTCCCTCCTCCCTCTCTCCCTCCCTCCTCCCTCCCTCCCCCTCCTTCACTCCTCCCTCTCTCCCTCCCTCCCTCCCCCTCTATCCCTCCTCCCTCTCTCCCTCCTTCCCTCTCCCTCCCACCCCCTCTGTGTGTGTGTGTGATGCTACTAGTAAATAAACATATTGTGGATATGCTTCGATATGTGTTAATATTGTTTGAATCCTCCTTCACTCCCCCTCTCTCCCTCCCTCCTCCCTCTCTCCCTCCTCTCTCTCTCCCTCCTCTCTCTCTCCCTCCTCCCTCTCTCCCTCCTCCCTCTCTCCCTCCCTTCCTCCTCCCTCCCTCCCCCTCCCTCCCTCCCCCTCCTTCCTCCCTCCCTCCATCCTCCATCTCTCCCTCCCCCTCCCTCTCTCCCTCCCCCTCCCTCTCTCCCTCCCCCTCTTTCCCTCCTCCCTCTCTCCCTCCCTTCCTCCTCCCTCCCTCCCCCTCCTTCCCTCCCCCTCCTTCCTCCCTCCCTCTCTCCCTCCCCCTCTCTCTCTCCCTCCCTCTCTCCCTCCCTTCCTCCTCCCTCCCTCCCCCTCCCTCCCTCGCCCTCCTTCCTCCCTCCCTCCCTCCATCCTCCCTCTCTCCCTCCCCCTCCCTCTCTCCCTCCCCCTCCCTCTCTCCCTCCCCCTCCCTCTCTCCCTCCCCCTCCTTCCCTCCTCCCTCTCTCCTTCCCTCCTCCCTCCCTCCCCCTCCTTCACTCCTCCCTTAGTCCCTCCCTCCCTCCCCCTCTATCCCTCCTCCCTCTCTCTCTCCTTCCCTCTCCCTCACACTCCCTCTGTGTGTGTGTGTTTGTGATGCTACTAGTAAATAAACATATTGTGGATATGCTTAGATGTGTGTTAATATTGTTTAAATCCTCCTTCACTCCCCCTATCTCCCCCTCCCTCCCTCCCCCTCCTTCCCTCCACCCTCTCCCCCTCCTTCCCTCCTTCCTCTCCCCCTCCTTCCCTCCTCCCTCTCCCTCCTCCTCCTTCCCTCCTCCCTCTCTCCCTCCCTCCTCCCTCCCTCCCTCCCCTCCTTCCCTCCTCCCTCTCTCCCTCCCTCCTCCCTCTCTCCCTCCCTCCCTCCTTCCTCCTCCCTCCCTCCCCCTCCTTCCCTCCTCCCTCCCCCTCCTTCCCTCCTCCCTCTCTCCCTCCTTCCCTCTCCCTCACACTCCCTCTGTGTGTGTGTTTGTGATGCTACTAGTAAATAAACATATTGTGGATATGCTTAGATGTGTGTTAATATTGTTTGAATCCTCCTTCACTCCCCCTATCTCCCCCTCCCTCCCTCCCCCTCCTTCCCTCCTCCCTCTCCCCCTCCTTCCCTCCTCCCTCTCCCTCCTCCTCCTTCCCTCCTCCCTCTCTCCCTCCCTCCTCCCTCCCTCCCTCCCCTCCTTCCCTCCTCCCTCTCTCCCTCCCTCCTCCCTCTCTCCCTCCCTCCCTCCTTCCTCCTCCCTCCCTCCCCCTCCTTCCCTCCTCCCTCCCCCTCCTCCCTCTCTCCCTCCCTCCCTCCTTCCTCCTCCCTCTCTCCCTCCCTCCTCCCTCCCTCCCCCTCCTTCCCTCCTCCCTCTCTCCCTCCCTCCTCCCTCTCTCCCTCCCTTCCTCCTCCCTCCCCCTCCCTCCCTCCCCCTCCTTCCTTCCTCCCTCCCTCCTCCCTCTCTCCCTCCCCCTCCCTCTCTCCCTCCCTCTCTCCCTCCTCCCTCTCTCCCTCCCTCCTCCCTCCCTCCCCCTCCTTCACTCCTCCCTCTCTCCCTCCCTCCCTCCCCCTCTATCCCTCCTCCCTCTCTCCCTCCTTCCCTCTCCCTCCCACCCCCTCTGTGTGTGTGTGTGTGATGCTACTAGTAAATAAACATATTGTGGATATGCTTCGATATGTGTTAGTATTGTTTGAATCCTCCTTCACTCCCCTCTCTCCCTCCCCCTCCCTCCCTCCCCCTCCCTCCCTCCCCCTCCCTCCCACCCCCTCCTTCCCTCCTCCCTCTCTCCCTCCTTCCTCTCCCCCTCCTTCCCTCCTCCCTCTCCCCCTCCTTCCTCTCCCCCTCCTTCCCTCCTCCCTCTCCCTCCCCCTCCTTCCCTCCTCCCTCTCTCCCTCCCTCCTCCCTCTCTCCCTCCTCCCTCTCTCCCTCCCTTCCTCCTCCCTCCCTCCCCCTCCCTCCCTCCCCCTCCTTCCTCCCTCCCTCCCTCCCTCCCCCTCCTTCCCTCCTCCCTCTCTCCCTCCCCCTCCCTCTCTCCCTCCCCTCCTTCCCTCCTCCCTCTCTCCCTCCCTCCTCCCTCCCTCCCCCCTCCTTCACTCCTCCCTCCCCCCTCTATCCCTCCTCCCTCTCTCCCTCCTTCCCTCTCCCTCACACTCCCTCTGGGTGTGTGTTTGTGATGCTACTAGTAAATAAACATATTGTGGATATGCTTAGATATGTGTTAATATTGTTTGAATCCTCCTTCACTCCCCTCTCTCCCTCCCTCCCCTCCCTCCCTCCCTCCCCTCCCTCCCTCCCCCTCCTTCCCTCCTATCTCCCTCCCTCCCTCCCTCCCTCCCTCCCCATCCCTCCCTCCCTCCCCATCCCTCCCTCCCCATCCCTCCCTCCTCCCCCTCCTCCCTCTCTCCCTCTCTCCCTCCCCCTCCTTCCCTCCTCCCTCTCTCCCTTCCCCTCCTTCCCTCCTCCCTCTCTCCCTCCCTCTTCCCTCTCTCCCTCCCTCCTCCCTCCCTCCCTCCCCCTCCTTCCCTCCTCCCTCCCCCTCCTTCCCTCCTCCCTCCCCCTCCTTCCCTCCTCCCTCCCCTGCCTTCCCTCCTCCCTCTCTCCCTCCCTCCCCCTCCCTCCCTCCCCCTCCTCCCTCTCTCCCTCCCTCCTCCCTCCTTCCCTCCTCCCTCTCCCTCCCCCTCCTTCCCTCCTCCCTCTCTCTCTCTCTCCTCCCTCTCTCCCTCCCTCCTCCCTCCCTCTCTCCCTCCCTCCTCCCTCCCTCCCTCCCCCTCCCTCCCTCCCCCTCCTTCCCTTCTCCCTCTCTCCCTCCCTCTCCCTCACACCCCCTCTGTCTGTGTGTGTGTGTGTGTTTGGTTAAAGCACATAGCCGAGAGAAACAGCCTTGTGGGTGTGTTTAGTGTGTCAGGGGTTAAAGCACATAGCCGAGAGAAACATCCCTGTGTGTGTGTTAAGTGTGTCAGGGGTTAAAGCACATAGCCGAGAGAAACATCCCTGTGTGTGTGTTAAGAGTGTCAGAGGTTAAAATACATTGCTGAGAAAAACAGCCCTGTAGGTGTCATGGATTAAGCCCTGTGGGTGGGTAGCACACATAACCGAGTGATGTACTTTTTTTTTAGAGTGTCAGGTGTTAAGGAACTAAGCAGTGAAAAGGATCCCTGTGTGTACAGGGTTAATAAAAGACTTAACAGACATCATGTAGTTCTCCAAGAGGTTTGGGTAAGGGAACGGCACCTGGAACAAATCTTGCAATTGTTGTTTTTAGACACCATACCATATTCATATATAGTACCTTGTATGTGTTGCAGCTGTTCATTTATCAGTTTGTGATGCTTGTGGTTTGGGGATGTTATAACAGGTAGGCATAATATCCTACATAGGCTTCTGGGTTTGTTCATAGGCTACTGCTTGAGTTTAGACTCTGTGTGTTTTGTTAGTGGCACTGGTTGTGTATTTTATCCTCCTACCCCCTCAATAGGCTCCAATGTGACCTTCTCATTGAACGAGTGGATGGTTGAGCTATGATGTGCTTTTTATGTATTAATAACTTTGCGAAACTATTGTGACATGTACATGTACATGTAGCATGATTCTTGCGAAGTTGCATTTGTTATGTATCCGCACAATTGTCCACTGTATTGTGTTAATGTTGTTCAAACAACATATGTTGTAGAAAGACTCTCAGCTTGCACTGACACGATCCCGTCACCACCTTCCCATTCACTAAAAGGATGGAGACATACTAAACAGTGTCAAGAGGACGATGATGTAATTTACCGATCACATACATCAGTACATGTATACATATTCAGTTTCAGTACATGTATACAAATTCAGTTTCAGTACATGTATACAAATTCAGTTTCAGTACATGTATACAAATTCAGTTTCAGTACATGTATACAAATTCAGTTTATTGTCTTGGTTCTCGCCACGTTTTTGGCGCCGGTGGCTGAAGAGGCATTTGTTTTTCAATCCTTAAATGACGGTCGCGCCAGCTGACTATTTTACCCTCTTCCTTTGGATTTCTTTTTTTTTGGTCGCTAGTCTCTGCTTCTCCAAATTCCGGCTTTTTCGAGTTTGTAGCCATGCTGCTGAGTTCTTAGGTGAGCGATTGATTTATAAATGTATATGTGTGTGCGCATGCACATATTTGCGCCAAGGTAGTCTCGACCCCATACCTAGCGGACAAGGATTACGTCACTGCTAAGTGATACTATAGTTGTACGCGCGTAATGGCTTATCATCCAGTGGAGAGAATCGTAACGTCAAGACGAAAGGTATAAAAGATTTATATAGTAATGACAACTCCATCATTAATCCGTACCAAGGGTGCTCAAAGGGAATTTCTAGTACTGTGGAAAGGATGGCCCATCGAGGATGCTTCGTGGGTGAATCAGAAAGACGTTACACCGTATCTTTTAAAGTATGAATTATATCATATCGTATGTATGTTAAATATGATAATCTTACTTTCAGGACATTTAATGCCCCTAAACCATCATTCCGTGTGATACAAAACAGTGTCAGTCGAATGATGTCCGATGTCCAGCTATCCCTCTCCACAGGAACCAGCCGTAAAAGATTTATATCTTTACAATTCCGAAGTGATGTCTTCCAATTGCTGTTTGGACACAAAGGAGTTTCTACAATGGACACCATAAAAGGATATAAATATTTTTATTCAGAAGACTTCAATCCGGTATATTTTACTCCGGGTTGGGACACAGCTTATGACCACCTTGGAGACGGCTGTCGCATTCATTTCCCAGTGGAAATGAAATGGGCAACAAGGTGGTCAAAGAAACTGTATGATAAAGAGGAAGATGGTACCTTAAAGTTAAAAAAAAGATACTGCGTGGAAAAAGTGTACTTGCGACTTGTAAAGTGTATTGTTTGATATATGTAACTATGTGTATAATATTTGCATAGTATATCATTGAATGATCATACTTTGAAAATATCCATATATAAGAAATTTGTGCATACAGGTACAAATTAAGATACACGCTTAGTTCTTCTGATCACCTCCATGTCTTGACCTATCTTTGTAGAGCTTTATGCAGACAGACATTATTGGCAAGCCCTTGAAGTGCAATGATCCCTTATCAATTGTCTGATTTATGTCATCATTTCTCATAACTATGAGATCAGAATCAAAGACCCAAAGACCAGTACTAGTGTACATCTGCACACTGCTACAACATATAATGGATATCATATCCATGCATAAAGAGTGCTGCAACAATATGCATACCTGATGTCTGAGACTGCTGTAGACAGTGTAGTGATTTTAGGTCTCATGATAACTTTCCTTTGGGTAAACATGTACTCTGTGTTGCAGCTGCCGTCTGCCGCCACCAGAATGATAAGGCAGGTGATGCTGCAATGAATACATTGTGGGCTTGCTGACAAGTTGCACAGGCACTGACCTCAATATACAAGCATGTGTGTACCTTACACAGCCAAAACACTTCTTTACTTCATCCTGCATCCCGTACATCTCCACCTCCAGTCTCCTGAGCTTAGTACTAGGCACTGCCCCATCAACCAATGGAGGTACATATTGGTCCAAGGGTACCTGGAGATGAAGGGGTAGGTGGAGGAGGAGGACCTCATGTCCTGGTGTGTTCATGTGCCTGTAGAAGAGGCATGGGTTGCATTGTTGTGTGCATACAAATGTGCAGTTAATGGAATTGGTGGTAATAGTTTGTAAAAAGTGTGCATGCTTGAGTTTGTGTTAACTTCCCTGTGAGTGCTGTAAGGTTTGTTGGCCCTATCACAGCTGCTCCTCACAAGACACTGCAATGAATATAATGGGGTCTTATTGTGTATGGATCAGCAGCTGGCATACTGACCTTGCTTCACATCCTGTTCATAGCTACTCATATTTGAGATCTGCATGGTTTCTTGCTTTCCACCTTTTGTGTCAATAGCATCAGAATGTTTGATGTACTGCCTGTTATATGCTTATATGGATGTATACAGTATAAGGAAGATTGGGTTGCAAAGTTCTTCTCCAAAAGTCATTCTGCAATGAATATGAATAACTCTATAATCATCAATACAGCAGCTGGCTTACGGATATGTTTTGCTGAGTTTGTTTAAGCACTCTCAAGGCTGTTAATACTTTAAAGCTTCTCGCATTTGAGATCTGGTTTCCTGTATGCCTCCTTCATGCCAATATTCTGCAGAACGTTTGGTGTACTGCCTCTTCTCTCTTGAATATTTTTGCAGTAACTCCAGCCTGTGCTCGGCCATCATTATATCTGCAGGGGCATCCCAACGTCTGCTTGAAAAATAGTTCCGTCTGGAGTCATCGTTGTGCTTCTCAACACCTATAAGTAAAGTCATGCATGGGTGTGGATGGGTTATAACAAATCAAATGTACCTTGGCAAGAGAATTGTTTAATGTTTCCAAAACGTCGTATGGCATCGGGTACATGGTAAACCATTGCATGCATGTAAGGTGTTACATATTTCTTTAGGTGTCCATCACTTTTGATCTTCAAAAAGAGTTCAATCCACCTCTTACCCTGAAATGATTCAGAACCAATCATAATGATGTTATCAATATCAATGTTTACTTTCAAGTGTATGTCATCTGCAGCATTTGGTGGAAGTGTTTCACTAGATATGAGGTTGTATAAAACTTCAAAATCCTTTTAGGAATAAAACAACATTATTACAAATGTATACCAATCTAGGGGAGTACTTCAGGCACCTTCCACAGTTTCACTACATTGTGCAGATGAGCATCTGGTAGGGGTATATCCTTCATCTTGGAAGGAAGTAGCTATAGTATGGCCGGAAAGGAGAGGCAAATGGGCTTACACATTAATTTTATATAAGGTATATTGTACCTTCAAAACCTTCTTTTTTGCTTCCCCAGTTAATGATGTCCACTCAACTTTTCCATCACTTGATTCAGATTCCCAAATGTTGAATGAAACTCCACAGCTTCTGATGCATGCCACAAGTTGCTCTATGTGTCCATCTGACATTTTGATCAGATTTCGTAACATGTCTCAAAAAAAGATGCAGCTCATCTATCATCATATGATCCAGTGGAATGTTGGTTAATGGACGATTTACTGAGCCAAGATGGACAGCAGCAGTCCTGCCACGAGAAGCCAAAGCACGTCTGTGCAGACAAATAGTAAATTTAAAAAAACATATACATGTTAAATCAACATGGACCATTATTACCTGATGGTAACTAGCGTTCTGGCCAAGGTTGTGCTGTAATGTGACTCAGGCTTTGACACATCCCACCTATAGTGGTGACATCACAGTTATGACCTAAGTATAAAATGAACCTTACCTGCAATCGCGATGTACGGTACATAGTGGACATGCATATATGGAGTTAGCTGCATTAAGGCCCAGCATTGTGAGCATAAACTGAAACACAAATAAACATAATAATCCTTATTGTACGTAATAACATTATTACACCACATACCTTCATGTCAGAGGAAAATATAAGTTCAATATTGTAGTTCTTTCCACTGACAACAACAAATCCAAGCTGCTGAAGACCATTAATTTCTTGAAAAGTTGCAGCGAAAGCTGTGGAAATGGTGCCATAATCTTCACTCCCTTTCAAAACCGCGATGGTATGGTTGCCTACAAAGAAATTTCACTAAGTAATACTGCATGCATGCGTCGCTGGCATCAGTATCTTCAGATTTACCTATTCCAGACAGATAGCGACCAGTTGGCAACAGAATGGCGTATGAAAGTATAACAAAGCTCGACGTCCGAGAAAACTTAGCTCCGTCACCAGATACCCTAACTTTTATTTTCAGGTCAGTAGGGAAACTTGTGGCGTCATGAGCGATCTGTTGCGAGCAGCCAGTATATTATCAAAATGCATGTGCGCGCTTAACACAATAATGCCGGCTTACCATGGTGGATAATTGTTCGCACAAAGATCGTTCGAAAGATCGATAGGCACCTTCATACCCTGGGATGCGGGTTAGTTGCATCGTGTCGTTGAGTTCAGTACGAGCTTTTTTAATTGCATGAATTCTGGGTAACTCGCTAAAAAGCATTGCAAGTTCGTGATAGAAGGTATCACTGACTCCATATCTATCTAAGATGTACAAAACCCGCAAATCCACGTTGCCCTCGTTTTCGGAAGCCGCATCATCTGACAAACGTATGTGGATCATCTTGCCAGAAGTGCTTTGCACTTTGAGCGACTCTGCAACAAGCCCATACGTTGACAAAAACTCTAATGCTTTGCTTGCATGTTCAGACACTTCTTCAATTTTCCTTCGTGCATGGCGGTTGCTGACAGCATCGACCTTACCCCCTTGGTTGCTGTGTGAGTCCTTAGCTTCACCCAACGCATCTTTCAGGTCCTGCACTTCATCCTGTAAGCCTTCAATGAATGCATCGGCTTCTTCATTCACACATCTCGCTTCATTTAGCTCATTCATTAGTTCAGCAGCAGAAATGATCTCACCCTTCTGGATAGCTATGGTGGTGGAACTAAGTAGCACATTCTGCTGCTTCCTTCCTCTTGCAGCTCTAACTTTAGAAGCCATGCCGAGTGATTTGCGGTAGAGCAAATCCTCTAAGCGTGCCGCTTCTGGATCGAAAGTTATAGCTTCATCCACAATGCGTTCATTCAGGAGTGCTACAAAGCTCGTGTTCTTCTCATGTTTTTTTGCCCAGTCGTCCAATAGACGATTGGGTACTGACAGACAGCAGACACCAGCAGGGTCAACGGATCCATCAATCGCGACCACCAATGTTTCCAATGGTGTTTCCTCTTCGTGATTCAACGATTCCATTTTAGAAAAAGCAAATCAACTGCAAAAAAGGATGTAGGAAAAATGCGCAGGTTTTTATAGACAATAATAACCACTTGATCGCTAACTACAAATTAATCCTCATGACCAGCATCAGCACCAACATCGATTAATGATGATTGCACAACACATCACGACCACTCCCATTATTTGGTAATGCATGTATTTTTTCAGTGAGGGAGGAGGGAGGGTGTACTTGAGAACTGACTTCTATGTAACTGAAAATTTGTATCACCTGACCTCAGCAATAGACAGTTACAGTTTTCCTGTACTCAGAGACATGTGCACAACAGCCTCTGGTGTTTGGATACCATTGTTGAGTGCTTAGGTGATATGGTTGGGGGAGGGGGGGTAGGGTGTACTTGAGAACTGACTTCTATGTAACTTAATATTTGTATCACCTGACCTCAGCAATAGACAGTTACAGTTTTCCTGTACTGAGGTACATGTGCACAACAGCCTCTGGTGTTTGGATACCATTGTTGAGTGCTTAGGTGATATGGTTGGGGGAGGGGGGGGGAGGGTGTACTTGAGAACTGACTTCTATGTAACTAAATATTTGTATCACCTGACCTCAGCAATAGACAGTTACAGTTTTCCTGTACTGAGGTACATGTGCACAACAGCCTCTGATGTTTGGATACCATTGTTGAGTGCTTAGGTGATATGGTTGGGGGAGGGGGGGGAAGGTGTACTTGAGAACTGACTTCTATGTAACTAAATATTTGTATCACCTGACCTCAGCAATAGACAGTTACAGTTTTCCTGTACTCAGAGACATGTGCACAACAGCCTCTGGTGTTTGGATACCATTGTTGAGTGCTTAGGTGATATGATTGGGGGAGGGGGGGTAGGGTGTACTTGAGAACTGACTTCTATGTAACTTAATATTTGTATCACCTGACCTCAGCAATAGACAGTTACAGTTTTCCTGTACTGAGGTACATGTGCACAACAGCCTCTGGTGTTTGGATACCATTGTTGAGTGCTTAGGTGATATGGTTGGGGGAGGGGGGGGGGGGAGGGTGTACTTGAGAACTGACTTCAATGTAACTAAATATTTGTATCACCTGACCTCAGCAATAGACAGTTACAGTTTTCCTGTACTGAGGTACATGTGCACAACAGCCTCTGGTGTTTGGATACCATTGTTGAGTGCTTAGGTGATATGGTTGGGGGAGGGGGGGAGGGTGTACTTGAGAACTGACTTCTATGTAACTTAATATTTGTATCACCTGACCTCAGCAATAGACAGTTACAGTTTTCCTGTACTCAGAGACATGTGCACAACAGCCTCTGGTGTTTGGATACCATTGTTGAGTGCTTAGGTGATATGGTTGGGGGAGGGGGGGGAGGGTGTACTTGAGAACTGACTTCTATGTAACTTAATATTTGTATCACCTGACCTCAGCAATAGACAGTTACAGTTTTCCTGTACTGAGGTACATGTGCACAACAGCCTCTGGTGGTTGGATACCATTGTTGAGTGCTTAGGTGATATGGTTGGGGGAGGGGGGGAGGGTGTACTTGAGAACTGACTTCTATGTAACTTAATATTTGTATCACCTGACCTCAGCAATAGACAGTTACAGTTTTCCTGTACTCAGAGACATGTGCACAACAGCCTCTGGTGTTTGGATACCATTGTTGAGTGCTTAGGTGATATGGTTGGGGGAGGGGGGGGAGGGTGTACTTGAGAACTGACTTCTATGTAACTAAATATTTGTATCACCTGACCTCAGCAATAGACAGTTACAGTTTTCCTGTACTCAGAGACATGTGCACAACAGCCTCTGGTGTTTGGATACCATTGTTGAGTGCTTAGGTGATATGGTTGGGGGAGGGGGGGAGGGTGTACTTGAGAACTGACTTCTATGTAACTTAATATTTGTATCACCTGACCTCAGCAATAGACAGTTACAGTTTTCCTGTACTGAGGTACATGTGCACAACAGCCTCTGGTGTTTGGATACCATTGTTGAGTGCTTAGGTGATATGGTTGGGGGAGGGGGGTAGGGTGTACTTGAGAACTGACTTATATGGAACTAAATATTTGTATCACCTGACCTCAGCAATAGACAGTTCCTTTTTTCCTGTACAGGTACATGTGCACAACAGCCTCTGGTGTTTGGATACCATTGTTGAGTGCTTAGGTGATATGGTTGGGGGAGGGGGAGGGTACTTGTGAACTGACTTCTAAGTAACTAGTATTACCTGACCTCAGCAATAGACAGGTACAGTTTTCCTGTACTGAGGTACATGTTCTGAACATCCTCTGGTGTTTGGATAGCGTGCATATGGCAGACTGCATGGGTTATGCTCATGACATATGGACGTGGTCATGGGGTGTTCGTTCATCGAATGTTTGCACCCGGCTTCCAAATGAAACCATCCAAGATATGTTGTTTGCACGTTGGGACTACTTATAGCCATAGATACGTTTCAGCCCCGGCTGGCTACCGGGGTATACGCTTAGGCTAATACGGACGTAGGCCTAGGCCTACTAGTAGGGTGAATCGCTGCTTTAGATCTCTAGTTTCAGACTAACAGTAACACTTAGGTTTTACTCGTTTTCAGTAGGCAGATCTAGAGGACTAGTAACTATACCTCTGGAAGCAAAGGCCTACCAGTGCGGAAAGAGATCATGGTCTTGACACACCCCCTCTGAGGACCGTGTAAGGGAGGAAGGGGTGTGATGGTAGGGAGGGGTGTGATAGTAGGGAGGGGTGTGATGGTAGGGAGGGGTGTGGTGGTAGGGAGGGGTGTGGTGGTAGGTGGGGTATGAAGGTAGGGAGGGGTGTGGTGTAGGGAGGGGTGTGATAGTGGGAAGGAGTGTGATAGTAGGGAGGGGTGTACTGTGATGGTAGGGAGGGGTGTGGTGTAGGGAGGGGTGTGATAGTAGAGAAGGGTGTGATGGTAGGGAGGGGTGTGATGGTAGGGAGGGGTGTGGTGGTAGGTGGGGTGTGAAGGTAGGGAGGGGTTTGGTGTAGGGAGGGGTGTGGTGTTGGGAGGGGTGTGGTGTAGGGAGGGGTGTGAGGAGGTTGTATGCTAACATCTAGCTTCGTGGGCTATTTACTTTACATGTAATTAAAACGAGCGCAACTATTATACACTCCGGTATTTGGTTTTGGTCATTAGTTAGGCCAGCTACCCGGCCAGTTAGGCTAGGACCGGAGCTAGCTAGATGGAGCTCGAGCGGTATACGGTAATTGTAAAGTGACCTCTACGCGCGCGAAACGGTTACTAAAGCCACACCCACTGGCTAGCTCGACTGCCTTCCTTACGAACCACGCTCATCACCTTTAGACACCTTCTCTATGTTGGTGATATTAGAAAAGGAGTGGTTGATACGCAATAATATGCCCTGTTTTGCCTGTAAAACACCACGCATCTTGGCTATGTCGACTGGTACTACTGTACCGGTAGTACCTACACCTTTCGATCGCGACGACACATTTGTAGAGTCCTTCAACCACAATCACGAATGTATCTGTAACGTACTAGTACTCACCCGCCCGGCTATGTCGATGCGAATCTGCTTTTAATTACTGCGCACGTCACGTACTGGTACTGACGCGACACAAACCTAGCGCTAGCTGTAGCAAGCTTGTCCTAGCTTATGGCTCAACGAGTCGACAGTATTATGAATCAGCAGATCGCTTTACAGAAGCTAGCTATCATGCATGTTGGTCTGATCGCAGCTAGTATAGTCCAGAGTGTGCATGTTCGCACGCGCGCCTCGTACGCCCTACTTTTACTCCTGATGTTGCTTGGTGCATGTACGTCCGACATCCGACTCCAGGCACAGCTACATATGCAACCGTGACGTATGCATGAATTACATCATATATTTGTCCCACATTTTACAGTGGGGTCCACAAAATTGCCATTGGAACAAACCGCGAAGGGGGCAAAATTATACTACGTGAGCCTAAAAATGTCTTGGTGGTTCAGATTTAATATTCCAGTTGGTAGACTTGAAATTTCGGTCTGCGTGAATGGAAAAAAATTGAAGAAACATAACAATTGCATGCTCCATGTACTAACGTATGTAGTGAACACAACACTGCGTACGGAACATGAAATGGACAGGTTTTAACGGAGACCAGAACACAAAAGAGATGGGATATCTTCATCTGTATCACAATCCGTCTGGTAGACTTAACATTTATATTCCGTTTAAGAACGGTGCGCGTTATAAGACATTTCTCCATAGACTTCCCGTTCATTTAATTTTTAACGCGTAACGCGGGTATTCAATTATTCAAGTCCGCAATAGCTGGACATGTTGTTCTCCAGGCACCCTTTTCACTACAGAAGTAGAGCCTTTTGTTGTTGCTGCTTCAGATGACTCCTGCACCAAAATGAAAAGAAGCAATCTATTTTCACTCTGTGAAGAACAATTCTACGAAGTAATCACTTGCTTTACTTCTGAAGGTGACTACATACTAACAAACAACACTATTCCATGTAAGATCAAATTTCAATGCAGCACACATGCATTTGTCATGCAAAATTACATTCATTACTATGATACTATGCTTTAATGAAATGATTTCCAAACTGTAGCATACTTAACACAAGATCTTTGAAATATCAGAAAAGATAAGATATAAAAAAACACACTTTGCAGCATCAGAAAACTCAAGACCACCAAATTGCCTTTGTACCTAATTTTCATGTTTGCATATATATTTTAATATCATAATTATATCCTTTCTAAGTGATCGGATTGAGTGTGTATCTAATTTGTATGCTAGCTCATATATAATACATTGTACCTTATTTTGAAATTTCAGAAATACCAAAAGTTATATCAATACACATATGCACCATAAAAACTTCTAAAATATAAAAAAAAACACACTTTGCAACATCTGAAATTTCAAGCCCACCAAATTGCCATTCTACCTAATTTTCATGTTTGCTTACATATAATCCTTTCTAAGTGAGTGCACAAGTGTAATTCCAAAATATTCACTTACAAAACTATATTAACTACATTGATTACACTGATACAGATGCTGTAATAAAATGTCAGGAACTTGGAACACAAGGCCTTTGAATTTTCAGAAAGACCAAAAGTTTATATCAATACACACACCATGAAAACTTCTAAACCACACTTCGCAACATCTGAAATTTCAAGACCACCAAATTGCCATTGTACCTTATTTTCATGCATGCTTTTATATATATGATAATATAAATTATATATATATATCCTTTCTAAGTGCTTGTATTGAGCATGCATTGTGCACTTACTCTTCTTTGTTTCCATTCTTTTTTTCTATGCAGGCATTCCAGTAAGTGCTGGGAAAAAAAGAAGACACATCATAGTTGCAAACGAAAATGCTGCAGAAACAATTGTTCATCTAAGCCCTGTGCGGAAGGATGACATTGATGAAACTGTGGACTCAAATAAAAGTGTAGAGTTTTGAAATAGCTTGATATATGATGTACAAACACAGCATTTACTAGTGATAACTTGATATTGTATAATCTTGCAGATCATTATTCAAAATCATTATCTGTTCATACACATTTTGCAATGCAAACCACCCATTTGCAAGCTATAATAGAAATCAATCATCTTTGTCAAGAAAAAAATTGGAATTGAAAATTCTCACTTCAGATTGGAAGTGGTTTGAACTGTACCATTATATTGTGCACATCAAGAGTGTACACCATGCAACAGTAAAGTGCCATGATGTGTTGTATCTGTAGAAAAAAAAGTATACTCATGATTATGCAATTAAGGAACAGTTTTCAGATACACACTATTCAGAAGTGAATCACACAAGTACTTTCAACTGAAGCTACACACAAGGTTTGTGAACTGACTAAACGTCAGTAGAAGTGACTTTCAAGTACTTAGCGGCCAAAGCAGACTGCCCAACTGCTGGTGTTCTTAGAACATCAACAATTGTATTCCAGGTGTAAGGCTTGGGACCATGTCTTTTCCAAATAGAGAGCACCTGTTCAAACGACTCCAGGCAAGCTTGAGGCTTTGTTGCATTCTCTCTCTGGATACTATCCAGAGTGTCTGCTGACATGCAGTCCTAACTGGTGAGGGTGTCCAACCAGCCTAGCCACCATTTGCACATAAATATAATAATAGTTTTAACACAGTGAAGTTACAAGGTATGCCCATAAGCTAGCTACATCTAATGGCGTCCAGCAATCTCCTTTGCCAATCTTGGATTATTGCCTCCAACTGGTTTGTGTATGGCTTGGCACAATAGCCTCCAAGATGGCTGGCCAAACCTTATGGTATCATAGTGCTGTTGTAGCCAAGCAAGAAGCATGTCTCTGAGGCACTCTGTAGGGTCAGTGTGGTTCTTTGAGGAGATGGTTTCCAACTCTGCAGCTCTAAGCCTCAGGGCTGTTCCGAGAGCCTTCCATCTTGCTACCATATCCATCACCTCCTCCATCACATCCACCAAGTCATCCTCACCTGGGGACAAGAGGGCATGGCTAATATATCACATGACAAGCTGTGCTCTACCATATACCAAGAGGGTCTGCAGAAACAGTTGAGAAATCAGCCCCACCCACTCCATCCCTTCCTCCTCCTCCTTCAGCTACTCCCATTTCCCCTCCTTTGACATCACCACCTGAAATGGGGGAGAAGTAGTTCATTCTATAGCAGCTCATTTGCCAAAGTATTCAGGTAGTAGGTATAGGCAATATCATACACCTCCCATAGCATACACACTTGCTCACTCCACAAAACCCCAATATGCCTATTCCTAGATCTGGTGCCTCTCCATACACCTAACCTGGAATCCCAATGAGATCCAACAGCTGTGGCTCCACCTTCATCCACTTACTAACTATCACCTGCTTATAACCTGTTGTGTCAGCGAGAGTGTTCCTCTTCTTTTGGATCATCTCCTTCAACAGAGGGAGCTCAACTGTAGCTGAGGTGTGGTCTGAGGTGACCTCAGGTGGACATGTGATCAACTCCACCAGTGAGACTGATGGACAGAACTCACTGCAGGCCTCTTTGATAACCTTAATAACAGACTGCAGATACGATGAGCTGTTACCATTAGATGTGGAGATGGCACATGACAGACATCTGAAGTCATCCTTCATCTCCACAACAGTGGTGATGCCTTCCTTATTCATCCAGTGAATTCCCTTCCTCCATACATGGCACCTGCGATTGTATGCATCCAGTTCTGGTACCAGTGAAGCTTCAGCAGTTGGCAAGGCAAGACCATCTGCAAGCCTTGAGGTAAGAACATGGAGACAGCGTGAGGAGAAGAACTGATTGATGCCACCAGTACATATCAGCCAACCAAACCTCTTCTGTGGAATGGTGACATTGGGGGGCATCTCCACGCTGATACAAGCTGGAAAAAAGAGAAGGGGACCTAGACCAGTGGAAGGTGTGTTGGGAGAGCTCCCAGGTGTCATGTTGGTGTCCACTTTGGTCAAGGTAATAGGCACACACAGCTCAAACAATTTCAGGAACTGAACTATCATATTGAAGTTGTATGTTGGTTCAGGGAAGTGTTTCTTCAGAACAGCTACAGGAATCACTCCAGTGTTGCTGGCTATGGGGAGGTGCTCCTTGAAGAATGAAGGAGCAAACAACACTCCATTCACCTTCTCCAGCAATGCCTCTGGACGAACCACTATCCAGCTATCACCTGTGCTGCTCTCTAGAAACACAATAAACCCTTTATCTGACAAGGTCTTCAGGTGTGGTATGATCTCAGAGGCCTCAGTTGGCAGAACCTTTGGTTCCTCTTGCCCCAGAAGGGTCAGAAGTTGGGACAGGGGAATGGCATCCTTGTCAGTGGGGACTTTGTCCTTCAAGAAGGCATATGTCACGTGGTTACTCAGGGATATGGCAGGACATCTGGCATTCACACCCTCAGTGGTTTCATGCAGCAGTGACATAAACCCCTTCACCTCCTCTCCATTGGGAGCAGTCCCATTCAGAGCAATGAACCCAACAAAGGTGTGCTTCTTCATGGCATCCCTAGCAACACTCCCTATAGCCCCACCTAGGGACTCCAGCTGCCTTCTGTCAGCTATCCCATCAGCATGGGTACCTACCACAATGACCGAGGACTGCAGGGGACACTTGTGACATACATTACCAATCATGTCCAACCAGTAGTACACCTGTGCAGTGATCTCTTTGAGACCCAGGAGCAGGTTGACCAGTAGGAGGAAGGTGGAAGGACTGACAGAGATGCTTTCCAGCACGGCACAATGGCTACTGTAGTACTCCTGGTGGCCAGCGAGGTCAAACAGCATCATGTTAGCCCTGGAGCTCTTGATGACATGAGGGACAATGCCGGCTGTTAGAAGCTTCACAGGACCAGGATGGGTAGCATCATGGAGTTTGATCTTCTTTGCGATGGGCTGTGTACAGACCAAACATACCATCACACAGTGGTTTAAAACCATAGGTGACCAGAACATTTTTGAAGATAAACAAACATACCCTAATTGTTTGTATTGTGAGGTAGTGGTAAGAAAATGAATAAATCAAAACAATCCAGTTTAGCCAAAAAGCTACATGTAACGATAACGAACTAAAAATAAAACAGTTTAACCCAGCTGGGGCGTCGACAACAACCATTAATGATTTGGGAGGATGGTTGGTATTTAATTAAGTTACTTGCATTATTTTCCTGTAGCTAGCTAAGCTATGGCTATGTCAAACCATATCATTTTCAGTCAGGGCACGTGAGGAGCAGTCATGGTCCTGACCATCTATGGATCATGACGCTCTCTTAGCACCTTTGGGGAGTGAGCTCCACCTACCCAAGAGGGATGAAACATCCCCAAACTCCTCCTTCCTCCCCCTCCCTGTCCTCGCCATCCCTTTATATACATCACATGGAATATATATACATGCCAAGGTCAGAACGACATTCAATGTTGGGATGGATGTGCCTAACTGTGTAAGAGCCGCTTCCAGTAGGTAGCAGCTGCACACAAAAAAACAAAAGTGTGAAGGTCACCTATCAGTGGTATAGGAAGGAGTTTAAAAGTGTGTGTGTGTGTGTGGGGGGGGGGAAAGATCCCTCTTGCAACGTAATCTAAACCACTTATTAATAATTTAGGTAGGTGATTCGTGAATAATACATTGAAATATTCTAAGCAAAGATAGGTTTCGCTTAGTTCCTAATTTTTAAAAAAATTAGGTTTCCCTTGGTTTCTAATTTTTAAAAAATTGTATTGCTGGTTAAAAGTGGGGGGGGGGGCAGTTCCCCCCCTGCCCCCCTTTCCTACGCCACTGCCTATAATCACCCGTAGTACGTTTTAAAAAGGGTGACCTTCACACCAAATTTTATCTTTGGTGTGACCTTCACTCAGTGTTATTATCTATTAGTAATTGACGACATTGTGAGATACATGTAAGAAGTAACTTGGTTATGAACAGATCATCAATGTTGCGATAGCTTGTGGAGTTTGGCAACGGGATATAGTGCAGATGGTCTTGGGTTCAAATCCTGGTCTATGCAAGATTCCTTTTTCATTGAACTTTTTTTCTTTTTTTGCCCAGCAGCAGTCGATCAGTACATGAAAGACCATGAGCCAACTTCTATATTGAATATGTTTATGCTGCTCACGTGACATCCACCATCAGTCGCCACTTCCTCGTCTGGCCCTTGGGGAAGGGGTTGATTCAGGCCATCTTTTATTGTGGGCCAACTGTATCAAGCTACCCTGGGGACGCTAATCCCTGATAAGGCGTCACAACCCCCTGATGCTTAGCAGTGACCATGACACGCTTATGTAGGCACAGGTGACCGTGACCCACTTATGTACATGTAGGCACAGGTGGCCTTGACCCACTTATGTAGGCACAGGTAGCCTTGACCCACTTATGTAGGCACAGGTGACCGTGACCCACTTATGTACATGTAGGCACAGGTGGCCTTGACCCACCTATGTAGGCACAGGTGGCCTTGACCCACTTATGTAGGCACAGGTGACCGTGACCCACTTATGTACATGTAGGCACAGGTGGCCTTGACCCACTTATGTACATGTAGGCACAGGTGGCCTTGACCCACTTATGTAGGCACAGGTGGCATGACACCCTTATGTAGGCACAGGTGGCCTTGACCCACTTATGTAGGCACAGGTGGCCATGACCCACTTATGTAAGCACAGGTGGTCATGACACCCTGATCTAGGTACAGGCGACCATGACACACTTATGTAGGCACAGGTGGCCATGACACCCTTATTTAAACACAGGTGGCCATGACACCCTCCATATCCACAGATCCTCTACCTACATGTACCTCCATACCCACAGACCCTCTACCGATACCCACAGACCCTCTACCTACATGTACCCACAGATCCTCTACCAACATGTACCTCTATACCTACTGACCCTCTACCTACATGTACATGTACCTCCATACCCACAGATCCTCTACCTACATGTACCCCCATACCCACAGATCCTCTACCTACATGTACATGTACCCCCATACCCACAGACCCTCTACCTACATGTACCTCCATACCCACAGACCCTCTACCTACATGTACATGTACCTCCATACCCACAGACCCTCTACCTACATGTACCTCCATACCCACAGATCTTCTACCTACATGTACCTCCATACCCACAGATCCTCTACCTACATGTACCTCCATACCCACAGACCCTCTACCTACATGTACATGTACCTCCATACCCACAGACCCTCTACCTACATGTACCTCCATACCCACAGACCCTCTACCTACATGTACCTCCATGCCCACAGATCCTCTACCTACATGTAACTCCATACCCACAGACCCTGTACCTACATGTACCTCCATACCCACAGACCCTATACCTACACGTACCTCCATACCCACAGACCCTCTACCTACATGCACCTCCATACCCACAGATCCTACATGTACCTCCATACCCACAGACCCTCTACCTACACGTACCTCCATACCCACAGACCCTCTACCTACATGTACCTCCATACCCACAGACCTCTACCTACATGTACCTCCATACCCACAGACCCTCTACATGTACCTCTATACCCACAGACCCTCTACCTACATGTACCCCCATACCCACAGATCCCAGTAGCGGATCCAGCATGGACGGTTGGGGGGGGCTGAAAAGGGGAGGGGCTGACTGTAGGCGGAGCCGTCCCGGGGAGGGTGCGAGAGGGGGGCACCCCTCCCGCCCAGCTAGGGGGTATGGGGGAGTGCTGTGTTATTTCTACACTGAATTACTAGTATTATCGCCTAAAACACCCATGCAAGTATGCTATGAATTTTTAATTTGGGGGGGGGGGGGGGGGGGGGGGCTATAGCCCCCCCTAGCCCCCCCCTGGATCCGCTACTGAGGTGCCTGTTTACTCTCCGATAACCGTAATGCGTAGCGCCAACTTTATTCTGACGCATACTGTACATGTACCTCCATACCCACAGACCCTCTACCTACATGTACCTCCATACCCACAGACCCTCTACCTACATGTACCTCCATACCCACAGACCCTCTACATGTACCTCCATACCCACAGACCCTCTACCTACATGTACCTCCATACCCACAGACCTCCATATTCATTGATTGGTCACTCACACATGTACACAACCAGTTGCAATTAGCCTTTGTAAAGTGGGGATTATAAAATGCAGGTCATTGGGAATGAGTATTATCCAAATGTGAGATGTGGTTTCATTAGGTGCTATTGAGTATTCCAAAATGCATTAAGCTTTATTTAATGCTCACAATAGTCCTCATGTACATGTAGTCCCTATGTGGGTACACACTATCAGTGAACACTTCACACACATGTACTCACCTCATTAACCATACCTTCCCCCACCACCTGGGAGAGATGGATTATCACCTAGGGAGAAATCATAACATACATGTAGTTACCATGCTGTCTTGTTTCCATGGTGATGTGTGCACATGTGCTGGTCATGCCACGCCTATTGAATCACTAAGGTGACATCATGGAGGTGTACCTCCCTCACCTGTGCTAATGTGGTCTTCCCTGCTCCCGTGTTGCCACAGAGAATAACCTTAGCAAAGTTATGGACAGGGAAGTCCTCACAACTAGTGGTGTACTTCTGTAGTGTGGTGAGTACTCCATAGCCAGTAGCCCGCATCAGAGGTGTGTGGTGTTTGGAGTTCTGTATGTTCACTTCAATCCCAGGTGTGGAGAGGAGAAGGTTGACACAATCAAGATGACCTCTCTCTGCTGCCATATGCAATGCAGTATCACCATCCTACAGCGGGAAAACATCACTGTCACCATAGGAGTACAGGACTATGTATGTAACAACCCCTCCCCCTTGCACCCAGATAAGGTAGAACCAGTGAAATACAACAAATGTGATATCTCAGTTTGAGGACTGGTATGAGCTGAGAAGGTTAGTGAGGACAGCCACTTGGTGTATGGAACTGGAATGGGACCTCCAGCCAATGGAGGGGGAGGGAAGAGGCTACTTGGGGGAGAAGAGGAGCTAGGGATGGGGAAGAGGGAGCAGGGATGGGGAAGAGGGAGCAGGGAAGGGGAAGGATGGGATAGAGGCAAACTCAAAACACCACCTAGTAATCTCTACATCAGCCAATATCTCCCCAGAGTCCAGACACATGTACAGTCAAAAGGTCACATGTTTCTATTGTGAAGGTTATCAGCTAAAGTACATGTACATCAGATGAGACTGAGGTCCTGCCCTAGATCCACCTATTGAAGATACTCCCATGGCTGGGGCATGGCCCCTCCCCCCTCTACTTAGGAACACATACACCACCACTTGTAACATAGCTAGAACCAGTTATTAAGCAATTCTACAAATAAGTGAATTCATCATACATGTAGTTATTTTAAATTATATTGTATCCGAGGGGGGGGCAAAAAAAAAAGTTATAGACACCATCCCAAAAATTCTTAAAACCAAGGGCCAGGTCAACCCCCCCCCCCCCCCCCCCCCTGCCTTCGAACACGCCCATTTTTCGACCACGCCCCTTAAAATAATTACGTAATTGACAATTGACCACACCTACAATTAAGATAATAGAAAGCAGGCTTCGTTGCAGATTGCTGTTGTAGGTGTTGTCACTTCGTCGCTTGACGCTGTTTCACTTGTACCATAGAATTTCGCGATACTCAGTCTCTCGTGCCATGACGTAATGTACAGGCTGTAGGCCTATCGAATATTACATCCCTGCCCATCAATTAAGGTTTGCGGTACTCCAACAAGATTTTGAAGAACGGCACGCATTATCGTTCATGATTTGGTAAAGTACTCGTTTAAACAATAGCAGGCGGGGCATGCTCGCGTGAGGCGTGAGTCGGCGTGACCTCATGCATGTTACTTAGTACCAGGTGTATCCGTGCCTTACTTAGTAGCGTTAGTATAGTTTTTATCTTTACATAATTTGCTTTGCGACGCTTCAATTGTTGCACTATTGGGTAGTGAATTGGTATGAAGGCCACGCCCACGAATTGTGTCTCAGTCACGTGATAATATGCTTTCCAGCTTACAATCGCACTTGATAGGCAGTTAAGCCATATCTTTGCACGAATTGGACACCCATGAACACTACAAACAATATGATTCCATCATTATGTTGCTGTAGTGCGAGCTAAAGTGCAAAAAAATAATTAAGAAAAGTGATGATTTTTTTTTTTTAAATTTTTTTTGGCCAAGACCCCCCCCCCCCCCCTAACTTTGATACATGTACCTCATAACTTTTTTTCCTAGACCCCCCTGAAAAAAAAAAAGCATATTCGTGATGCTCTCAATGAGCTCTTCATAGTTGGGGGATGGTGTCTTCCACTTTGTTTTTTGCCCCCCCCTCGATTGTATCCCCAATTTATGTCAGGTATAGAAGTACACACGCCAGATCAATCCACCATTCTTCTTCCACCTGCTACAGTCCCTCTATCTGCTATTCTCCTACACCTCCATCATCCCCATCACAGGTAGAGGATACCTGCATCTTTGAAGCCATACTAATTCACACCATGGCTGGACCTTACTGCCATGCTGCTACAGTCACAATATTCCACTCACAGATCACTCTCACAGTCCACATATATACCACAAGTACATACATTAGCAACAGACATTGGACTGGCCTGGAACTACTCACCTTGTTCTGTGTGTTGGCCTGGGCACCCCTCTCTAGCAATATCCTCATACACTCCACCTCTCCCTTCCTTGATGCATACATTAGTGCAGTCCGTCCATACTGTTGGAGAGAATGGCATATCAGTGTACCATGAAGGTCAGACATGACCTACCCCTCAAACCCCTCTCTGCCATCACAGTACAGTCACCTCACATGTCTAACAACAGGACACACCCACCACAGGTAAACAACCGTGGCTATGGATGGTGGGCGTGTACCTCGTCCCCAGTCCACACTACAACAAGAAAGTTTGGCGATAAGTATGTTTGAATGAAGAGTGGTGTGGGAGGAGTGCAGAGAGTGGTGGGTGGGTCAGCCACAAGGGGAGGGGGGGAGGAGGGGTGGGATGTGGAGGGTAGGGTAATGACAAGGGGAACAGAAGGGGTTGATAGGTGGGGGTGGGAGTGAAGGGGGAGGGGAGGGGGCTGTGGAGTGTTGTACAGCTGTACTGCATGCTGTTTCTAAGCACATCTGTTGCTATGGGATTTTAGTTAACACAATGCTCAAGTCTAAAGCGGATGAGGGGTTCTAGTTCTATTAGTTGGAAGGGGCAGCAAAGGAGTGAGAGTGGAAGGGAAGAGGTGAGGGATGAAGAGGGTGTTGGAGAAGGGGTATGAGGGGAGGGGAAAGGGGCAGTAATGGTGTATCACTACATTATTGAGGGAGGAGCTACAGGTGGAGGTAGGAGATGAGGGGAGGGTGGAGAGGGGAGGAGAGGGGAGGGAGGAAAGGGGAGGAGAGGGGAGGAATGACAATGATAGGGAGAAATGGGGAGGAGTGGCTATTTGACCTGAACTGTGAAGGGTTGGATAGTCTTATAGCATGCAATCATGTGTTTGATATCACCACCGCTAACAGTTCCAATTAATGCCCCCAGACCTGGTTAGTGCTGCTGGGACAATCTGGCCCAAGTGTACCCACATTTGGCACTACCATCTCAAACTTCTTCCTAACTTTATACAGGGTGTTCCTATATCAAGGAAAATTGTTTATAAATTAACCACACAAAGTTAATTAACCACTTGCTGCTGTAACTTCTTGCTAACCTTATACATGTAACACAACATGCACAACTGTAGCTTGTACAAGAGAGGAAGCACAGTACAAAAATATGCAAAAAGGTCACCACTTTGAGAGGTCATATTGTCCCAATGATGCAAACTTAAAGGGTGACCATTTGAATATGGCATGCGTTTTGGCTCAACCCTACTCTATGGCAAGCCTTGGTGGAAAGAAACCTAAACCAGTGCACGAGAGAGAGTGGGAAAAGCTCTTATCAGGACAGATTCCTTGCACATCCATTAAAAGTGGGGATGAGACGATCCGTTTCCGTAGTGACAGGGGAAAGTGGTACTTCCATCTGACCTACAACCCAGTAGGACATTCGAAAGGCAAAAGAGTGACAGCAGAGGACCCGGATGAGAGTTACGTTCTAGGTACTAGGCAATGGTTATTGGCAAGCCCATTGTTCAAACAACAGGGATCTGCACAAGATCTACCATCAGCAGCCCCTCCCCCCCCCCCCCCCCCCCCCCAACTACACAACCAGATCATACTCCAACAACATCAGTGACATCAATACTATGCCGGGCTGTAAAAGTAAAACTCACCTACCGAGCCTCTGATATAATGTTGTGTTGTAATTTCAATTAAAAATACAAAATAAAAAATCAATTTTTTTAACAAAGTCTCTTATTATCCCCTTTATGTCACTACAAAGCTATGCATGTAAATAATATTTAAAAAGGTGCCATTATTGGGTCATTTATACGTGGTTCCACTCTATTCTCCTACACCTCCATCATCCCCATCACAGGTAGAGGATACCTGCATCTTTGAAGCCATACTAATTCACACCATGGCTGGACCTTACTGCCATGCTGCTACAGTCACAATATTCCACTCACAGATCACTCTCACAGTCCACATACATGTATATACCACAAGTACATACATTAGCAACAGACATTGGACTGGCCTGGAACTACTCACCTCGCTCTGTGTGTTGGTCTGGGCACCCCTCTCTAGCAATATCCTCATACACTCCACCATTCCCTCCCCTGATGCCCTCATTAGTGCAGTCTGTCCATCCTGTTGGAGAGAATGGCATATCAGTGTACCATGAAGGTCAGACATGACCTACCCCTCAAACCCCTCTCTGCCATCACAAGTACAGTCACCTCACATGTCTAACAACAGGACACACCCACCACAGGTAAACAACCGTGGCTATGGATGGTGGGCGTGTACCTCGTCCCCAGTCCATACTACAACAAGTGGGTGGGTCAGTTACAAGGGGAGGAGGAGGAGGAGGAGGGGTGAGATGTGGAGGGTAGGGTAATGACAAGGGGAACAGAAGGGGTGGAAAGGTGGGGGGTTGGAGGGGAGGGGAAACTTTGCCATCTTAAGACGCTTATTGGAGACTATAGAGCTCTTTCATTGTGTGATTTAATAGCATTCATCACCTAATTAGCCGCCATATTGGTGCCCGTTTACTATGGAGAAGTATGGGTTTAGGTGTGTCAGAGTGTCGTTTAGATGTATATTATTGTGCTCAAACACAAAAATAACATTTGCAAAACATATGATTTTTACTTGTGCCTCGGAGCGTATCAAAAAGTACCAAAAACCGAGCATAAGCCCATATATTTCCATAGTGAACCAAGCTCCAAGGTGGAGGACTATTAGTAAAGCAATTAACGCAATTAAAGCCAACGCGTCATGTGACCATGAAAGAGCTCTACACAGCCAAATAAGACCTTCACCGCCAGACACTAAAATGGAGACTATTAATAGCACTGTTTCAGAAATATTTATTTTCGTGGTCTTGTACCAGGAGTGCAGCTTATGAGAGAAGTATTAAGCTTCAAATAATATACTTATCATTCCTCACTTCCTGCAACTAATGCCAAGTACTCTAAGAAGTATTTGCATAGTAATATGAAGCAGTCATGATCATGACCAAACATGGTCGTCAGGCCACGCCCAACTAGTGACAAGCATCACATGAAAACCATCACTAACAGTTTTAAGAGAACAATATTTGGACTAGTTAAGTGTAGCTTGTATATTCCACGACAATGACATCGTCTGTGCCACGCCCACTCATTACGTATTCATAGTTTTACCCCCTCAACTATAAAACACCTGCTGCCCCTGGAGTGAAGGGGGAGGGGAGGGGAGGGGAGGGGAGGGGAGGGGAGGGGAGGGGAGGGGAGGAGAGGGGAGGGGAGGGGAGGGGAGGGGAGGGGAGGGGAGGGGAGGGGAGGGGGAGTGGAGGGGAGGGGGAGTGGAGGGGAGGGGGAGTGGAGGGGAGGGGAGGGGAGGGGGAAGGGGAGTGGAGGGGAGGGGGCTGTGGAGTGTGTCCTGATATCAGATCCTTGCATGTCAAGATTACAACAGTGCCTATTTGTTCCCACCAAGAAGAGGAGCTGGGGATGGGGAGGAGGGAGGAGGGTAGGGGAAAAATGCTACACTCAATACACCACCTAGTGATCACTTCATCAGGCAATATCTCCCCAGAGGCCAGACACATGTACAGTCCAAAGGTCACATGTTTCTATTGTGAAGGTTATCACATGAAGCAGCTAAAGGGTCAAACTTAATCAATCCATCTCACATGTGTCTGAGTTATATATCCATGAACTAAACATACATGTACATGTACGTGTTTGCAAGACCGTAACGTAATGATGTACAAGATATAAAAACATTCTCTCTGAGAAAGTTGGTGGCATATACCGGGTGTCCACGAAAGAACGCAATGCTTTTGAACGGGAATAACTTTTGATAGGAGTATGAAAAAAATCTAATATTTAGAAACTAACAACTTGAGGTTAGGCAAATGTGTTTACATCATTTTATTTACAAGTTATTAACGATGCTTAATTAACTTTAATAAACACAACAAATTAACAACTTTAAAAGTGAAACCATGTTCAGACACACGTTTCGAAGCCAAAGCAAAATGATCATATTTTTAAACTGAAAGTAAGAGGCAACAACTATTTCACCACGTTTACGCATGCGCACTTGTGTCACTTCATTACATACGCAGGTCCCGTTCCGAGACTAGTGACGCAACCATTAACGGACCATATTAGCTCCACCCCCTTCAACTTGCACATTATCACGTGCCACTGAGCCCCACATCCTCGAATTGCTTAATTTTTAATTGTTTTTTTTTAATTTAGTCTTATAAAGATCTAAGCTATCCTTGTGATATCATAGATACTACCGTACCTGCGGCTGCCGTATTACTACCTCTTCGTAAAAGAAAACATACACCCGCCGTAGGTCATTCATACGGGCGGTGCGCACCAATTAGCGTTCTTGCTACGTGTTGTGGACGAGATCGAGATTGTCATTCGCCTTACGTTATACAAAACCACACTGGAGAATGTCTTCGATGCAAATGGTTGGTGAGTTAAAGGCACGAACGACTGGGTGCCTATTGGCATACAATGTACGCACGGCCTACGGGTACACGCACACATTGGTGCAGTCCTTGCATCAAGCAAACTATACATCCTTTCAGCTAGCTCTAACTGGTATATGCCCGTAACACTAGAGAAGCCGCGTGTATACTGCCTACAGCACCTACTAATATTGAAGCCTAAGGCTTAATTCTTAGTGTGCATGCTGTTTAGTTACCGATGTGTGTGTGTGAAAAAAAGTGCCGAACTGTTTGAGCATTCTTTTCAACAGTATTCAATGTCATAGGAACTGTAGATATGGCTCTCAACTGGTGTGTATGTGTATTTGTGAGTCATGGTGACTTCTGTTCAAATCTGTGATGTGTGCTAAGACCAAGTCTAATCAGTTTTAAAACCAACGTTGTTCATTAAGAAAGAGAGTGAGCAGTTTCACCTACATCAGGACTACTCTTTAGCGCTTAAAACTGGGCATGACTTGTAAAACAATACCACCTAATTCTCAGATCTAAATGTAATGTTGAGATGATCTTCAAGTGTCAGTGAATTCTGACTTGGTTGTTTCATGCAAATTTATACTGTTTGTAAAAAAAATATTTGGTGTTGTAGGTGGGTGTACTGTTGAGTAGCTTTGATAAACATTCACATACTTCCCGTTAGAGCTTAGTATTTTAATACAATTCATTTGCATGTTTCAAAAGTATTATTCTCATGCAATGAAAGCAATCTGCTTAGATGCCTGTTTGTCACTAAAGAGCATGTCACTTTGTCATGGAAGGATGAGCCAATAACTTCACTCACAAAATATAGCTGTTAAAAACCCATGTTCGGTACTTTTGTTACTCTCTACTGTGTGGTTGTCCAATCCAAAATACTCACCCAGTAAGGTTACCCTACCCATCACCTAAATACTGATGCAACACTGGAAAATACCTAGTAACCTGATTAAACCTTCAGGCTACCAAATATGTTTTACCCATCACATTCTCGCAGCAACAGGGCAATACATTTTAAATTCACACCAGCTAGTAACCTCTCTTCCAGCAGTTGTTTGAACAAATACAATATTTATCCTCCAGGGATACTCAAGGCTTTTGAACCAACACACACATATCACATACCAACAACGTAAATATGTCATTGATCCTAATCCATTTCTGACACTCTTACTAGTGCCTTAAAAGAACAAACCCACTTCATACATGCATGCATGCAGCTATGCAAATTCACATGCCATATTTCTCAAAACACCTACCATATTGTCACACCCCACCCTGTTATCAAATAATTTCTGAATAACCATAACATTACATCCTAACACACATATACACACGCACACAAACACACACATGCAAACTAAAACACACACAAATACACAACATACAAAAACACACAAGCACCCTCACATCACACACAACACACACAAATGCACACACATAGACATACACACATAAACACAAACAAAAACACACACACACACACACACACACACACAAATAATGGATATTCCAAAAACTCAAGGCTTTCGAACCAACACACATCACATACCAACAACCTAAATGTAATACTTTGCAATAGTCTGTTATAATCGCATTACTGACTTAAACGAACCCACTTGATAGATGCATGTGTGCATGCATGCAGATACGCATATTCACATGCCATATTAATCATCTCAAAACATGTACCATATTGTCACACCCCACCCAGAGATCTTAATTATTAAAAATAATTATTGAATAACCATAATATTACATCCTTACACACACATGCACACGCACAAACACAAAAACACAAACACATAAAAATACACACATCCACATTACACACAAACACACATGCACCCACACATCAAATTAAACACACACACAAACACACACACACAAACAATGGATACTCCAAAAACTCAAGGCTTTCGAACACATACCAACAACCTAAATGTAATACTTTGCCATAGTTTGAATGTAATTGATTATAATCCCATTCCTGATTTTAACGTACACTCTTACTAGTGTCTGATGCAGTGTCTTAAGAACAAACCACTTGATACATGCATGCATGCAGCTACGCGATAGCTTATCATCTCTACCACATTGTCACACCCCGTGCAGAAATAAATAAAAATTATTCTGAATAACCTTAAAACATTACATCCTAATACACACACATACACACACATACAAACACACACACACACAAACACACACACAAACAATGGATACTCCAAAAACTCAACACACATCACATACCAACAACTTAAATGTAATACTTTGCCATAGTTTGAATGTAATTGATTTAACCCCATTCCTGACTTTAACGTACACTCTTACTAGTGTCTGATGCAGTGTCTTAAAAGAACAAACTCACTTGTTACATGCATGCATGCAGCTACGCGATAGCTTATCATCTCTACCACATTGTCACACCCCATGCAGAAATAAATAAGTTATTTTGAATAACCTTAAAACATTACATCCTTACACACACATACACACACATACAAACACATACACAAAACACACACACACACACAAACAATGGATACTCCAAAAACTCAAGGCTTTCGAACCAACACACATGTAATTGATTTAACCCCATTCCTAACTTTAACGTACACTCTTACTAGTGTCTGATGCAGTGTCTTAAAAGAACAAACCACTTGATACATACATGCATGCATGCAGCTACGCTATAGCTAATGACATTGTCACACCCCGTGCAGAAATAAATAAAAATTATTCTGAATAACCTTAAAACATTACATCCTTACACACACATACAAACACACACACACACACACACACAAACACACACACACAAACAATGGATACTCCAAAAACTCAACACACATCACATACCAACAACCTAAATGTAATACTTTGCCAGTTTGAATGTAATTGATTATAATTCCATTCCTGACTTTAATGTACACTCTTACTAGTGTCTGATGCAGTGTCTTAAAAGAACAAACTCACTTGTTACATGCATGCATGCAGCTACGCGATAGCTTATCATCTCTACCACATTGTCACACCCCATGCAGAAATAAATAAAAATTATTCTGAATAACCTTAAAACATTACATCCTTACACACACATACACCACATACAAACACACACACAAACACACACATACAAACACACACACAAACACACACAAACACACACACACTCACACACACACACAAACACCACACACAAAAACACACACAAATTCAAAGTCGCTGTATTTCCTAGCCATCCACTGTATTTCAATTTCACTTAACATAATAATCAAGCTGTTTATCAGAATTTTTCTAGCAGTACGATATAGCACTACTGTGTGCATTCAACCACACTGAGAAGTATAATAACATTATGAGACGAAACAGGTACATGTACAATGTTATCGAGGTTAGTAATGTCAATTATGTCGTGATCCTAACTGCAGCCCATCAATTGAGAGCAGTAATCCTGCCTTTCTCACTACCCCCAGTGTCGCACTGTGGACCATAGTGGCTGGAATGGCCTGCATCTCATCAGTTATTGCCTGTCTTAGCTCATCCAATGTTGTCACTGCATTTGCATACACTTTGTTTATCAGTTAGCCCCATAGCCAGAAGTCCAATGGAGATAGATCAGGACTTTGTGCTGGCCATGGTATGGGTCCCCCTCTGCCCCTCCATCTGTCCTCCAGCTTTCCATCCAACCAGGCTCTAACACGGGTTTCATAATGAGCTGAGGTTCCATCATGCTGGAAAACAACAAATTCTTCCTCTTCCCCCATGATAGCTTGCAGGGCTGGCCATACCCTCTGCTGTAGTAGCTGAAGGTACACTTGCCCTGAGACACTTCCATTGATGGAGAAGGGGCCAATGATATGGTCTTTGATCAGCCCAGCCCAGACCATCACACCAGCCTTCTTCTGATTGCTGCATTCCATAAAAGCATGTGGGTTCTGGACTGACCATATGACAGCATTATGCCTGTTAACATGTCCATCCAAGTGGAAGATTGCTTCATCCGTCCACAGGATGTAGTCAGGGTAGGTGAAGTCCCTCTCAGCTGCTTCAAGGTAATCTTCTGCCCACTTGACTCTCTTGTCAATGTCACCTGGCAATAGAGCCTGTACTAGAGGCCGCCTATAGGCCTTCATCTTCAGGGTCTTCCTGAGCATCTTCTGTACACTTGATCGTCTCAATCCTGTCCCTAGATGGAGTCTTCTTATGCTCATAGTTGGGGTCTGCTGCATTTTCTGAGCAATTATGCCAACGTTCCTTGGCACCTGAACAGTTTTCTTTCTTCCACAGTTTGTTTTCAGCCTATCCTGCACTGTGCCATGCTCCACAAATTTGGACACCACCCTCAGAACTGTGCTACTGCATAGTGTCCTATAATTAGGGTACTCCCTCCGGAACAAGCTTACAGTAAGATAGGCATTCTTTCCATTAGAAAATGGCAACTCTTTGTTCAATTGACAGTCTTGGTACTCGTGGCATTTTCAAGCATAGTGGAAATGTATACCCCCTTAATCTTACAGTATTTATACTTTTTAGGTACATTTTGATTGGATAACAATCCCTGCACTTGCATAGGACAACTATCCCTGCTTTCCTATTGGTTAACTACTTCTATCCATGCATTTTCATTGGTTAGGAGACAAAAATCCATTCTAAAAGTGATCCTTAATCGCAGCCTACATACCAACCCTTCCTTCTACATGCACTCTTCTCCAAGGACAAATATGCTCATCTGACTCAATACATACTCATAAACAGTACAACAATGCCTTAATTATGATTCAGACAGAATGTCTAGTCACCCTTAGTGAATGCTAATTATATAATAATTCAGCTGGCTTTCTCAAACAACCCATACAAAACCCTTCTTCTCAGCAGTAAGGCAATACCTCCTTAGCCCCGATCTTCATATGTAGGTAGTATCAAATGACTTTCCTGCCAGGACCTACATGTACACTGTGTGCTCTTTGAGGTGTTTGATCAAATGGCATTGCTTTATAAGTTATCACCAATCACATCTCACACAAGAAAGGTGTTACCTTCAGTTTTATGCAGCTGTAGTCAATTTTATAATTCTCCTGTGCAAGATGTACTGCCTATTTTACCCACTATAGATTTCAAAAAGACTAATACATACATTCCAGTCATTTGTATACAAATGCTAACCATGTAGCGAAATCTATATCCCACAGCAATCTCATCACAAAGGAAGTGCCAAAAAAAAACCCAACAGGAATCCTATTTCTACACACTTTCAGGGAGATCCTGAACACGCACGTACAGCCTCGGGGGTCTGGAGGAGTGCGTAAAGCAATTCATATGCTAATGCATGTCAGATGCATATTTTATTTCATACCGGTAGACACATCTTTATGTCATTTTCAGCTGTTTCAAAAGTAGTCAGGCACACAAACTCCCATGATATCCTCACAGTATAGACCTCTCAGACTTAAGTCAATTTCAATCTTATCCTCATTGTACTCTGATTTAGGTTAACTCTCTACAATAATTATACTAACATGATAGATTCAGGAAATAAAAGTAAAGGCCTTATTCGACTAAAACGGCATTCTGAATAATTCACATAACGATAGGGCTGGCAATCCAGTCTATACCCATGTTAAATTCCATTTCAAACCTTCAACTTTTGACTCATATACATACATTTAAAGGTGTCAGATGAAGTGCCTTCTAAAAATCTACATAAGGCTTTTCAAAAGAACTATACTTTTCAAAACCCAACAAATGTAACCCCTACTACATTCTCAAGCCAAATGACGGCAGTCCAGAAAATTTACATATTCCAATGTGGACTCACATGCTTTTTCTTACAGGTGTCTGGTGTAGTGGGGTTTGTAACCAACAAGCAAGACAATTTTGGTTTTCCATAACAACTAATGTACAGTAAATTTCCCATCATGTGCAAGTATTAAAATGGCATACAATTTGCCTGTACAAAAATTCATGTGCCAAGTAGCAAAATGTGTGTTATAACCACACCTTGCAAAACCTCAATAGTTTTACCAAGAATTAGCACTGACGCACAATACCATTACACCAACAGACTCCCAAATAAACAACTGTCCTTCGCAATTTCACAAACCACAAGGCTACACTAAAGTTCATCTGTAAAAATCTCTAGTTATGCTTTCCATAGTAATCCAATCACCCATGGCACTGACATACAACAGGACAATATCTAACACCAAACTTAATATCTTAAAGGTTTACAACGCCAATATCATTCCAATTTATCACTGTAGCTATAGACAGCTGTGCACAAACAATTAAGGAATGCAAAACACAAGTAAAAGTCTGAAATCCACACACTTTCATGATCAGGGAGGGACAAGTACTGTAATTATGGTTGTATGTTAATAATAACCGACAGCAACAGGGCAACACCACAATCATAGTGTAAAATAAAGCTATGTTTTGGGACGTCCTGTACTCATTACAGTGTCATGTGTACATACCATAAGTTATTCAGCAAGTAACTTTCCAGCAATGCGTTCTTTAAAAAATTTCCTCACTAACAGGGCAACATGTAATTTCCCAATCTTTGTATGTAAATGTTACATGCATTTTTAAAAAAATTCAGGGTCCTTCATGTTCGTCAAAAATGTGTAGATGTTCGGTGCAATGCCACTAAGTTTTTATCCCCCAACAGTCATTGAAAAATCACAACGAATGCGTATCAGTCAGAGTCTTAACTAGGAACATCATATCTGGCAATCCGCTCATCTGAACAAATACTCCAGCTAGGCTTTAACAAATACCACAAACACTATTTTGCATCCCCACAGCGGAAAATGTAACACAGTCCCAATCTTAGCCCTTAGTCAAAATAATGCTTTTATAAAACAGCCAAATCGTGCTCCTACAAAACTTTTGTAATGAGCACACTTTGCACTTTAAACAACATCTCTCACAAGGGACCATGCATAATAAAGTAGTGTTCCGAGGGGGAGGACAGTATGCTATAGACATTGTATGTTGTTTATAATATGTAAATCTGTAGTACACTCATGTAGTGCACTGTCACATCATACTTGCATGTAATAAAGAAATATAATTTAATCCTATTGTTATGCGATGTCAAACAGAAAAAATATTTTCCATGGCAGAAAATTTGCTGCGTGGTTTGTGATAAGGAAGTCAGTTTCCTAACACAATAACATAGAAGAAATGCATTGCAAGGGCCAGCTTGTGGTTAGAAAGTATGCCATGGACTGTTTATTAGCAATGAAGCCCTTGTACTAAATCCACTACACATACACAAATGTAGAGCATTTAACCCTCTGGCAAGCACCCTCTGTAACATGATGGTAACTGGAGCCACAGCGTGTTTGTATGTGTGTGTGTGTGTGTGTGTGTGTGTGTGTGTGTGTGTGTGTGTGTGTGTGTGTGTATGTGTTTGTGTGTGTATGTGTGTGTAAGGATGTAACATTTCAAGGTTATTCAGAATATTTTATTGCATGGGGTGTGACAATGTGGTAGGTGTTTTGAGATGATTAAAATGGCGTGTGAATTTGCGTAGCTGCATGCATATCAAGTGGGTTTGTTCTTAAGACACTGCATCAGACACTAATAAGAGTGCACGTTTAAGTCAGGAATGGGGTTATAAAAATTACATTCAAATTATGACAAAGTATTACATTTAGGTTGTTGGTATGTATGTGTGTGTTGGTTCGAAAGCCTTGAGTTTTTGGAGTATCCATTGTTTGTTTGTTTGTGTGTGTGATTGTGTGTGTGTGATTGTTTGTGTTTTTGTTGTGTGTATGTGTATGTGTACGCATTTGTGTGATGTGTGGGTGCATGGGTGTGTGTTGTTTGTGTTTTTGTGTTTGAGTGTGTGTGTTAGAATGTAATGTTATGGTTATTCAGAAATTATTTGATATCTGGGTGGGGTGTGACAATATGGTAGGTGTTTTGATATGGCATGTAAATTTGCGTAGCTGCATGCATGCATGTATGAAGTGGGTTTGTTCTTTTAAGGCACTAGTAAGAGTATGATCAATTACATTCAAACCATGGCAAAGTATTACATATTTACGTTGTTGGTATGTGATATGTGTGTGTTGGTTCAAAAGCCTTGAGTATCCCTGGAGGATAAATATTGTATTTGTTCAAACAACTGCTGGAAGAGAGGTTACTAGCTGGTGTGAATTTAAAATGTATTGCCCTGTTGCTGCGAGAATGTGATGGGTAAAACATATTTGGTAGCCTGAAGGTTTAATCAGGTTACTAGGTATTTTCCAGTGTTGCATCAGTATTTAGGTGATGGGTAGGGTAACCTTACTGGGTGAGTATTTTGGATTGGACAACCACACAGTAGAGAGTAACAAAAGTACCGAACATGGGTTTTTAACAGCTATATTTTGTGAGTGAAGTTATTGGCTCATCCTTCCATGACAAAGTGACATGCTCTTTAGTGACAAACAGGCATCTAAGCAGATTGCTTTCATTGCATGAGAATAATACTTTTGAAACATGCAAATGAATTGTATTAAAATACTAAGCTCTAACGGGAAGTATGTGAATGTTTATCAAAGCTACTCAACAGTACACCCACCTACAACACCAAATATTTTTTTTACAAACGGTATAAATTTGCATGAAACAACCAAGTCAGAATTCACTGACACTTGAAGATCATCTCAACATTACATTTAGATCTGAGAATTAGTTTACAAGTCATGCCCAGTTGTAAGTGCTAAAGAGTAGTCCTGATGTAGGTGAAACTGCTCACTCTCTTTCTTAATGAACAACGTTGGTTTTAAAACTGATTAGACTTAGCACACATCACAGATTTGAACAGAAGTCACCATGACTCACAAATACACATACACACCAGTTGAGAGCCATATCTACAGTTCCTATGACATTGAATACTGTTGAAAAGAATGCTCAAACAGTTCGGCACTTTTTTTCACACACACACATCGGTAACTAAACAACACACTAAGAATTAAGCCTTGGGCTTCAATATTAGTAGGTGCTGTAGGCAGTATACACGCGGCTTCTCTAGTGTTACGGGCATATACCAGTTAGAGCTAGCTGAAAGGATGTATAGTTTGCTTGATGCAAGGACTGCACCAATGTGTGCGTGTACCCGTAGGCCGTGCGTACATTGTATGCCAATAGGCACCCAGTCGTTCGTGCCTTTAACTCACCAACCATTTGCATCGAAGACATTCTCCAGTGTGGTTTTGTATAACGTAAGGCGAATGACAATCTCGATCTCGTCCACAACACGTAGCAAGAACGCTAATTGGTGCGCACCGCCCGTATGAATGACCTACGGCGGGTGTATGTTTTCTTTTACGAAGAGGTAGTAATACGGCAGCCGCAGGTACGGTAGTATCTATGATTTCACAAGGATAGCTTAGATCTTTATAAGACTAAGTTTAAAAAAAACAATTAAAAATTAAGCAATTTGAGGAGGTGGGGCTCAGTGGCACGTGATAATGTGCAAGTTGAAGGGGGTGGAGCTAATATGGTCCGTTAATGGTTGCGTCACTAGTCTCGGAACGGGACCTGCGTATGTAATGAAGTGTAACAAGTGCGCATGCGTAACCGTGGTGAAATAGTTGTTGCCTCTTACTTTCAGTTTAAAAGGTGATAAAAATATGATCATTTTGCTTTTGGCTTCGAAACGTGTGTCTGAACATGGTTTCACTTTTAAAGTTGTTAATTTGTTGTGTTTATTAAAGTTAATTAAGCATCGTTAATAACTTGTAAATAAAATGATGTAAACACATTTGCCTAACCTCAAGTTGTTAGTTTCTAAATATTAGATTTTTTTCATACTCCTATCAAAAGTTATTCCCGTTCAAAAGCATTGCGTTCTTTCGTGGACACCCGGTAGGATTTGAAGGCAATGGTGGTGTAAAAAGGAAGGAAACAAGGGATTGGAGATACAATAATTGTTCCTATATTTAGCACTTAGAGGGGTGACACGAGGAAGGGGGTGCCCATGTTATCAGGACGTCTTGCTTGGCTAGGAAGCCCCCCCCCCCCCCCCCCCCCTCTCATGAGCACCCCTTGTCATTACCCTACCCTCCACATCCCACCCATGGTGCCCCCTGGGGCATGCCATCACACACAACAGCAGCTGGATTTATCTCCTAGTAATCACCCTCCCACCATCATGGTACATGTATGCCATTCTACTTCCACCTGCTACACACTGTACAGTCCCTCTATCTGCTATTCTCCTACACCTCCATCATCCCCATCACAGGTAGAGGATACCTGCATCTTTGAAGCCATACTAATTCACACCATGGCTGGACCTTACTGCCATGCTGCTACAGTCACAATATTCCACTCACAGATCACTCTCACAGTCCACATATATACCACAAGTACATACATTAGCAACAGACATTGGACTGGCCTGGAACTACTCACATTGTCCTGCATATTGGTCTGGGCACCCCTCTCTAGCAATATCCTCATACACTCCACCTTTCCCTCCATTGATGCCCACATTAGTGCAGTCCGTCCATACTGTTGGAGAGAATGGCATATCAGTGTACCATGAAGGTTAGACATGACCTAACCCTCAAACCCCTCTCTGCCATCACAGTACAGTCACCACACATGTCTAACAACAGGACACACCCACCACAGGTAAACAACTGTGGCTATGGTGGTGGGCGTGTACCTCGTCCCCAGTCCACATTAGACCAAGAAAGTTTGGCGATAAGTATGTTTGAATGAAGAGTGGTGTGGGAGGAGTGCAGAGAGTGGTGGGTGGGTCAGCCACAAGGGGAGGAGGAGGAGGAGGGGTGGGATGTGGAGGGTAGGGTAATGACAAGGGGAACAGAAGGGGTGGATAGTTGGGGGGTGGGAGTGAAGGGGGAGGGGAGGGGGGCTGTTGAATGTTGTACAGTTGTACTGCATGCTGTTTCTAAGCACATCTGTTGCTATGGGATTTTAGTTAACACAATGCTCAAGTCTAAAGTGGATGAGGGGTTCTAGTTCTATTAGTTGGAAGGGGCAGCAAAGGAGTGAGAGTGGAAGGGAAGAGGTGAGGGATGAAGAGGGTGTTGGAGAAGGGGTATGAGGGGAGGGGAAAGGGGCAGTAATGGTGTATCACTACACTATTGAGGGGAGGAGCTACAGGTGGAGGTAGGAGATGAGGGGAGGGTGGAGAGAGGAGGGGGGGAGGGGGGGAGAGGGGAGGGAGGGGAGGGAGGGGAGGAGAGGGGAGGAGAGGGGAGGAATGATAGGGAGAAATGGGGAGGAGTGGCTATTTGACCTGAACTGTGAAGGGTTGGATAGTCTTATAGCATGCAATCATGTGTTTGATATCACCACTGCTAACAGTTCCAATTAATGCCCCCAGACCTGGTTAGTGTTGCTGGGACAATCTGGCCCAAGCGTACCCACATTTTGGCACTACCATCTCAAACTTCTTAACTTTATACAGGGTGTTCCACAATCAAGAAAAATTGTTTATAAACTAATCACAAGCAGTTAATTAACCACTAATTGCTAGCAGTGTATAAAGATTGCTGGGTACACTTGGGCCAGATTGTCCCTGCTGTGAGCCAGTGCAGGGGGAGGGGCACCAAACCACCTGAGGCCTTACAACACTGCAAGTAGACTATGGTTATACACCATGCATAACTTTGGTATAAGCGCACATAATCAAATTATGTGCGCTTATACCAAAGTTATACATGGTTTCTAAGTGCGTATAACCATAGTCTACTTGCAGTGCAAATATAGGACCCCACCCCTCACCACATACACTCTCTTATCTGGCTTCAGCCTGATAATCATAATACCATATGTAATGCCCCCTGACTAGGTGTTACATCAGCAGGTAAAAGCATGACCAGTTGCAGGGGGGTTCAGACTTATCTAATAGAAGGGGGACCCCCTCTCCCCTGGGAGGTATATCCCTCCTCCCCACCTCACTATTAGGGAAGCAGCCATGCAATATGTGCCTGATCACCCTAGAGCAGTTGCAGATGTCACCAGCAGTTAGAGGGCCTTGTGCTCCTGGCACGTGGATTCCATGCTGCCTGACCACCAACGTTTTATGGAAGAAGGTAGAGGGATCTTAAGAAGGCCAAGTTGTTCAACACATGGAGTATCCATTTTTAACATACCACTATCACAGGTATGCGGTTGACAGTCTACTTGCACGTATTGTGCATATACATTCAATTAGCATATACTACATGTACATTTAGGTCTGCATACCAGGCTTACATGCGACACAGGGAATTGGTGCGGGGGGGGGGTCTTAAGCCCCCCTCTCACCCCCCCCCCCCCCCCCCCCCCCCCAATATACATGCACAAGATATGAAAACATTTCTCTCTGAGAAAGTTAGTGGTATACAGGATTTGAAGGCAATGGTGGTGTAAAAAGGAAGGAAACAAGGGATTGGAGATATAATATCATTATTCCTATATTTAGCACTTAGAGGGGGTGCCATGGGGAAGGGGGTGCCCATGTTATCAGGAAGTCTTGCTTGAGGAAGCCCCCCCTCCCCCCTCATGGGCACCCCTTGTCATTACCCTACCCTCCACATCCCACCCATGGTGCCCCCTGGGGCATGCCATCACACACAACAGCAGCTGGATTTATCTCCTAGTAATCACCCTCCCACCATCATGGTACATGTATGCCATTCTACTTCCACCTGCTACAGTCCCTCTATCTGCTATTCTCCTACACCTCCATCATCCCCATCACAGGTAGAGGATACTTGCATCTCTGAAGCCATACTAATTCACACCATGGCTGGACCTTACTGCCATGCTGCTACAGTCACAATATTCCACTCACAGATCACTCTCATAGTCCACATACATACCACAAGTACATACATTAGCAATAGACACTGACTGGCCTGGAACTACTCACCATGCTCTGTGTGTTTGACCTGGGCACCCCTCTCTAGCAATATCCTCATACACTCCACATGTCCATACTCTGATGCATACATTAGTGCAGTCCTTCCGTTCTGTTATAGAGAATGGCATATCAGTGTACCCATGAAGGTCAGACATGACCTACCCCTCAAACCCCTCTCTGCCATCACTGTACAGTCACCTCTCATGCCTAACAACAGGACACACCCACCACAGGTAAACAATCGTGGCTATGGGTGGTGGGCGTGTACCTTGTCCCCAGTCCACGCTACAACAAGAAAGTTTGGCGATAAGTATGTTTGAATGAAGAGTGGTGTGGGAGGAGTGCAGAGAGTGGTAGGTGGGTCAGCCACAAGGGGAGGAGGAGGAGGAGGGGTGGGATGTGGAGGGTAGGGTAATGACAAGGGGAACAGAAGGGGTGGAAAGGTGGGGGTGGGAGTGAAGGGGGAGGGGAGGGGGCTGTTGAATGTTGTACAATTGTACTGCATGCTGTTTCTAAGCACATCTGTTGCTATGGGATTT
>OX442426.1:288217-372465 GCA_949361645.1 Spongilla lacustris
TCCCATAGCAACAGATGTGCTTAGAACCAGCATGCAGTACAACTGTACAACACTCCACAACCCCCTCCCCTCCCCTCCCCTCCCCTCCCCTCCCCTCCCCCTTCACTCTAGGGACAGCAGGTGTTTTATTGTTGGAGGGTAAAACTATGAATACATAATGAGTGGGCGTGGCACAGAAAATGTCATTGTCATGGAATATGCAAGCTACATGTACACTTAACTAGTCCAAATATTGTTCTCTTAAAACTGTTAGTGATGGTTTTCATGTGATGCTTGTCACTAGTTGGGCGTGGCCTGACGACCATGTTTGGTCATGATCATGACTGCTTCATATTACTATGCAAATACTTCTTAGAGTACTTGGCATTAGTTGCAGGAAGTGAGGAATGATAAGTATATTATTTGAAGCTTTAATACTTCTCTCATAAGCTGCACTCCTGGTACAAGACCATGAAAATAAATATTTCTGAAACAGTGCTATAAATAGTCTCCATTTTAGTGTCTGGAGGTGAAGGTCTTATTTGGCTGTGTGTAGTCTCCAATAAGCGTCTTAAGATGGCAAAGATTTGTCAATATTGTGCTTTATCGCTTCCAGCTGGTAAATTAATTACACAATAGAGTATAACCACTCCCCATCCTTCCCCTCCCCTTCTCCCCATCCTTTCCTTTACCTCAACCCCATCCTTCCCCTCCCCTCGACCCTCCTCCCCACCCCTAGCTCCTCTTCTGGGTGGGGGAAATGGGCACTGTTGTGATTTTGACACCAAGAATATGAAATCAGTTAGCACTTCACAGCCCCCACCCCCTCCCCTCCCCCCCTCCCCCCCCTCCCCTCCCCCCTCCTCTCCCCTCCACTCCCCATCCCCTCCCCTCCCCTCTCCTCCCCTCCCCTCCCCTCCCCTCCCCTCCCCTCCCCTCCCCTCCCCTCCCCTCCCCTCCCCTCCCCTCCCCCTTCACTCTAGGGACAGCAGAAGGTGTTTTATAGTTGGGGGGTAAAACTATGAATACATAATGAGTGGGCGTGGCACAGAAAATGTCATTGTCATGGAATTTGCAAGCTACATGTACACTTAACTAGTCCAAATATTGTTCTCTTAAAACTGTTAGTGATAGTTTTCATGTGATGCTAGTCACTAGTTGGGCGTGGCCTGACGACCATGTTTGGTCATGATCATGACTGCTTCATATTACTATGCAAATACTTCTTAGAGTACTTGGCATTAGTTGCAGGCAGTGAGGAATGATAAGTATATTATTTGAAGCTTTAATACTTCTCTCATAAGCTGCACTCCTGGTACAAGACCACGAAAATAAATATTTCTGAAGCAGTGCTATTAATAGTCTCCATTTTAGTGTCTGGAGGTGAAGGTCTTATTTGGCTGTGTGTAGTCTCCAATAAGCGTCTTAAGATGGCAAAGATTTGTCAATATTGTGCTTTATCGCTTCCAGCTGGTAAATTAATTACATATATACATAACCCCTCCCTCTAACCTATAGACCCCTTGCCGTGTCACCCCGGGAAGGATCAAAACATTAGCGGCCATATTGTTTTGGACCAAAACGTGCGCGTTATTTAGAAATTTGTGTATACACTATAAATTGTACGCCCGCATAACCATTTCATTCGGTTCTAAGTATATCATTCGCACATAATGAAAACAAATAACGCACACATTTTGGGCCAGAACAATATGGCCGCTAATGTGTAGATCCTTCCCAGGATGACACGGCAAGGGGCCTATGCCCCTACCTATCCACCCCTTCTCCTCCCCTTGTGGCTGACCCACCCACCACTCTCTGCACTCCTCCCACACCACTCTTCATTCAAACATACTTATCGCCAAACTTTCTTGTTGTAATGTGGACTGGGGACGAGGAACACGCCCACCATCCATAGTCACGGTTGTTTACCTGTAGTGGGTGTGTCCTGTTGTTAGGCATGTGAGGGTGACTGTACTGTGATGGCAGAGAGGGGTTTGAGGGGTAGGTCATGTCTGACCTTCATGGTACACTGATATGCCATTCTCTCCAACAGTATGGACGGACTGCACTAATGTGTGCATCAAGGGAGGGAAAGGTGGAGTGTATGAGGATATTGCTAGAAAGGGGTGCCCAGGCCAACACACAGACCAAGGTGAGTAGTTCCAGGCCAGTCCAATGTCTGTTGCTAATGTATGTACTTGTGGTATATATGTGGACTGTGAGAGTGATCTGTGAGTGGAATATTGTGACTGTAGCAGCATGGCAGTAAGGTCCAGCCATGGTGTGAATTAGTATGGCTTCAGAGATGCAGGTATCCTCTACCTGTGATGGGGATGATGGAGGTTAAGGAGAATAGCAGATAGAGGGACTGTAGCAGGTGGAAGTAGAATGGTGGATTGATCTGGGGTGTGTACTTCTATACCTGACATACATGTACCATGAGTTGGGGAGACAAGTTATGAATTCAATTTAATTTTAAATTTCATGTAACTAATGAATTCTCTTATTTGAAGAATTTCTTAATAATTGGGCTATGTTACAAGTGGTGGTGTATGTGTTCCTAAGTAGAGGGGGGAGGGGGCAGGACCTCAGCCTCATCTGATGTACATGTACTTTAGCTGCTTCATGTGATAACCTTCACAATAGAAACATGTGACCTTTGGACTGTACATGTGTCTGGCCTCTGGGGAGATATTGGCTGATGAAGTGATTACTAGGTGGTGTATTGAGTGTGCCTCGTCCCCATCCTTCCCCTCCCCTCCTCCCTCCTCCCCAACCCTAGCTCCTCTTCTCCCCCAAGTAACCTCTTCCCTCCCCCTCCTCCCCCTCCATTGGCTGGAGGTCCCATTGCAGTTCCATACCCCAAGTGGCTGTCCTCACTAACCTTCTCAGCTCATACCAGTCCTCAAACTGAGATATCACATTTGGTGTATTTCACTGGTTCTACCTTATCTGGGTGCAAGGGGGAGGGGTTGGTACATACATAGTCCTGTACTCCTATGGTGACAGTGATGTTTTCCCTCTGTAGGGTGGTGATACTGCATTGCATGTGGCAGCAGAGAGGGGTCATCTTGATTGTGTCAACCTTCTCCTCTCCACACCTGGGATTGAAGTGAACATACAGAACTCCTCACACCGCACACCTCTGATGCTGGCTAGGGACTATGAAGTACTCACCACTCTGCAGAGGTACACCACTAGTTGTGAGGACTTCCCTGTCCATAACTTTGCTAAGGTTATTCTCTGTGGCAACACGGGAGCAGGGAAGACCACATTAGCACAGGTGAGGGAGGTACACCACCATGATGTCACCTTAGTGATTCAATAGGCGTGGCATGACCAGCACATGTGTACATGTACATATCACCATGGAAACAAGACTGCATGGTAACTACATGTATGTTATGATTTCTCCCTAGGTGATAATCCATCTCTCCCAGGTGATGGGGGAAGGTATGGTTAATGAGGTGAGTACATGTGTGTGAAGTGTTCACTGATAGTGTGTACCCACATAGGGACTACATGTACATAAGGACTATGGTGGGCATTAAATAGAGCATATTGCATTTTTTCACTCAATAGCACCTAATGAAATCACATCTCACATTTGTGTACTGTAATGTTTACAAAGGCTAACTGATATTTGTTATGTACTTGTACACAATGTACACTGTACATGTGTGAGTAACCAATCAATGAATATGGAGGGTTGTAGGTATGGGGGTACATTCCCTTAGCTGAATGGAGACAGGTTACTGGACTATCGTGGGCATTAAATAGAGCATATTGCATTTTTAGAACACTCAACATTGCCTCATGACATCACATCATCCATTTGGGTACTCATTCCCATTAACCTACATTTAATAATTCCCTTAGCTGAATAATTGGACAGGTTACTGATGTCTCATATAATGGTTGTGTACAAGTGTGAATGATCAATCAATGGATAGCCTTCTGAGTCATTGTTTACATGTCTATGAGTATTGAGGTACATGTACATGTAGGTAGAGGGTTCAGTTCCTTACTAGTAGATAGAGCTCCCTGCACATGCACCATGTTGGCTGCATGCCATATAAGGCAGAGCACCCCGTGAGACCACATGCCCAAGTGGCTAGGAACAGCTAAGGGAGGCAAGAGCAGACCACCATACCCTAGGCTAGCAGATGTAGCCATTGTAGGGTGAATGGGGGTGCAAGCCTTAGGTAGGGCACAGACCACCATACCCTAGGCTAGCAGATGTAGCCATTGTAGGGTGAATGGGGGTGCAAGCCTTAGGTAGGGCACAGACCACCATACCCTAGGCTAGCAGATGTAGCCATTGTAGGGTGAATGGGTGTGCAAGCTATAGGTAGGGCACAGACCACCATACCCTAGGCTAGCAGATGTAGCCATTGTAGGGTGAATGGGTGTGCAAGCCTTAGGTACCACCATACCCTAGGCTAGATGATGTAGCCATTGTAGGGTGAATGGGTGTGCAAGCTATAGGTAGGGCACAGACCACCATACCCTAGGCTAGCAGATGTAGCCATTGCACCAATGGGAGTGCAAGCCTTAGGTAGGGCACAGACCACCATACCCTAGGCTAGCAGATGTAGCCATTGTATGGTGAATGGAGGTGCAAGCCTTAGGTAGGGCACAGACCACCAAACCCTAGGCTAGCAGATGTAGCCATTGTAGGGTGAATGGGTGTGCAAGCTATAGGTAGGGCACAGACCACCATACCCTAGGCTAGCAGATGTAGCCATTGTAGGGTGAATGGGGGTGCAAGCCTTAGGTAGGGCACAGACCACCATACCCTAGGCTAGCTGATGTAGCCATTGTAGGGTGAATGGGTATGCAAGCTATAGGTATGGCACAGACCACCATACCCTAGGCTAGCAGATGTAGCCATTGCACCAATGGGAGTCACGGCCGTTCCGTAATGGACATTCGGTTTGTAATTAGAGAATGATCATAAACATTACGGTATATCGGCACAAAACATGCATAAAAGTTGCCATTTGTTTGGCGATTTTTTATTCCCATCCAGACGGTGACAAAAATCTAAAAACTATAACACGAGGTTTCCCAGGGTATCTCCTCCTTATAAAAAATCCAGCGCATTTTATACCCCTATGGATCGACGTATACATTGATTGCGCATTATTTGGATCGTATTTTATTTACAAACTATGTTCGATTCACTCGTCTAGTACGCCACAACTGCCACATTCTAGAGCCCCAATTTTTACCACGCTAGCGTCCAAGTGTAGTTCTCGCAGTATGTGAATAGTCTCTCTCTGGACGCTTTTTCTGTGAGAAGTTGTTACCTTCGCAAAACTGTTGACATCAATAAATCATCCACGCGAGTACTACGTGCATGGCAATATATAGGATTTGATGATCCTGGAACTGTCTGTACCTTGTGCTTATAAAAAAATCTTCTATTTCAAGTTCGCTTTGGAACCATAAGCACTGATCATGTAGGGTGCAATTAAAACCTGTATTTGCACCCCGTGTACATGTACACTTGTACGGTACCTGGCCTCCTTTGCAGTAGCCATGCATGGCTGTATGCATAATGACTCCCCCCTTCAATTAATAGCTGGTTGGTCATAAAGGTCATAAAATTTTCATGGTGCAATGGCTTCAGTATAGGTCTTAGAACCATGATTCCTGGCAGCCTGCCTGGAATTTTTGATTTCTTATTAGCTTGCTGAGAGTGTATTTGCTAAAATGTACAGTACGTGGTCAGTGAATGTATACCTCGATGATGAATTTTGAGTCTGTCATATGTCTAGATCATGCATCTTTAAGGTGTGGTCTTTGTAGATGGTATGCTGCTGCACAGCCAGATGGCCACATGCTTTGCAAAATTCACTTGGACATGCTAATCTCAATTATACAGTAATACAAGAGTAATTGAGAGTACTACTGTACAATGGTCAAGCAAGCTCAAAGTGACTTTCCATATGTGACCATGTATAGTAAAGCAGTTGGTGAGGTCATGGGTCTGTAGTCAAGAATGCAGTGCATGCTATGGTGCACAGTGGATTTCTATATAAATAGATACATGTTGGCCAAGCAGTGTCCATGTTGACAATTTGAAATTACAGTGTCCACCACCCAGTACATATTAGGTGCATGATGTACATGAAATGCAAGGACAAAGTTCATAGGGTGAAAGGCATAATGCAACAACACTTTTTAAGCGTTTGTCCTACACTGGAAGCCGGAAAACCACCATCAAAGCGACCTTTACACTCGGCTTTTTATTTTTACCTGTAACCGCCATCTTGGAAAATGCCATATTCAAGGGCTTTAGTATAGCCGTCAGAAAAAGCGTCCATCTTAGAACACGCTATACATTTATACACCCATCTGTCCACTATACCGAGTATAAGGGATTTTCACATCTCTGTGGTAGTTGGTGCAAACAAGCTTCGTGTTCGTACCCTATTCGACACGGGTATGGTAGCTTCCGCAATTACAGTGTTGCGTAGGAGAGTGCTGCCAAGACAGGACTTGCACTGTTCTCATCAGGAGAGATGGCTCTATCCATCCGTTCGTTAGTTATGTACATCACTACAGCCGAAGACTAGTAGCAAAGCGAATTCCATTCCCACGTGGTTGCCAGGTCGATAATTAGTAGGTAACCAGGTAGTTAATATTCATCACGGGCGGAGGCCTAATGTCCAACTTTTCAATGTATTGAAATGGCCGTGGAGTGCAAGCCTTAGGTAGGGCACAGACCACCATACCCTAGGCTAGCAGATGTAGCCATTGTATGGTGAATGGAGGTGCAAGCCTTAGGTAGGGCACAGACCACTAAACCCTAGGCTAGCAGATGTAGCCATTGTAGGGTGAATGGGTGTGCAAGCTATAGGTAGGGCACAGACCACCATACCCTAGGCTAGCAGATGTAGCCATTGCACCAATGGGGGTGCAAGCCTTAGGTAGGGCACAGACCACCATACCCTAGGCTAGCAGATGTAGCCATTGTAGGGTGAATGGGTGTGCAAGCCTTACATGTAGGTAGGGCACAGACCACCATACCCTAGGCTAGCAGATGTAGCCATTGTGGGGTGAATGGGTGTGCAAGCCTTAGGTAGGGCACAGACCACCAAACCCTAGGCTAGCAGATGTAGCCATTGTAAGGTGAATGGGGGTGCAAGCCTTAGATAGGGCACAGACCACCATACCCTAGGCTAGCAGATGTAGCCATTGTAGGGTGGTGGCCATTGTACCATAGAGGCTAGCATAGGTTGTTGCCTTAGCTCTCTAACCTCACCTCAGGGTGTTAGCCCCAGGGTTATAATAGCCATGTGTTGAGCAGTGGCCCCCAAGGGGACTGCCCAAAGTTAACCCCCTCCCCCCACACTAGTTCTGGTGCCTATGAGGTGTGGTGTACATAAACAATTATAAATATGTCACACATGTAAATAGGATGTCATAGCAAGTGGGTCAAGGTCAAGACAAGTGTACATGTCTGATACTCGCTTTCACTTTGTCACCATGATTTCATAAAGCATGTGTAACAATTATTTAATTATTCACACTCAATTATAAAAGTGGGGGGGGGGGGGGGGGGGGCTATAAACTCCTCAGCCCCCCTTGCAATGCTTATATGTAAGATTGCACCCCCTCCCCATGGCACCCCTCCTCAGGGCACTCTCTCTCCATGGCACTCGCTCCCCATGGCACCCCCTCCCCATGGCACCCCCTCCCCATGGCACTCCCTCCCCATTGCACCCCCTCTCCATGGCACCCCCTCCCCATGGCACTCCCTCCCCATTGCACCCCCTCTCCATGGCACCCCCTCCCCATGGCACCCCCTCCCCATGGCACTCCCTCCCCATTGCACCCCCTCTCCATGGCACCCCCTCCCCATGGCACCCCTCCCCATGGCACCCCTCCCCATGGCACCCCCTCCCCATGGCACTCCCTCCCCATGGCACCCCCTCCCCATGGCACCCCCTCCCCATGGCACTCCCTCCCCATGGCACTCCCTCCCCATGGCACTCCCTCCCCATGGCACCCCCTCCCCATGGCACCCCCTCCACATGGCACCCCCTTCCCATGGCACCCCCTCCTCATGGCACTCCCTCCCCATGGCACCACCTCCCTATGGCACCCCTCCCCATGGCACTCCCTCCCCATGGCACCCCTCCCCATGGCACTCCCTCCCCATGGCACTCCCTCCCCATGGCACCCCCTCCTCATGACACCCCCTCCTTATGAATGATGAATCTTGTATAAGAAAAGAGATTGTGGTGAATTTATCGTTTAACCCCTTCGTACTTTTGAAGTAGGTTAAACGATATACATGTATTCACCACTGCAGTGTCTAGCAATTATGTGTGAGATCATGAATCTGCTTTCAAAATAAATATCGGATGTACATGTATAAGAAAAAAGGTAATGGTGAATTTATCGTTAACCCCCTCGTACTGTTGAGAACAACTACCGGTTTTAGCGATTATGTGTGTGATCTCTTCTCAGTGAAGTTCTTTGGCTGGGAGGAATACATTAATGCTACTTCCGTGTAAATCAGCTGCGAAACAGAAAAGATACATAAATGGTAATAGGCATAGGGGGTTCCCCTACGCCTTTTAATAAATTGCTCCTATCTTTTTTCTTATACATCTAATTTTTATTTTAAAAGCAGATCCATAATCCTGTTTTAAGCTTTACAACAATGGACGATGCCATGGTGTCCTTCCACTTTTATACTTGCCCTCCCCCCGTGTTAGTGTATATAAAAATAGCATGGGGAGGGAACCATGGGGAGGAAGTGCCATGGGGAGCGAGGGGGTGCCATGGGGAGCAAGGGAGTGCCATGGGGAGGGGGCCATGGGGAGGGAGTGCCATGGGGAGGGAGTGCCATGGGGAGGGGTGCCATGGGGAGGGGGTGCCATGGGGAGGGGGTGCCATGGGGAGGTGGTGGCATGGGGAGGGGTGCCATGGGGAGGGGGTGCCATGGGGAGGTGGTGGCATGGGGAGGGGTGCCATGGGGAGGGAGTGCCGTGAAGGGGTGCCATGGGGAGGGGGTGCCATGGGGAGGGGGTGCCATGGGGAGGGGGTGCCATGGGGAGGGGGTACCATGGGGAGGGGGTGCCATGGGGAGGGGCCCACCCTCCCCCCCTCCCCCCCTGTGGGTCAAACTTAACCAATCCATCACACATGTGTCTGAGTTTCAGAAACAAAATATATCCATGAACTAAACATACTAACATACGTAAGAATATAAATTATTAACTCTTGACCTCAATGATTTCATGCGTTATGAGTTGACCACAATTCTAACCACTTATGTAAACAATGACTATTATCTTTTTCTACGTAAGAGCCTTTGTGGCCTTTTTTTTTTTTTCATGTACAGCTGGCATCTATAGCTACCTTCCTATTTTTCAAATTCAGCTTAGGAACCGAAATATTAGTGCCAATATCAATTTGAAGCCTAGTTTTTACTACCAATTATAAACGGACACTTTTTTCTCATTTTTTCTTCAAGCAATATTAAGTACCTAGTCTTGGTGTCCTACGTTCAAGATTGCCAGATGGAATGCCAAGGTGTTATGGAACTGCATTGCGCTGAAGTAGAAATGTAGATGACTCTTAAGAATCCTTACAAAGGCGATAATTAACCGCTAGCAAAACAGATAAGTGGGTGTGGCACTATAGTATTTCATTGCCCGTTAGCTCAAGCCTGCCGATGCATTGTTCACATTCGTCGGCGCATTCTAACAAAGGTTATTTGCGCGCAAAAATGCACAATGAACATACACGTATGGGCTGGCTTGCATGCAGGCCGCGCGCCAGGTATTTTTCTGTTTTTTGCCCGAGCTCGTTTTTTGCCACCATAGATAGTATAATACATGGATTGGAAACGAGAGAGATTACGGAGTTTCATGCGCGTTTCGACTTCCGTAATCTATACAGTCTATTGAATGTCTACAGGTATTATTCGGAGTGCACTTTCCTCTGTATTGGAGGACGAAGGGTTTCGACTAAACACCCCACGACTGAAGTTGGCTAAAGAAATAGCTCGAAAAATTCTCGACCTTCGGGTGGACCAACAAGAAACGTTCGACATATTTTCGGCCAGGCTAACAGCTAAAGTGAAAGCCTTGATGCCAAAAAAGGGGAGCGAAAAGACATTGACAGCACAAAAGAGAAAACTGTGGCAAAGGTTTCATGCAGAAAGGGTATCGTCCTTTCGTATATTGTGGACTAATTTTTTCCTAGCCTTGGATATAGGGTCTACCGATTACTTAGTAACAGAGTATGTCAACGAGAAAGTGATGGAGATGGAAGTGAAGGCTACGTATGAAGTAGAGTACGAAAAGGTGGTGGTGGAAGACCTGACAGAGGATGAACAAAATGCACTACGTTATGCTGCTGGATATGTTCCTAAGAAATTGATTGAAAAGTTTAGAAAAGCAAATTACACCCACCCACACAAGCAGGATTATCTGGCATGTTTAGAACTTCTAGGTGAGGGTTTGACTTCAAAGGAATTAGAAAAGGAAAATACAACATTCTTGGAGTATACTAAAAAGTGGGTTACGTCTGTAGACCGTGGTGGTTTGTTCAAAATAACTGATGAAGGGTATAGATTATTTTATGAAATTGAGCAAAATGTAAGAAAGTGCCTCAATAAAATTACAGTTGGGGACACAGAAGGAAAAGCTGAAATTATGGCTGCTATAGCTGATGATTGTGATGTTCAGTTTCACTGGTCGCTAATAGCTGTGGAGATAGATGATGATGTTGCAAAGGAACTACTCGTGCAGATTGTAGGTCTTTGGTTGAATATCCGAGGTTTCTCATTAGCAGGAGCATTTGTTGAGCAGTATAAGCAGATCACCAAGACAAGCACAAAGAGGTCTACTGCACTGCGCAAACAACTTAAGCGTAAGAAGTTGGACATGACCAAAGAAGACTAATATTGATTATCATCTCTTGATGTCTTGTATAATTATTATGATCTGATTTGAATGTAACATATTAATAAACTGAACAGCATCATGCAGCTTCTAATAATTATATACTTATAACAGTTTTTTTTTTCTAACATATCAAATCTGTAAGCTTTGATAACTGCTTCGTATTCACATGAACTGACATGAACAAACAAATACATCACATAATCATTATTATAATAACAACCATAACAAATATAATCTAACATTTTTGTAATCTTCTACGTTTTGGAAGAGGTGTTTCATCCACATGGATTGGATTTTCATCTGATCTGCCACGCTTACAATTTCCTCTTTTAGGTTTCACTGCTGTGGATCCCTGTACACGCAAGGATTGAGCTCCATACATGAAAGAGGCAACACTTGGGTTGTCGCAATAACCACCCCTCATCCTTTGCTTGCCAAAATAAGATTCCAAACAGTCTTGGGACAGCTTTGCACTCAACACATATTGCACGCCTGGTTGTTTCAATAAATATCGCACAAGTTCAGTCATTGATTTAACTGTATATAGAAACAAAGGAGTTAAAAATGTGTGTACCATGGATACAAACATGTATACATGTATATGACATGCATAAGCAGTATTGTGTATATATGCGCTTAAACAATGTCATTGCTGTACATGTACCTGTGATACGCAATCCTTCCAAAGTTTCTTTACTTATGCACATCCTCTGTCTTTCTTCTGGCGTCAAATTGCCTTCACTACTTGCACTTGCATCCCATTCAGCTAAGTAATTCAGGAAGTCCTTTTCAAGCCACTAATAAAATTAGTATAAATAATTCTCTCTCATATATGTACATTTCCATAGTACCTGTAAACGTCTCTCTGACTCTGGATCATTCGTGTAAGGAGCAAGATTTGGCTTTCTTTTTTTAATTGCTTCAGTAATACACCTAGTATTCATCAAATCAAAGAACGTATCAAAGACGCGAACAAAACGCTCTGTTTCCTTTAGATGTGGCTTCTTTTCATATGCAAGTGCATTTGCCACAGATGTACTAAGAACCTGAAACAGACATGCAAATGTCACTAATTAAACTGAGCTACTTAGGCATACCTGAACAGCCAAGTCAACATGCATCTTTGAGTATGACGTTAGTTGAATATGTTCCAATTTTAGCTTATGAACAATGGAGAGACCAGGTGTCGAGCATTTCACACCACAGTGTCTCTTTTATAGATCCACTAAGTGTAGCCAACTTATATCACACCCATTTATCTGAAAAATACAAACATGTAAATTAAAATAAGAAAGAAATAAAACTTGTAACCTTAAGCTGTCTTGTGAAGGCATGGCTGTATGAATTAGCCCAGCAGTTTCGAACCGTTTTTATTAAATGTGATGGATCCGAAATAAAGAATACTGGTCTAGTTTCATCACAAAAAGGATTAATGGTCTTATGAATGACATCATTTGAGTTATGAAGTTTCATAAATGTGCGATTATGAGATGCTCCATCACATGTAATTGCAATAACCTTAAATCCACTTGCTTCTAGCCTTTTAACACACACCCACACTATTGAGTACATTTGATCACCCGAAATGGAAGAACATGGAAAAAAGAAGTAAGGGAATTGTAAATCTGAACAAATACCACAGACCATAAAGGATAGAATGTGTGTGGCAAGCTTTGGCACTGGATTAGAATCTTTACGATCTGCAAACTTAGTAATATGATCATTGACATCATCAAGTTGAACAAACCCAATTAACTTCAATGAATGCTTGTCATATATGAGATCTTCTTTCACCTTTACTTCATCAAAGGAGAGGCACACATATCTTTGGAACTCTGGAATAGTGTCAATTTTAGCTACTTCACATAACATTTGGTCAATTTCCACCTGAAAACCAGGTTTTGATTTGAAAGTGTGTGTGTAATCTCTAAGTGTTCGTTCCGATGGCAGTATAAGAAGATTGGATGATCTAAGGGCATTATATGAAGCTGATGAAAGTAGCTTTAAACTGAGGCACCAACGTATCATCATTGGATGCCACCTAATCTGTCGTTTGTTTTTCAACTTTAGGTGCTTTAATTGCTCGTTCCAAAACAAGTAATGAAATGAATCCTTTGAATATTGTTTCTCAACTATTGAACTGTGTTCTTTCATAATATTTTCAAGGTCTTGTTCAATTTCTGTGTCAATGGAAATTCCATGTTTTTCATTAACCTCTTTAACATATGCCTTCAACCTTTCCACCTCTTTTCTTTTAGAATTTAATTCTGCCTTTAATTTACTCATGCGTTCCTTGTGCTGGGGACCTTTTAAATACCTATAGTTTGTGTGACTGGACAAAGCAGTGTGTTTGCCCCTTTCAGACTTTGATTGACAAATCGACTTACTATATAAAGAACGCAGTGTGCATCTATATTGCTTGCAATTGTTGCATGAAGTATCGATAACTAAAAGCTCACATTCACTGGTACGAACTGTACGATCAAACACTTTTCCATTATGACTGACTGAATTAAATGCATCAACAAAAGCAATAGTACTGTTGCTTTGTGATTGGAATACTCCATTACGTGAATCAGCGAGAGCAAGGAAATGAGCGTCAGGGTTACCCGAGCACACATTCAACGTGTCCAGTGTTAAAAGAAGCTTGTTTAATGTGGCTTTTGTATTAATCTTCTCAGGTACATGGCCCAAAGCACTACATTTAGTTGCGTTCAGTCTATATCCATGCACATGGACTGACCAACTAAAGTCCTCATTTATTGTAAGACTTTTAATCAGTTTAATTGGTGGCTGACTTTTCAGGCATTTTTCAATGTGCTCAAACTTGCATAGCACTATATGGCTTGTTGTGGATTGATCACTCCACTTGGGTGGCAAGCTTAACCCAATTCGAAGGTGTTGATAATGGAGCTATACATGTATTAAAAAGACCTCACATGCATGTAACTTTAAAAATGATAGAAGCATAACCTCTTCATACCTGTTTACTAGGCCTTCCCTTCTTGTTGATGCCGATAGCCTTTTTACAGTTCTGAACCTTTCTTTCCGAATTCTTTCTGGGCAGGCCCAGACGAAATTTACGTGGCATTGGTGATCACACAATAGTAGAAGCTGTAATAGAAACGACCGCTTAAAAGTTGATAAGCCAACTGAACAACTCTAGGGTCATTGTACATCTATACCAAATAATTTGTAGTTCGTGGATTGTAAAGGTTTCGTCACAAAAATAACACAAATAGTGATCATTTGTATCACAGAATACGCTTATGCTTGACTCTAACTTCGCGTGCAATCGTTCTCAAGCCTTAAAAATGCCCCAGAGCAATACTTGCTGCTATACAGCAAGTGACAGGACATAAGACGTGTTTTAAAGTTCTTGTGTTCAATGAGGAAAATTACACAACCAAATACATGGGCGGTCTAGGACCGTGTCCTAATATGATACGTAGACATACAATACAAAACACTTACCTTCCTTCTTGTTGGTACCACAGACTATTTGATGTACGTTAAAGTATGACAACACTTAAACGAAACCCTGTTTGACAAAACTCACAACTATTTCAAACGCCTCAAAATCGAGTCACGGAGTAGACGCGGGAAGTGACGTCACGTACGTATTAATGTACAGTCTGCCCTCCTTATAAGCACACCACTTTATAAGCTCATTCCCTCCTTATAAGCTCAGGGGTGTGTACCTAAACTAATTCATAACCCACAGTGTATATTGCATGTAACTTGAAAGCTACCACAGTGTATACTGCATTTAAGATGAAAGCTAACAGTGCATACTGTGTGAAAGCTAACAGTGTATACTGCGTGAAAGATGAAAGCTAATTCGGCTTGCGTGTTCCATGATTATGTATGCGCCGCATAATGATAAGAAAGGGTACCATTGTACAGCGCTTTAATCTGCGGCTGAACAAAGACAGGACAATTGCGCACAGTCAGCGCATATAAACTAGCACAAAAAACTTTTTATTGTGTGTACAAAGGCGCATTCGTTCCGCTTTCGATCGTATAAAATGCATGCGTGCTCAGAGTTTGTTCGCATAATGCTTTACATGTACATGCTGCCATGTCGGAGGCACGCGCACAATCGACTGCGAAAGCAAGGAACAAGCTCACGGTGGACGAGAAATGCAAGCTTGCGCGTAGGAAAGTCTCCACGGGTGACTCTGACGAGAAAGTTGCTGCGTGGTTTAGCCAAATCTCGGGGAAGCATATCTGTCGGACAGTGGTCGGGAAAGCAGTGCGTGCTGCCGGGATTCCACGATCTGAGCCCTTACGAACCAGAAAAAGATAGGTGTAGGAGGCGTGCCCCAATGTGGCCTCTATTAGATGAGGGGCTTTTTCTTGGTTTAAAAGGTAAAAGATTATTGTCATACAGTTTGAATGTATAAACTGATTAGTCCACATACTCTCCAGCGTACGTGAGCGCAACGGAATGCTTTCAGATGCTCTGATGCTGTCAAAGGCATCAGAATTGGCCATGCACCTGCAAATTGATCGACAAGGAGCTGTAGCTTCTATAAGCGCTTCATCTGGAGTCGCTCCTCTTACATCTGGAGACACTGGAGCCATTCCATTATTTTCAGCCACACCCCTGTCTTTAGCAGCCACTCCTTCAGCAGTCACTTCCACATCAGCAGCCACACCCACATCTGCAACCATACCTCCAGCCATCCTTCCATCTACCTCTTCTGCAAGCGTAATGCCAGATGATGATCACACTGTTGATGTACTTAGCCATGGTTGGCTAGCCAAATGGAAAAAACGTCATGGTGTCTTTTCTGTGCACTTTCACGGGGAAGCTGGTGGTGCTGACCAGCAAGGTGTGGCTAGAGCCCAGAGGGAGTTGCCTGATATTCTGAGCCACTACAGACCAGATGACATCTTCAATTTTGATGAGACAGGTTTATACTACAGACAGGCAGTGAGTGATATGTTCCAATAAATAGCGAGATAAATAGGTTAATTTTATGTACATGTAGTGAAAGAAACTTTTGAATTACTTTAGCCTGATCGTACACTCACCACAACTACTGATGTGAGAGGCTTTAAGAAAGTAAAAGATCGCATAACAGTGGGCCTAGCTGTTAACGTATGTGGAACTGAGCGCCCTAAACCCATTGTGATTCATAAATACAAGCGGCCCCGCTGTTTTGGGAAAAGCTTCAACCCTGATATTGTGGTGTCCTATTATAGTAATAAGAAGGCTTGGATGCGTAGTGAGGTAAGCACACGCATGTTGAGCTTCAGGTTACTTTATAATTCATACTCACTGCGGTTTTCTGCAGGTTTTCACTGATTGGTCTAAGAGTGTGAACGAGCAATTTATGTTGCAACAGCATCACTGCTTGATGTTGCTGGACAATGCCAGTTCACATGGTGTGGCAGATACAGTACTTACAAAAGTGGGCAGCTTTGATGCCTTTAGGTAGAGCAATCTTTTGCTCCTTTTTCTGCCACCAAATTGCACGTCAGTTGTGCAGCCCTTGGACCAAGGTATCATTGCTGCCTTTAAGGCCCACTACAAAGGCAAGCTGGCTCGTTACATGGTCCAACAGTATGACAATGATCCCAGTCAGGATCTACAGGCACTGTCACTTAAAGCCAATCTTAAGCAGGTCTGTCTTTGTTTACTTGTTGTATAGGTTTTTGCACTGATTTGCTCTTACATGTACCTGCAATATCTTCTTTATACTCTTGACACATTCAGGCCATTATTTGGCTTGTAGCTGCCTGGCAGGACATCTCGGCAACAACTGTATTGAACTGTTGGTGCAAGTCAGGGGTTCTGCCTGAAACTTGGATCAGGCAAATGAGACCAGACAGAGCAGCACTGATGCCAGCAGATGCTGGAGAAAGTTCCCAACTAAGGGAGATAGCTGCTGTAATCACAAGGTTGCCTGTTGAACCAGGAGTGACCCGAATGGCAGCACTTGATTGGGTAATGGATCCTGGAGAAATGGAGACAGAAGGGGAGGAGACGATGGCAGAAATTGCAGCAAGGCTACTGGGTCAAACAGCTTCACATACAGGTTTTGATGGAGGTGAAGAAGAAACTCAAGACCCAAACAATGTGGAACCACAGTCAGTTCCATTGACTGAGGCAAAGAACAGTGTGTCTACTCTTTTACAGTTTGTAGGAGATAATTTTGGCATCTTTTCAGAGGATTTTAGGCATCTGGTGTGTTTACAGGACAAAATGCAGTTCAATGTGTTTGACGCGTAATTAAATTCATAATGTTATTGTAGGTACACGCAAAAAAACAACATTCGTTATAAGCTCAAATTCCTTATAAGCTCAGGGAACAAACATGGAGCTTATAAGGAGGGCAGACCGTACAGCGTTTCCAATCCATGTATTATACTATCTATGTTGCCACTAAGAAATGCCGTCTAAGTTCCGTCTGCACTGCTGCGATCCATTGAGGCGTTTGTTTTTTCATGTGACAGCTCAATGGATCGCAGCAGTGCAGACGGAACTTAGACGGCATTTCTTAGTGGCAAAAAACGAGCTCGGGCAAAAAACAGAAAAATACCTGGCGCGCGGCCTGCATGCAAGCCAGCCCATACGTGTATGTTCATTGTGCATTTTTGCGCGCAAATAACCTTTGTTAGAATGCGCCGACGAATGTGAACAATGCATCGGCAGGCTTGAGCTAACGGGCAATGAAATACTATAGTGCCACACCCACTTATCTGTTTTGCTAGCGGTTAATTATCGCCTTTGTAAGGATTCTTAAGAGTCATCTACATTTCTACTTCAGCGCAATGCAGTTCCATAACACCTTGGCATTCCATCTGGCAATCTTGAACGTAGGACACCAAGACTAGGTACTTAATATTGCTTGAAGAAAAAATGAGAAAAAAGTGTCCGTTTATAATTGGTAGTAAAAACTAGGCTTCAAATTGATATTGGCACTAATATTTCGGTTCCTAAGCTGAATTTGAAAAATAGGAAGGTAGCTATAGATGCCAGCTGTACATGAAAAAAAAAAAGGCCACAAAGGCTCTTACGTAGAAAAAGATAATAGTCATTGTTTACATAAGTGGTTAGAATTGTGGTCAACTCATAACGCATGAAATCATTGAGGTCAAGAGTTAATAATTTATATTCTTACGTATGTTAGTATGTTTAGTTCATGGATATATTTTGTTTCTGAAACTCAGACACATGTGTGATGGATTGGTTAAGTTTGACCCCTGTCTCTAAAAAATGTACATAAAATAATATCTGACCAATTTCATAACATGTCAGGTCAAATATTGTGATGGCCTGACATTGTGGCAGGACAAATTTGGAATGTTATCCTCCGCACTGGGTACCCCCTAGTGGCTGAGAAAAAAATCTAATACTATAATTTCCAACGTCCATCCGTACGTCCGTACGTCCGCGTAACCACCTATTTATAAACTCCGCTAAGCGTCTACAATTGTGGGTTTGAACATAACTAGCAACGCGTACCTAGCAACCAATAGAAACGACCACTCCCACACAAAAGTATATAGCAACGACCAATGGCAATTGACCGGTGTTCATTCTTATCGTACAGACCGGAAGTAGTACTATTATTGCGTGCGCTGGCTATTAAATAGGTTGCGTAGTAATCGTATATTACAACAGGTGGTAGATTACTGTATGTAAAAAAAAAAATCTGCACTTCTTATAGGACCACTTCCGTGATTTTTCCGATTTTTCACGGGGTAACGCTACTTAGCGACCAATGGCAATTGACCGGTGTATGAATTTATCGTTACAGACTGCATTGCGCGCGCGGGCTATTTAATAGGTTGCATAGTAACCGTATGTTACAATAGGTGGGACCATGTTAGATTACTGTATGTAAAATCTATACAATACTAGACTTAGCCCGTGATTTTGATTTTTCACGGGCTAAGTCTAGTATAATAAATAAAATATTAGCTATGGGTGGACCCCTAGCCGTGAAGAAAAGAATAAAACGTAAATAATGGCTGGGCGTGGACCCCAGTTTTGTGTAGAAAATTACTACTACCCCTAGCAATTGAGAAAAGAATGAAGCCTAGTGGTTTAAAATAACCCCCAGTGGACAAATGGCTGGGGTGTACCCCTTATAGTGGTTAGGGAATTAAAAAATGCATTTGCATACATGTACATATTGGTAACCTAGTGACGCCTAATTAGGGATTAGCATCCCCAGGGTAGTGTGATACAGGTGGCCCTACGGAAGACAGTGGTAAGGGCTACAGATCAACCCCTTCCCCAAGGGCCAGACAAGGAAGTGGCGACTGATGGTGAATGTCACCCCTGCACGTGAGCATAAACATATTTGATATACACATGTAGAAGTTGGCTCATGATCGACTGCAAAAAAAAAAAAAAAAAAGAGGAAAAAAAAATCTTGCATAGACCAGGAATCGAACCCGAGACCATCTGCACTACAGCCCTAACTCCACAAGCTATCACAACATTAAGGTTTTGTATGTAACTATGTTACTCTGTATCTCACAATGTCGTCAATTTTTAATAGAAACTAAAACTGAGTGAAGGTCACACCAAATATAGGAGTGAATTCACACGAGCTCACTCGATGGTGTGATATCACACCAAAGATTATATTTAGTGTGAAGGTCACCCTTTTTCAAACGTACTACGGTGTTTATAGGCAACCTTCACACTTTTGTTTTTGCAGTGTGCAGCTCCTAAATACGGGAAGAGGAACTTACACAGTTAAATCAGCACATCCATCCCAACATAAATGTCGTTCCGACCTTGGCATGTATGTATATTCCATGTGATGTATATAATGTACCTATAGGGGGATGGTGAGGACAGGGAGGGGGAAGAAGGAGGAGTTTGGGGATGTTTCATCCCTCTTGGGTAGGTGGAGCTCACTCCCCAAAGGTGCTAAGAGAGCGTCATGATCCATAGATGGTCAGGACCATGACTGCTCCTCACGTGCCCTGACTGAAAATGATATGGTTTGACATAGCCATAGCTAGCTAGCTACAGGAAAATAATGCAAGTAACTTAATTAAATGCATTAATGGATGTTGTCGACGCCCCAGCTGGGTTAAACTGTTTTATTTTTAGTTCGTTATCGTTACATGTAGCTTTTTAGCTAAACTGGATTGTTTTGATTTGATTGTAATTATTCAATTTCTTACCACTACCTCACAATACAAACAATTTGGGTATGTTTGTTTATCTTAAAAAAATGTACTGGTCACCGATGGTTTTAAACCACTGTTTGATGGTATGTTTGGTCTGTACATAGCCCATCACAGGGAAGATCAAACTCCATGATGCTACCCATCCTGGTCCTGTGAAGCTTCTAACAGCCGGCATTGTCCCTCATGTCATCAAGAGCTCCAGGGCTAACATGATGCTGTTTGACCTCGCTGGCCACCAGGAGTACTACAGTAGTCATTGTGCCGTGCTGGAAAGCATCTCTGTCAGTCCCTCCACCTTCCTCCTACTGGTCAACCTGCTCCTGGGCCTCAAAGAGATCATTGCTCAGGTGTACTACTGGTCGGCCATGATTGGTGATGTATGTCACAAGTGTCCCCTGCAGTCCTCGGTCATTGTGGTAGGTACCCATGCTGATGGGATAGCTGACAGAAGGCAGCTGGAGTCCCTAGGTGGGGCTATAGGGAGAGTTGCTAGGGATGCCATAAGGAAGCACACCTTCGTTGGGTTCATTGCTCTGAATGGGACAGCTCCCAATGGAGAGGAGGTGAAGGGGTTTATGTCACTGCTGCATGAAACCACTGAGGGTGTGAATGCCAGATGTCCTGCCATATCCCTGAGTAACCACGTGACATGTGCCTTCCTGAAGGACAAAGTCCCCACTGACAAGGATGTCATTCCCCTGTCCCTACTTCTGACCCTTCTGGGGCAAGAGGAGCCAAAGGTTCTGCCAACTGAGGCCTCTGAGATTGTACCACACCTGAAGACCTTGTCAGATAAAGGGTTTATTGTGTTTCTAGAGAGCAGCATAGGTGATAGCTGGATAGTGGTTCGTCCAGAGGCATTGCTGGAGAAGGTGAATGGAGTGTTGTTTGCTCCAAAGGAGTTCAAGGAGTACCTCCCCATAGCCAGCAACACTGGAGTGATTCCTGTAGCTGTTCTGAAGAAATACTTCCCTGAACCAACATACAACATGGATATGATAGTTCAGTTCCTGAAATTGTTTGAGCTGTGTGTGCCTATTACCTTGACCAAAGTGGACACCAACATGACACCTGGGAGCTCTCCCAACACACCTTCCACTGGTCTAGGTCCACTCCTCTTTTTTCCAGCTTGTATCAGTGTAGAGATGCCCCCCAATGTCACCATCCCACAGAAGAGATTTGGTTGGCTGATATGTACTAAAGGCATCAATCAGTTCTTCTCCTCACGCTGTCTCCATGTTCTTACCTCAAGGCTTGCAGATGGTCTTGCCTTGCCAACTGCTGAAGCTTCACTGGTACCAGAACTGGATGCATACAATCGCAGGTGCCACGTATGGAGAAAGGGAATTCACTGGATGAATAAGGAAGGCATCACCACTGTTGTGGAGATGAAGGATGACTTCAAATGTCTGTCATGTACCATCTCCACATCTAATGGTAACAGCCCATCATATCTGCAGTCTGTTATTAAGGTTATCAAAGAGGCCTGCAGTGAGTTCTGTCCATCAGTCTCACTGGAGGAGTTGATCACATGTCCACCTGAGGCCACCTCTGACCACACCCCAGCTACAGTGGAGCTCCCTCTGTTGAAGGAGATGATCCAAAAGAAGAGGAACACTCTCGCTGACACAACAGGTTATAAGCAGGTGATAGTAAGTGAGTGGAAGAAGGTAGAGCCACAGCTGTTGGATCTCATTGGAATTGCAGGTTAGCAACATGGAAGTGTATGGAAAGGCACCTAGGAATAGGCATATGGGGGTTTTGTGGAGTGGGCAAGTGGGTATGCTATGGGAGGTGTATGATATTACCTATAACTACTACCTGAATACTTTGGCGAATGAGCTGCTATAGAATGAACTACTTCTCTCCCATTTCAGGTGGTGATGTCAAAGGAGGGGAAATGGGAGGAGCTGAAGGAGGAGGAAGGGATGCAGTGGGTGGGGCTGATTTCTCAACTGTTTCTGTAGACCCTCTTGGTATGGTAGAGCGCAGTGTGTTGTGATATATTAGCCACACCCTATTGTCCCCAGGTGAGGATGACTTGGTGGATGTGATGGAGGAGGTGATGGATATGGCGTCAAAATGGATGCCACTGGGACTGGCCCTGAGGCTTAGAGCTGCAGAGTTGGAAACCATCTCCTCAAAGAACCACACTAACCCTACAGAGTGCCTCAGAGACATGCTTCTTGCTTGGCTACAACAGCGCTACGATACCACAAAGTTTGGCCAGCCATCTTGGAGGGTGTTGTGCCAAGCCATACACAAAAAAGTTGCAGGCAATAACCCAAGATTGGCAAAGGAGATTGCTGAACACCATTACATATAACTAGCCTATGGGCATACCTTGTAACGTCACTGTGTTAAAACTATTATTATATTTATGTGCAAATGGTGGCTAGGCTGGTTGGACACCTCACCAGTTAGGACTGTCAGCAGACACCCTGGATAGTATCCAGAGAGAGAATGCAACAAAGCCTTAAGCTTGCATGGAATCATTTGAGCAGGTGTTCTCTATTTGGAAAAGGCATGGTCCCAAGCCTTAGACCTGTTGTTGATGTTCCGGCTAAGAACACCAGCAGTTGCATGGGCAGTCTGCTTTGGCCGCTAAGTACTTGAAAGTCACTTGTACTGACATTTAGTCAGTTCACAAACCTTGTGTGTAGCTTCAGTTGAAAGTACTTGTGTGGTTCACTTCTGAATAGTGTGTATCTGAAAATTCAGTGCCTTAATTCCATAATCGTGAGTATACTTTTTTTTTCCTGATCAGTACAACACATCATGGCACTTTACTGTTGTCTGGTGTAAACTCTTGAGGTGCACAATACAATGGTACAGTTCAGTGATAGTGGAAGAGCTAAGCTTTGCTAAATACATGCACCTTAATTAATTCTATTTTGATTGAATTGTTTCATTGCATTATCACATTTACATACATAAGATAATGCAGCAAGTAAAGAGCACATCAAACTTCATAAGGGCTCAATCCAAATAGATGGACAGCAGCAAGCCTATTATGCCATTCTGAGCCGGCAAAACTCTTTGTATGTCTTGCCAACCAAAGGGATACAGACCTATCCTACGTGTAGATCTCCACACTTGCCACCATTACTGATACAAAACATATCCTAGTTACATTAACCCACTATCAACAACTAAGGGACAAATGATTTTTAATAACTCCTTTTTCTAAAGGTATTCAACATTCCGACCCCACAGCTGGGGCAGTTGTTAGAACATAATTCTGGTACAATCACATCATCACTGCTTACCAAAGAGGATGAATTTACAGATATTCCATTTTCGATCTACCTTGCCCCCTCGCCAATATGGCCCCTCTGCTCTTGTACTCCTCCTGAAGGTCACATTCATTTACGTACCAGCAGTACACCAGTAGGTTTGATATGATCATTCCAACCATAGTCAAGCCTCCCCCGGCTGGGGGACATGAGGCTGTTGAGCTGGGGATCATGAAACAGTTCTCCTTCTCCTCTGAGCTTCAGGTCAGCTGACTGGACTACCATATATGGTGTGATATAGTGTGCCCCTCCTCCTGAGCAGCGTATGAGTGTCTTAGTGAAGCCCCTCCCCTCTCACAACCCCAAGTTGTTCCATGTCTATGTGAAGGGAAGGGCCAGAGAAGGGCCAGAGCCAAGGGCCAGAGCCAAGGACCAGAGCCAAGGGCCAGAGCCAAGGGCCAGAGCCAAGGACCAGAGCACAGGGTTAAACTTACTTTAGATCCTACAACTATAACAGTCCTAGGCTTCTTCATTTGCAAATTCAGGACTGTGAGTTGAAGGATCCTACCAAACCTCACTTTAACATACTGTACCTTGTTTCCTTGCTTTTTGCACCACCAATCCTACATCCCACCAATCACTTTCTCGATAGAGAAGTTTTTGATTTACTTGTATACTGTTATTATCACTTACAAAAGGTGAGATAGTAACCTGAATGTTGTAATAACTTAATGCTGTAATAGTATGGCAATAACTTGATGTCATGATATTTTTGTAACCTGATATATTAATAACTGATGTTTTAATAACTTAATGGCATTGTAACTTGATGTTAAGTTTTCTTTTATAAAAACTTAACCATTTGATTATTACTGTTCAGATGTGATCGTGGCTTACATGTATGACTGCACAATGACCTATTGCAGGTACAAACCTCTTGTGCCATCAGTGGAGGGCCAGAACATCTTGTGCAGCAAGAACACAGTGGTGTTTCAATCCTCCATATTCCAATATGTCTTCCTGGCAGTCAGCCTGTCAACAGGGCCCCCTTATCGCAAGCGTCTGTACACCAATGGTAAGCCTGGTAGCCTGCAGGCATGGTGTGTGACCTCACCCTGCTGCTGCCTCCAGCTCTCTTCATCCTCTGTCTGCTGGTCCTCTCCCCATGCAACACCTTCCTCATCCTGGCCCCTGGCTCCTGGGTCCCTGGGCTGTGGGGCCTGCTGATGATGGTACCTCACCCCTACCTCCTGTTCAGGGTGGGCGTGCTTGAGCTGGCCGCCCTGTATGTGCTCATCACCCTCACCTTAGAGGTATGCATGTACCATGATTGGTGGTCATCACCCTGACCTTAGAGGTATGGATGTACCATGATTGGTGGTCATCACTCTGACCTTAGAGGTATGCATATACCATGATTGGTGGTCATCACCCTGACCTTAGAGGTATGCATGTACCATGATAGTAGTTAAGGATAACATGTGACCATGTGATCATGTGATCTGTTCATGTCATTACTTAATCTATGCATGTGATCACAGGCCACCTCCCCCCACAGAGCTATGTCTTTCACGCACGCTGGTTTCATGCTGCATTGCGTGTAGTAAGGTGCAAGCGGTCTCCTAGCAACAAGTACAACATGTTCTAAAAGAGCTAGACCCATCATGGCCGCCTCTGGGTGTGAAGATCCCGTGTCGCTTGGAAAAGTCAGAAATAGAAGTCAGCTTGACTGATCATAGAGTGGGCCACACTGGCATATATGAGCTCTGACGACCACGTATTGGTGTATGTGTAAGCCATGTGATATTGTTGCTTTCATATGATGTGATGCAGAAATACATGCTGATTCTAAAGCTGTAATTTGCACCCTGATAGCAGGTGTCCTATTGTGGAGACATTCTAAAAAATTGGTTTTCTACTCTCTTCATGACAATTAAGCACTTTATACGCCTCTCTTTGTAGGTCCATCAACTGAAATAGGAAAGGGTGCACGTTACTGGATCTTCAATTTAATTTAATTTAATTGTTCAATTGTTTGGACATTTTCTTAGCACACACATAACAACATGAGTCACAATAGGCCACACGCAGGCTCATTCAACTCCATTAACCCCATTGTGCATAGGCCTTGGGAGAGTACCTGGGGGAGGGAGTCATGTTAATAATACATGTATAACCTTACTCAGCAATGAAGTGTAGGAACATACATAAAAAATCACGCATGTAGCATTATCATTATTATTTATTTAATTAATTAATTAATTTATTTATTTTGTAGCATTCAGCTATTGCATTGTTTGCTGCATGTATTTTAACCAGAGGCTACCATATGCATGTACTATTGATGCATTTATTGATATATTTCTGCCGGATTATGTAGCTGAGGTATTAAGCCATGGCATATGTTTCTGATTTTTGACATAACTGAGACAACATATCATCTTCAATGTGGTCATTGCACCCAAGATGCAGCATGAGGGGAGGAGACAGAGGGAAGGCATGTTCTATCTGCAGGAGATGATTGCTCATAGAGTTGTTAATCTTGTTGGACACTCAGAGCACCTTTTGATGGAAAGTGGATGTCAACACCTCCTCCATGCTGACCTCCTCAGACGATGGTACAAGGAAGGTAAAGAACTCTACTGCGTGCATAAGGTGTTCTTGAGATAATGGACCAGAACCTGAGGAGATGTGATGTATGCAGCTGGTGAATGCCCACTCAGGGAGCACATGCCCAGGCCACCCCTGCCTAAGCTGAGCTCTGCCTGATTGGAGGTGTCAACTGCTGGCATTTGGAAAAGGCTGGAAAAAAACACAAACTTAAATAGGTCAAACCAAAAAGGTACATAATTAACTCAAGAGGTGTGCCTCATTTCATGATCCCATAAAGAGGAGCCCTATCCTCAAAATCCAGGCCACTCCTCCACTTAACCCTAAAACCTCTTTCCACGTAGCGGTGATGTAATCCATCCGCAGCTGTGGGAATCGGGGTCTGCATACGAGACTACTCCCTTCCTACGCCTATATATGCATGCCACTCGGTACGACAGGTTTGGAAAAAGCTAACTCGCACTAACAATATATCGCCTCCTTCTGTTTGTCCTTCAATATCTCCACTCTCAGCTCTCAGTCTGTCCATAGTAGTCTTGTTAACTCTTGTACCCAAACGTTATATACGTCTGGGTACGAGACTTATGTCCATTCGACAGTATCCATTCGGCATGGGGCGAGGTAATTGCATATTTACACTCAGTGTGGGTCTGGGTCGAGCCAATGGTGGCACATGTGGTTATATACTACGTCATAATTAAAGAGCGCACGACATTTGCGATAAACATTGCGTCATATTGGTCTGGGAAGGAAACTACAGTGGAAACCATGATACATGACATTAAATTTTTTTTCCTGCTCTTTAATGTTTGGAATTGATTTTAACAATAATGGTATGAACTAACGAAATTCTAATAATGCAGTTTGGTTGGCAAACTAGTTGCCAACAAGAGCTTGAAATTGAAACTTGTCACGTGACTTCTTGGTTTCTATTTTTGGAAATGTGTGCCCCTCGTTCAGCAAAATTAATTCTAGCTCATTTCTCTTCCGTTCGGAAACGGATGGGGCTGAACTTTGGCATATAACTACCACTCACATAACTACATCACTTGGTCGGGCCAATTGTTGAATGCGGTAAACAGTTTGAGGACCGCGGCTGCAAATGTGCTGTTTTAGGGGGAGACGCGTTTAGCTGTTTGTCTCATATCGCGTTGTGTTTATGCTCCCCTAAGTTCATAGTGCATAGAAAACAGATATTTCTATCTGAAACGCTCGTTTAATGTCAACTTTCGTTTACTTTGTCGCAAAAAAGTTAGCCTCGAAAGGTTGGGTCCTAAAAGTCAGCCATTTTCGGATGAATAACATTACAATTATTTACATTATTGTGGTTATCGTTGTTATGAGTGAAGCGAACAAGCTGAAAACGGCTACCACGAAGAGCTAGCAAAGAGGAACTGCCACAATGGGAAGGTTTGAAACAAAGGAATGCTCCAAGGGGAAACCCCAAAGCTGCAGGTTTTAAGCAAAGAACTTGAATCGTTAGCTCAGCATTGATGCTAGGGCACTCGCACTGAGAATGTACTACATTGAACTAAGCACTCTTTGCATTAATCAGAGAAATTACCTCGCTCAGTTCGATGTAGTACATTATCTATGCGAGCATCGATCGTAGCATCAATGTCAGACAGGTTTGGCATGTGCTGGGCTAACGATTCCAGTTCCTTGCTCGTTATTTCTGAGTAATAAGATGCAGTCCTTTGAATTCGACTCGTCAACTTGATAGATTTAACGATTGCCTCTTCAAACCTGCAGCTCTGGGATTTCCCCTTGGAGCACTTTTTTTTTTCTTTCAAACTTTCCCAAAGTGGCAGTACCTCTTTGTTAGCTCTTCGTAGTAGCCCGCGTGATACTGGACCTTTCGTTTGGTTCCGAAAAGAACCGTTATCCGCTTGTTCGCTTCTTCCATCTTCACTCATAACAACGATAACCACAATAATGTAGATAATTGTAATGTTATTCATCCGAAAATGGCTGACTTTGAGGACCCAACCTTTCGAGGCTAACTTTTTTGCGACAAAGTAAACGAAAGTTGACATTAAACGAGCGTTTCATATAGAAATATCTGTTTTCTATGCATTGTGAACTTATGGTAGCATAAACACAACGCGATACGAGACAAACAGCTAAACGCGTCTCCCCCTAAAACAGCACATTTGCAGCCGCGGTCCTCAAACTGTTTACCGCATTCAACAATTGGCCCGACCAAGTGATATAGTTATGTGCGTGGTAGTTATATGCCAACGTTCAGCCCCATCCGTTTCCGAACGGAAGAGAAATGAACTAGAATTACTTTTGCTGAACGAGGGGCACACATTTCCAAAAATAGAAACCAAGAAGTCACGTGACAAGTTTCAATTTCAAGCTCTTGTTGACAACTAGTTTTCCAATCAAACTGCATTGTTAGAATTTCATTAGTTTATACCATTATTGTTAAAACCAATTCCAAACATTAAAGAGCAGGAAAAAATTTTTAATGTCATGTACCACGGTTTCCACTGTAATACCGTGAATCCACCTATTGCTGTGACGTATTTGGGTGTGGGTACGAGACTAGCATGAATCACGCGCTCTGAAAGACATATGATTCATTGATCTAATTAGTCTGTTAATGCCTTCGCCAAACCCGCCTTAATTTTATACTTCAATCGTACTAAGCAGAGATATGACGTAAAGCATGCACCATCGATATCGATATCTCGTCGGAACGAGTGGAAAGGACATTTCTTTTTGGTAAGAACGGATTTGCATTATCTCTGTTGTCTGAGAGTTCTAAGCCCCATGCCACTGCCTCAGTGACTTTATCGCGTATTCGCTTATACCTCAGTCTATTCAAACACGCTTATACCTTGTTGAAGGACAATTGCGTGTATAAGGTATATTAAGTTAATCGTATCCATTAATGTTTAATCTCCAGGGAAAAATCCTTATTTAAGGATGCCATTATCCTTAAATAAGGATCGTCTTTTGCATTGCATACTTTTGCTAACCAAGCAAATTAGATAACATTAATGCTATTGGTCAATTGTATACTGATTAGCCTCCATAACAAACTGTAAATGATGTCAATATGATCAATGTCCATATTTTAAAACAGGGATGAAGTGGCACATCCTTATTTAAGGATTGACACCATCCTTAAATAAGGATCACAACAGTAGAGGTTATTGACCTAAAAAACCATAGTGGTTTTAAAACTCTTGATTTTTTCTGATAGTCTGTTAACCCAGCTATGCTCACAACCTAATTCGTTGAAAAAATAACTTTTGGTTAATAAGTTATGAGCATTTACACTGACACTCGTACATGGAGAAATGTTGAATTCTAACCCGCTGGGTTAGCGATCTTTGTACTCGCGGCATGGAAAATAATTAGAGCACTAAAATCGATTTCCACATAGAGAGATGATGTGAGAACAAGTGTACGAACTTTTAAAGGAAAAGGTTGTACCGTTGCAAAGATGTGTTGTTTAGTGTAACATGCAATTTTTATAGTGATAAAATAATTAAAATTATAACCTCACAAGCCCGATTTTGCTGGACACTGTCCCATATATCTGTATGCGCGTTTCTATTAATAACTTCCACATATCGAGAGGTGCGAAGGAATATTATATTACAATCTTAATTGCTGACGTATGAATATTAATCTGCCCCCCCACTTTATAAAACCCTCCTCGGGCCCTGCTCAGTACTGCTTACTAAAATATATTCTTTTCCTTCTCTGACCCCCGCCTACCTGTACTTCGACGACGCTACGTGTACGCAATACCTGCACGCTCGCTTCCTAGCCAGAATAAAGCTTCAACCTTGCTTTCTTACCGTGGTGGAAGGATGGACACAACCTGAGTACACCCAACCCACATTTAAAAAGGAAACTTTCAGTACCCAGTTCCTTCAATTTTACCTCACGTGTTCAATTCTTGATGCATTCTTTTTTCAGCGTTTCCCACAGCATTGCAAAAACAGGACGCTCCGCCCTGTTTTAATTTTCCGGAAAATGGGCGTGGCCATACAATGAACTCACTCGCAGTTTGCGATCGCGCGAGCGCATATATCGCGATAGGAATTGAACGCGCACAGGGTTGCCGCGATACACTAAAGATCAAAGGTACCGTCGAGCGCGATAGTATGGTATCGACATATTATCGACGTATCGTCGCGGCAACACTGAACGCGCGAGACGGACTGTTTGAATCAGTACAATCGGCCAAAAGCGGACAGCACCCCGGCCCCCCCCCCTCATATAAATACAATGATCCTATAGAGTACATGCATGTAGCGTATGTTACATGTATCCAATTTGTCACGGCATTATATGTTCAACACACCTTGTACATTCAATGGTGGCATTATGGCTTGGTCTTGTTCATCCTTTATACCTACGTCTGCCTGCTCCTTCTCTACTGTTCAAATATTAATATAAATCTTTACACTTACATATTGCAACCTTACCTTCTGACTTTGACTCGGATTCAGAGTCTTGCAACTGGTCTAAAATTTAAGAACATAAAGTAGTTATTCACTACATATACTGACCATCAAATGACGAAAATAAACTGCACCTCATTGGTAAAATATCTTCAAACGAGTCATGTTGTACTTTTGTGCCAGTACTTTGAATGGTGGATTGGGGTGAGAGAGACGATATATGTACCTTTAGACAATACTTCATGAATAAGGTAGGGTCCTGTCCAATTAGGCTCCATCTTGGACCCTTTTTTCGTACGCTTCTTGCTGTTCTTTAACAACACAAGAGTCCCAACTTCATACAGTTCCCTGTCTTTGCAGTGGATTTGGTCATAATAGACCTTTTGCCTCCCTTGTGCTTTCTCAATGTTTTCCAAAGCTTTCTTCCGTACATCAACCATTGTCTAAATACGAGTAAAAAATTAGCTATATAAAAATAAAATACCTTCAGATCATGTTGCACTCGAGTATTGCTTGTTGTAATCCTTCATCAGGCTTGTCACACTCACTGGTACCAGGGCACTGCATAGTGAACTCAATTGGCAATCGAGGGAAAAGGGTGAAAACTTGGTTGAGTCATGGCACGATACTCGATATGAAAAGAGTATTGCATCCAAATATTCATCCCAGCTGTTTCAGTGCTCAGATTCAACAAACTTCAATAACTGTCGTTGCAATGTTTGATTGAACCTTTCATCAAGCCCATTGCTTTGTGGATGGTATGCACTCGTCATATTACACTGGACGCCACAGAGACGACAAAGCTCATCATTCACCTGAAATACAATACAATTGCATCACCACAACAGAAATTTTTTAGTATATCATTTACTTGATTTACAAACTCTCGGCCTTGGTCAGTAATATTAACCTTACGACAACCATGCCTTGTGAAGCACAAGAAACCACTCCTGTTGCGACAGAATTTCCTAGCGACAGAATTTCCTGTGACACCTGTCGTGTATGTAACCCATTGTACTTTTATATCGATCGGAATATGGATCGTTGAGTGGGTACCGTATAGCGATCGTTATGCCATAGATTATGCCGTTCCATAACGAAGTACTAGTAGTGTATTACACGAAAGTCGATCATTTTTTAGCATGTTACTACGCAATTATGCGATGATTCTAAAGTTGCTAGGGCCCCGCCCCAGACCCCGATGGTAGCTCCACCGTACCCCCTTGCTGTAAGAATGATCTATGGATAATAACGTGATTAGTAACTGGATTACCTCAATAGGAATCATGGCTGGCTGTACTTCATCCAGTCACCAGTTGCATGCAGTTGGTGATGTAATTACCGCACGCATGCGTGCACGGTCGAAGTCCTAATTTGGGCCGGGAAGATAATGGCGTCCATCAAAGAGGTACGTGGTCTTAAAGCGTAGGTTGGGGAATCTATAGAGTATGGTGAGCCAGCTGTAATCGTCACTGTGTAAAAAGGGTTGTTATACTCGCCTGTATAACATTGTTATACAAGTAGTTATACAGTACTTGTTATACACATTGCGTATAATTGTGTATAACTGTGTATAATAGCAGTGTGTGCTAATCAAAAAACCACAGTTGTTATAAACATTTTGTATAACTGTGTATAACTAATGCTAATTACATTCTACCGATCCGAGGGCGTAATTCGTTGCACACAAATTTAATATATATATACATGTAGCTATTATTAAAAATAGCAGTAGGCTACTAATTCTAAAAGATGCCTACGCGTTCCGACGTTCCAAACAAAGAAATCGCAGAGGGATAGCGTATCTGGTTGGTCGGAGGTATGGCTATAAAAATTTACGTTCACACGTGCTAGAAAAAATAGAGCTCTAGCGATGAATTGCGCACATTTGAACCTGAATCATTTATACAGTTCCTGTGTGCAGCCAAAAAGCCGCAAGTTGTGTAGACGTCGCGTGGGATGGACTCACCACTGCAAGGTAAGCCAATGCAGTTTTGCTATACAGTATAAATAATTAGTGGTTGTCTAATATGCATACTAGTACTAACCTAGCTTTTCTGATCTGATCGTAAGTAGTAGACGCCAAGGGTCAGGCTACATGCTGCGTGTGTTTCTGTGTGTATGTGTGTGTGTGTGTGTGTGTGTGTGTGTGTGTGTGTGTGTGTGTGTGTGTGTGTGTGTGTGTGTGCGCGCGCGAGTGTGTGTGTGTGCGTGTTTGTCAGTGTGAACATGTATGTGTGCATTTGGTTCATGAGTTGTATATGCATGTATGTATTCATTTGTATATGTATACATGTGTACACAACATATACATGTTTTTGGGCCCTTCCATAATGACCTTGTCAGGGTCTCAGATCAAGGTGTGCATATTCTAGACTCACACTGGTTCTATATCAATTAAGCATGCAGGATCTCTGCTTGACACATGACCAGATGGTTTAGTATTTAACATTCCTACTCACCCTAACACCAACTCCATCACCTACTAAACCACATCACACTCATCATACGCACACACACACAGGCACGCACATGTTGGACACTAACACACAATGTGTACACACATACACACACAAGCATCACACATACACACACTAACACATACACATGTGTACACACATACACACACTAACACACATACACGTGTACACACATACACACATGTGTACACACATACACACATGTGTACACACATGCACACGTGTACACACTTACGCACATGTGTACACACATACACACACTAACACACACACTAACACATTAATTACCAAGCCTAGTAACTTCCCCAGGCTAAGTAGGTGTATGCACCCAGCCCCTAGCTCCTCAGCTACAATTGCTTCTGTCCAACACAACTCATTTGACTGATTGGCGAGAATAGGGGGCCAGAGCGAGAACCCCTCTGAGCTGTGACCCTGCCAACCTCGACCTGTTGGCCGTGGTGAGCTCCCGTGAGTGATGCAGATCACCAGTTGGGAGTCGCTGTGGCCAAGCCATGCGTCATGTGGGGGGAGACTTGGGGAGACAAGCACCAGATGGTGGCACTGGCACCATCTGGGTGACCTGCGTACCATGCAAGCCAGGACGCTGGCCCAGGCTTGGGTCCCTGAGTTAGAAGGTCAAGCCCGGTAGGAACCCGCCCTGGCTGTATTTAATATGAATGGGCATGATGGCAGTAAGTAAGAAATACACAGAAAGGATACAAAGGTGATGCAGGGGTGGAGGGTGGGTGATGCAAACAGACAAGCTCTCCTGAAGCACCAGTGGACTGCTGGGAGGCTGCCCATGTGTGCATATAGTCTCATAAGCCGGCCATGGTGCACAAATGGTAACAGTAGGGAGGATGAGGCTCCCATCCACCTAAGACCATGAGCCTATGTAACCGCATTGCCTCTGCCCACAAATGCTGATAGAGAGTTACCAGAGCTCCATTAAACTCTGTTTAGCTCCCTAAACAGTACCCTAACACACACTTAAACACACAAAGACACATACATGTGTACACGCACACACTTGAAGTTCTGACATACATTAGGGTTGCAAAGGAGTAATGCACTCACAGAACAACATATACTTATGTTGCTGTGCACAGTTGGAGGGTATGGCTGCTTTTGCACACCCCATATGAGGCTACCCCAGCCACTGTCTTGATAACTGGGGCATCCTTGCCAATGTTTGCACTGACAGAAGTGTCATTGCTTTGGTGTGACTCTGGAGTATTTATAATTCACTGTGTGTGTTTTTTTTACTGCCAGTTAGACCCCAGCCTCTTTACTGCCAGTTAGACCCCAGCCTCTTTACTGCCAGTTAGACCCCAGCCTCTTTACTGCCAGTTAGACCCCAGCCTCTTTACTGCCAGTTAGACCCCAGCCTCTTTACTGCCTGGGTAATATGTTTTGGTGCCTAGCTGTATAGCACTTGTAGTGGTTGTATTGAGAGGATATTGGCAAGAACATTATGATTGTGCAAAGTTCTTATTTATTTCTGTTATGCACTATGTTTGTATGTGAGTGTGTGAGTGTGTGTGAGCATTGCCTGTAGTTAAACACATCCATGATGTCAAATAATCAAAGCAACATGTACTACGCTAATGTTGTCAGCTTCTGAACGTTCGTCTATGAGCTAGGGTCTTGACAATGATGTTCCATCCTCCCCAAGTGCATGACATATATATACACACATACATTAGGTCCTTCTAAAAAAGACACAAACACCTGTATGGCAGTACACACACACACACACACACACACACACACACACACACACACACACACACACACACACACACACACACACACACAACACACACACACACACACACACACACACACACACACACACACACAACACATTGTAACCAGGTTCGTTTGTGTGTCCATTGGTGTGGAATAGTAGTATGAATCCTTGCAGGCAGTGGAAGCAGGTACAATTGTATGTTAGGTCAGTGTGATCAAGCTGGCCAACCATAGCTCTTCTGGTTTGTGGTACATGTATGTCGCTGTACATATATGTTTGTGCTTTTTGTGCATGTGTGTGCACATGTATTACAGGTGTATTTTTATGTGGTATGCACGTGCATACATTTTAGTGTCGTGTTTCTATGCATTTGTGCATGCAGCTACAGCATTTTGTACACACTGTACAGTATCTGCATGTGCATCTGCATATGTTTATCTTTGTCTGTGTGTGCTTATTTCTGTGCGAGTAGGACCAGGCAGAAGAATGAAGCTTGAAGATGCTCAGAATGTGGTTATTAGTTTGAAACCCCAGGGCCAATGTACATTGTAATTTTGGAGCATTCAGAAAGAAAATATGGCAGAGGGTTTAGCTAGAGGCCTGGCAGCTTCCATGGAGGTGGCACTATAGTATTACTGCCATCAAGTGGCTGTGTGCCCAAAGAATCTATCCTTCTCACTAGTCTTCAGCAAATTGTATATGTGGTATGTTTGCATGATCATGATGTGATGTCTTAATATATTTTTATCCTGATAGGATCGAGCTTTACATTGATGGAAACTGGGAGACTTGATGTGAACTTATATTTGGTGTATTGTTACATCTGTACATGTACATGTTGTGTACTATTCAATCTGCACTGGTTGTAACTGAACTTTTCCATCCATGTACATGTACATGTCATGTTAATAGATGACTTACATAAAGGGGTGTGGCCACATGAACATTGTAAAAAAGCAAGTTTGTGAGTACTTTTAGCAATGACACAGTACACATCATGCTATCACCAGTCCCTGGTGTGCATCTTCTAGAGTTTTGTGCATCAGGATAGCGGCTCATCAGATTGAATCTGCATCAATTAAATCAGGATATCCTGGTCACTACCAAGACTATTACATTAAAGTGAATAAGATTCTATTTGATGCACACCGGCCAGGTCAGGTCACTAACATGTTTCTATTTGATGCTCACCAGGGTCAGCTGGACGATACCACAAACCTAGCAGCTGCACACCAGGGACTGGCCAATTCCAATAGCATGACTTTATTTGCTGCACACCGGGTCTGGCCGCTAATATGATTCTATCTGATGCACACCTCTACAGTGACTGGATTGCCGCTAGCATGACTATAGCTAAAACTACAAATCAAGTCATGCTAGTGGCAGTCCCTGGTGGGCATTAGATAGAATCATGTTAGCAACCACACCTAGTGTGCTTCAAATAGAATCAAGATAGCGGCCGGACCCAGGTTTGTATTGAATTGGATTTTTTTGCATCAAATAAAGTGGCAGTCCCTGGTGTGCATTTAATAGAGTCATGGTCGCTGGTGTGCATCAAATAGAATTACTTTCGTGGCCAGATCCGGTATTCTTGTGTGCATCAAATATGTTGATTTTGCTTTTGAAACCCCACTTTGAACAGAACAAATACAGCGCGTACGAGGCTTCCATTTCAAATGAATGTAACGCGCATGCGTAGACTCTTCAAAGCCACATGATATGCGTGTATGGCGTCATCGTCGGGAAATCTAATACTGGAACTAACCGTACGTTCCTATCAGCCAGAAGAAGTATCTTAGGTGGGTTATCAAGTAAATTGAGGGACTAGTGGCTAATTCACAAGTTTCTCCTCGAACAGGTTCCTGAGCAACGATCAATTCATGTCACAGTAGAACCTATCAGTCTATGTACTAGTACCATGATGACGAAGAAGACCGCGCCGAACCTTGGGTCCTAGGCAGCATGGCGATGCTGTTTGCACTACTCCAGCAGGAAAATCATTTTCAGTAGCGGATGTGTACTGTAACAAATATCAGTAAGCGAGGTTGCGACCAAAACTGTCTCTGTAACACCAACTCAAGAGAGTAGGACATCACTTTCTGCGCAGGTACAGTAACTTTATATCAGCTTCTTTTTTGAATCAGCTGAAGTCTCAAGAAGCGTAAGCAGTGTGGCTTTGTATTGGTAACGGGAATTCTTTGTTCTCAGAACCTCAAGCGTCCATAATGCTAAAGTGATGTCTCGGATATCAGCGAAGAAGAGGTTGAAGGTATACTTGTTGTCGGTTAAAGGTGTGAGTCCTTTCATTTTTGCGAATGTAGTTGGCATAGCGAACTACAACCTAACTCTGAAACGCATTCTTACTGAAGCCGATTCAAAAGAAGGGCATCCAATCCGAGCACAACTAGGTAAGCGCTTGAATTTAAAAATGTTGTCTAGTATTGATTATATACACTATAGCTATGGGAGCGGCGATCCGAACAAGTAACAGATCATGCAAGAAAGGGATGTACTTAACGTGTCGGAAGAGGAAGAACTGGACAATGGGACGATGATAAGAGGAGATCAGAGGAACTAAACGCGTTTTTGGACTCAGCTAGGCGCCACGGAAGGAGAGACGATTGGGCCCACCGCGCTCGGAACTTTCCTGATGGCCTTTCCACCTGCATGGATGCTTCACCGTTGAACTCGTTCTCTGTTGTTTTTTTTTTTTTTTGTTGTTCCATGTACTTATGTACTTGCTTATATCATAATTTTAATAGAAGAGGCCTGGAAACGAGCGACTAATTAAAAATTCATAATTATGATATACGCTGTTTTTACTCCATTTGCTATTGTTATACATATTGTTATACATTGTTATACAAAATGTTATACAGAAGTTATACACAGTGTTATACTATAGTTGTTATACGCAACTGTGTATAGAGTATCCATACGCAAAGTTATACACATGCGGATAACACGTGTATAACGTGTGCATAACACACGAATACACGCGTTATACAGTACTGTATAACAACCCTTTTTACACAGTGCGTACGTGCGTCATCCCGTGCCGCTAGAAACGGCTTAGTTACCTACTAACACACGAAAACCTCACCTATGTGTACAATGCCTATGTAGAATGCAACGCAACCACTCCAGCCCGGCCTGTGGTATAAGTTTGTGCATGCGTGGTACGTCATACCTGTGTCGTAGGAGGTGTGGCCACCACTGATCGACAACACAGGCCAGTTACTGGAATACACTAGGCGAATCTACGCTTACAATCATGTGTGCACAAAGGCAATCTTTTTTCATATATGCATGGAACTGACTCAATAATTCATAATGTTTTTGTAGTTTATCTCTTTGGGTGCCAGATGTGTATTATAATGATACCATTATGTACATGGTATACCTTGTGCATGTACATTACATGTATCTTTTGCATCTCACTCAAGTACTGTACATATATATGATTTGCTCCACAAACTGTCAACAGTTTCTCCCACATCAAAAATCTGCACACCTAGCATATGACCTGTGGGATGTACTGGTAAGTGGTAATAGTTTATGTAGTGTTGCTGAAATTTGAAGAGTTGTACTACTTGCTATGATTAGTTTATGCATGTACCATATTCCACCTCCTACTTAACTCATTGAACCCATCTTCAAGAACAGAATGGAGATACTGTTGTACATCCATGTCTGCTATCATGGACATTGGGCTGTAATATATAGTATATAAATATGCCCTTGGTACCCAAAGGGGTTATGCACAGTCTGGTTATGCATCAAACAAGTGTTGCCTCTGAGCCCCAAACCCCGATTCTGGAGCACTGCCCCCTAGCTGGGCAGGAGGGGTGCACCTTTCCCGGGGCCTTTCTCGATTTCATACAAACCGTGCATCTGGCAGTCAGGCAGTGTGAGCCCTACCATACATACATGTATTATCCTGGCTACACCACAGGTTGAGTCCACTTATAACCTGCTTTGCACCTCCCCAACACAAAACCTGGCTACGGGCCTGCAACAGCTCTACCTTACGTACTGTTCCATCTCTGCAGGCATTAGAAGAGCAGCTCAGAGATGCAGCAAGAGAGGGAAGGACAGAACAAGTCATTGCACTGCTGGACAAGGGGGTGAACAGTGAAGCTTTAGATTGGGTGAGACTGGTGATGGGATGATAGGGTGATATGTGTGAGGGATAGTGGGAGGTGCACAGGGGTGGAACTGTTAAAGTGATAGGCAAGGGTGGGGAGTGCTTTTACCTGTTTACCTACACCTAGTCAGAGGGCATTACATGTGGTATGATGATTATCAGGCTGAAGCCAGATAAGAGAGTGTATGTGGTTGTGGGGTGAGGGGGCGGGGCAGGTGGTTTGGTGCCCCTCCCCCTGCACTGGCTCACAGCAGGGACAATCTGGCCCAAGTGTACCCAGCAATCTTTATACACTGCTAGCAATTAGTGGTTAATTAACTGCTTGTGATTAATTTATAAACAATTTTTCTTGATTGCGGAACACCCTGTATAAAGTTAAGAAGTTTGAGATGGTAGTGCCAAAATGTGGGTACACTTGGGCCAGATTGTCCCAGCAACACTAACCAGGTCTGGGGGCATTAATTGGAACTGTTAGCAGTGGTGATATCAAACACATGATTGCATGCTATGAGACTATCCAACCCTTCACAGTTCAGGTCAAATAGCCACTCCTCCCCATTTCTCCCTATCATTCCTCCCCTCTCCTCCCCTCTCCTCCCCTCCCTCCCTCCCCTCTCCACCCTCCCCCTCCTCTCTCCACCCTCCCCTCATCTCCTACCGCCACCTGTAGCTCCTCCCCTCAATAGTGTAGTGATACACCATTACTGCCCCTTTCCCCTCCCCTCATACCCCTTCTCTAACACCCTCTTCAACCCTCACCTCTTCCCTTCCACTCTCACTCCTTTGCTGCCCCTTCCAACTAATAGAACTAGAACCCCTCATCCACTTTAGACTTGAGCATTGTGTTAACTAAAATCCCATAGCAACAGATGTGCTTAGAAACAGCATGCAGTACAATTGTACAACATTCAACAGCCCCCCTCCCCTCCCCCTTCACTCCCACCCCCAACTATCCACCCCTTCTGTTCCCCTTGTCATTACCCTACCCTCCACATCCCACCCCTCCTCCTCCTCCTCCCCTTGTGGCTGACCCACCCACCACACTCTGCACTCCTCCCACACCACTCTTCATTCAAACATACTTATCGCCAAACTTTCTTGGTCTAATGTGGACTGGGGACGAGGTACACGCCCACCACCATAGCCACAGTTGTTTACCTGTGGTGGGTGTGTCCTGTTGTTAGACATGTGTGGTGACTGTACTGTGATGGCAGAGAGGGGTTTGAGGGTTAGGTCATGTCTGACCTTCATGGTACACTGATATGCCATTCTCTCCAACAGTATGGATGGACTGCACTAATGTTAGCATCAATGGAGGGAAAGGTGGAGTGTATGAGGATATTGCTAGAGAGGGGTGCCCAGGCTGACACACAGAACAAGGTGAGTAGTTCCAGACCAGTCCAATGTCTGTTGCTAATGTATGTACTTGTGGTATATATGTGGACTGTGAGAGTGATCTGTGAGTGGAATATTGTGACTGTAGCAGCATGGCAGTAAGGTCCAGCCATGGTGTGAATTAGTATGGCTTCAAAGATGCAGGTATCCTCTACCTGTGATGGGGATGATGGAGGTGTAAGAGAATAGCAGATAGAGGGACTGTAGCAGGTGGAAGTAGAATGGCATACATGTACCATGATGGTGGGAGGGTGATTACTAGGAGATAAATCCAGCTGCTGTTGTGTGTGATGGCATGCCCCAGGGGGCACCATGGGTGGGATGTGGAGGGTAGGGTAATGACAAGGGGTGCCCATGATGAGGGGGAGCTTCCTAGCCAAGCAAGATGTCCTGATAACATGGGCACCTCCTTCCCCATGGCACCTCTCTAAGTGCTAAATATGGAAATAATTACATGTTACATACTATTGTATCTCCAATCCCTTGTTCCAAGTAGACTGTAAACCACATACCTGTAATAGTGGTATGTTAAAAAATGGATACTCCATGTGTTGAACAACTTGGCCTTCTTAAGATCCCTCTACCTTCTTCCATAAAACGTTGGTGGTCAGGCAGCATGGAATCCAACGTGCCAGGAGCACAAGGCCCTCTAACTGCTGGTGACATCTGCAACTGCTCTAGGGTGATCAGGCACATATTGCATGGCTGCTTCCCTAGTAGTGAGGTGGGGAGGAGGGATATGCCTCCCAGGGGGGAGGGGGGCCCCCTTGTTATTAGATAAGTCTGAATCCCCCTGCAACTGGTCATACTTTTACCTGCTGATGTAACACCTAGTCAGAGGGCATTACATGTGGGTATGATGATTATCAGGCTGAAGCCAGATAAGAGAGTGTATTTGGTTGTGGGGTGAGGGGGCGGGGCACCCCATATTTGTAAGGCCTCAGGTGGTTTGGTGCCCCTCCCCCTGCAGTGGCTCACAGCAGGGACAATCTGGCCCAAGTGTACGCACATTTTGGCACTACCATCTCAATCTTTATACACTGCTAGCATCCCCCAACAGGTTGCCACATTCATATGGTCACCCTTTTGTTTTGCATCATTGGGGCGGTATGACCTCTCAAAGTGGTGACCGTTGAGCATATTTTTGTACTGTGCTTCCTCTCTTGTACAAGCTACAGTTGTGCATGTTGTGTTACATGTATAAGGTTTGGAAGAAGTTACAGCAATTAGCGGTTAATTAACTGTGTGTGCTTAATTTATAATCACTTGATTGAGGAACACCCTGTTTAAAGTTAGATAGAAGTTTGAGATGGTAGTGCCAAAATGTGGGTACACTTGGGCCAGATTGTCCCAGCAGCACTAACCAGGTCTGGGAGCATTAATTGGAACTGTTAGCGGTGCTGATATCAAACACATGGTCGCATGCTATAAGACTATCCAACCCTTCACAGTTCAGGTCAAATAGCCACTCCTCCCCATTTCTCTCTATCATTCCTCCCCTCTCCTCCCCCCTCCTCCTCTCTCCTCCCCTCTCCACCCTCCCCTCTCCTCTCCTCCCCTCCCTTCCCCTCTCTTCCCCTCTCCACCCTCCCCTCATCTCCTACCTCCACCTGTAGCTCCTCCCTCAATAATGTAGTGATACACCATTACTGCCCCTTTCCCCTCCCCTCATACCCCTTCTCCAACACCCTCTTCATCCCTCACCTCTTCCCTTCCACTCTCACTCCTTTGCTGCCCCTTCCAACTAATAGAACTCGAACCCCTCATCCGCTTTAGACTTGAGCATTGTGTTAACTAAAATCCCATAGCAACAGATGTGCTTAGAAACAGCATGCAGTACAACTGTACAACACTCCACACCCCCTCCCCTCCCCCTTCACTCCCACCCCCCACATTTCCACCCCTTCTGTTCCCCTTGTCATTACCCTACCCTCCACATCCCACCCCTCCTCCTCCTCCTCCCCTTGTGGCTGACCCACCTACCACTCTCTGCACTCCTCCCACACCACTCTTCATTCAAACATACTTATCGCCAAACTTTCTTGTTGTAGTGGGGACTGGGGACGAGGTACACGCCCACCACCCATAGCCACGATTGTTTACCTGTGGTGGGTGTGTCCTGTTGTTAGGCATGAGAGGTGACTGTACAGTGATGGCAGAGAGGGGTTTGAGGGGTAGGTCATGTCTGACCTTCATGCTACACTTATATGCCATTCTCTATAACAGAACGGAAGGACTGCACTAATGTTTGCATCAGAGTATGGACATGTGGAGTGTATGGAAATATTGCTAGAGAGGGGTGCCCAGGTCAACACACAGGACAAGGTGAATAGTTCCAGGCCAGTCAGTGTCTATTGCTAATGTATGTACATGTACTTGTGGTATGTATGTGGACTGTGAGAGTGATCTGTGAGTGGAATATTGTGACTGTAGCAGCATGGCAGTAAGGTCCAGCCATGGTGTGAATTAGTATGGCTTCAAAGATGCAGGTATCCTCTACCTGTGATGGGGATGATGGAGGTGTAAGAGAATAGCAGATAGAGGGACTGTAGCAGGTGGAAGTAGAATGGCATACATGTACCATGATGGTGGGAGGGTGATTACTAGGAGATAAATCCAGCTGCTGTTGTGTGTGATGGCATGCCCCAGGGGGCACCATGGGTGGGATGTGGAGGGTCGGGTAATGACAAGGGGTGCCCATGAGAGGGGGGGGGGGGGGGGGGGGGGGGGGGGGCTTCCTAGCCAAGCAAGATGTCCTGATAACATGGGCACCCCCTCTAAGTGCTAAATATAGGAATAATGATATTGTATCTCCAATCCCTTGTTCCCTTCCTTTTTACACCACCATTGCCTTCAAATCCTGTATACCACTAACCTTCTCAGAGAGAATGTTTTTATATCTTGTGCATGTGCAGTGGTGTATATATGCCCTAAATTGAGGGGGGAGGGGGGGGGGTACATAAACCCCCCCCCCCCCCCCCCCCCTCGGCGCTGTGTTCTTGCAAAATGTCCAATAGACGTATATAGTATGCATCAATTCCCTGCGTCACCACATGTAAGCCTGGTATGCAGACCTAAATGTACATGTAGTATATGCTAATTGAATGTATATGCACAATACGTGCAAGTAGACTGTCAACCACATACCTGTGATAGTGGTATGTTAAAAAATGGATACTCCATGTGTTGAACAACTTGGCCTTCTTAAGATCCCTCTACCTTCTTCCATAAAACGTTGGTGGTCAGGCAGCATGGAATCCAACGTGCCAGGAGCACAAGGCCCTCTAACTGCTGGTGACATCTGCAACTGCTCTAGGGTGATCAGGCACATATTGCATGGCTGCTTCCCTAATAGTGAGGTGGGGAGGAGGGATATGCCTCCCAGGGGGGAGGCGGTCCCCCTTGCTATTAGATAAGTCTGAAACCCTGCAACTGGTCATGCTTTTACCTGCTGATGTAACACCTAGTCAGAGGGCATTACATGTGGTATGATGATTATCAGGCTGAAGCCAGATAAGAGAGTGTATGTGGTGAGGGGGCGGGGCACCCCATATTTGTAAGGCCTCAGGTGCCCCTCCCCCTGCACTGGCTCACAGCAGGGACAATCTGGCCTAAGTATGCCCACTTTCTGGCACTACCATCTCAATCTTAATACACTGCTAGCAGCCCCCAACAGGTTGCCAAATTCAAAAGGTCACCCTTTAATTTTGCATCACTGGGATGATATGACCTCTCATAGTGGTAACCTTTTTGCATATTTTTGTACTGTGCTTCCTCTCTTGTACAAGCTACAGTTGTGCATGTTGTGTTACATGTATAAGGTTAGGAAGAAGTTACAGCAATTAGTGGTTAATTAACTGTGTGTGGTTAGTTTATAAACAATTTTCCTTGACTGAGGAACACCCTGTATAAAGTTAGGAAGAAGTTTGAGATGGTAGTGCCAAAATGTGGGTACACTTGGGCCAGATTGTCCCAGCAGCACTAACCAGGTCTGGGGGCATTAATTGGAACTGTTAGTGGTGCTGATATCAAATACATGATTGCATGCATGCTACATGTACATGTATAAGATTATCCAACCCTTCACAGTTCAGGTCAAATAACCACTCCTCCCCATTTCTCCCTATCATTGTCATTCCTCTGCTCTCCTCCCCTGTCCACCCTCCCCTCCCCTCTCCTCCCCTCTCCTCCCCTCCCCTCCCCTCTCCACCCTCCCCTCATCTCCTACCTCCACCTGTAGCTCCTCCCCTCAATAGTGTAGTGATACACCATTACTGCCCCTTTCCCCTCCCCTCATACCCCTTCTCCAACACCCTCTTCATCCCTCACCTCTTCCCTTCCACTCTCACTCCTTTGCTGTCCCTTCCAACTAATAGAACTAGAACCCCTCATCCACTTTAGACTTGAGCATTGTGTTAACTAAAATCCCATAGCAACAGATGTGCTTAGAAACAGCATGCAGTACACTCCATAGCCCCGTCCCCACCCCCTTCACTCCCACCCCCACCTTTCCACCCCTTCTGTTCCCCTTGTCATTACCCTACCCTCCACATCCCACCCCTCCTCCTCCTCCTCCCCTTGTGGCTGACCCACCCACCACTCTCTGCACTCCTCCCACACCACTCTTCATTCAAACATACTTATCACCAAACTTTCTTGTTGTAGTGTGGACTGGGGACGAGGTACACGCCCACCATCCATAGCCACGGTTGTTTACCTGTAGTGGGTGTGTCCTGTTGTTAGACATGTGAGGTGACTGTACTGTGATGGCAGAGAGGGGTTTGAGGGGTAGGTCATGTCTGACCTTCATGGTACACTGATTTGCCATTCTCTCCAACAGAATGGATGGACTGCACTAATATGGGCATCAGTGAAGGGAAAGGTGGAGTGTATGAGGATATTGCTAGAGAGGGGTGCCCAGGCCAACACACAGGACAAAGTGAGTAGTTTCAGACCAGTCCAATGTCTGTTGCTAATGTATGTACTTGTGGTATATATGTGGACGTGAGAGTGATCTGTGAGTGGAATATTGTGACTGTAGCAGCATGGCAGTAAGGTCCAGCCATGGTGTGAATTAGTATGGCTTCAGAGATGCAGTTATCCTCTACCTGTGATGGGGATGATGGAGGTGTAGGAGAATAGAGTGGAACCACGTATAAATGACCCAGTAATGGCACCTTTTAAAATATTGTTTACATGCATAGCTTTGTAGTGACATAAAGGGGATAGTAAGAGACTTTGTTAAAAAAATTGATTTTTTATTTTGTATTTTTAATTGAAATTACAACACAACATTATATCAGAGGCTCGGTAGGTGAGTTTTACTTTTACAGCCCGGCATAGTATTGATGTCACTGATGTTGTTGGAGTATGATCTGGTAGTGTAGTTGGGAGGGGGGGAGGGGCTGTTGATGGTAGATCTTGTGCAGATCCCTGTTGTTTGAACAATGGGCTTGCCAATAACCCTTGCCTAGTACCTAGAACGTAACTCTCATCCGGGTCCTCTGCTGTCACTCTTTTGCTTTTCGAATATCCTACTGGGTTGTAGGTCAGATGGAAGTACCACTTTCCCCTGTCACTAAGGAAACGGATCGTCTCATCCCCACTTTTAATGGATGTGCAAGGAATCTGTCCTGATCAGAGCTTTTCACACTCTCTCTCGTGCACTGGTTTAGGTTTCTTTCCACCAAGGCTTGCCATAGAGTAGGGTTGAGCCAAAACGCATGCCAAATTCAAATGGTCACCCTTTAAGTTTGCATCATTGGGACAATATTGACCTCTCAAAGTGGTGACCTTTTTACATATTTTTGTACTGTGCTTCCTCTCTTGTGCAAGCTACAGTTGTGCATGTTGTGTTACATGTATAAGGTTAGGAAGAAGTTACAGCCATTAATGGTTAATTAACTTTGTGTGGTTAATTTATAAACAATTTTCCTTGATTGAGGAACACCCTGTATAAAGTTAGGAAGAAGTTTGAGATGGTAGTGCCAAAATGTGGGTACACTTGGGCCAGATTGTCCCAGCAGCACTAACCAGGTCTGGGGGCATTAATTGGAACTGTTAGCGGTGGTGATATCAAACACGTGGTTGCATGCTATAAGACTATCCAACCCTTCACAGTTCATGCCACAAATAACCACTCCTCCCCATTTCTCCCTATCATTGTCATTCCTCCCCTCTCCTCCCCTCTCCTCCCCTCCCCTCCCCTCTCCTCTCCTCCCCTCTCCTCCCCTCTCCTACCCTCTCCATCATCCCCTCATCTCCTACCTCCACCTGTAGCTCCTCCCCTCAATAGTGTAGTGATACACCATTACTGCCCCTTTCCCCTCCCCTTATACCCCTTCTCCAACACCCTCTTCATCCCTCACCTCTTCCCTTCCACTCTCACTCCTTTGCCAACTAATAGAACTAGAACCCCTCATCCACTTTAGACTTGAGCATGCAGTACAACTGTACAACACTCCACAACCCCTTCCCCTCCCCTCCCCTCCCCTCCCCTCCCCTCCCCTCCCCTCCCCTCCCCTCCCCTCCCCTCCCCTCCCCTCCCCTCCCCTCCCCTCCCCTCCCCTCCCCTCCCCTCCCCTCCCCTCCCCTCCCCTCCCCTCCCCTCCCCTCCCCTCCCCTCCCCTCCCCTCCCCTCCCTCTTCACTCTAGGGACAGCAGAAGGTGTTTTATAGTTGGGGGGTAAAACTATGAATACGTAATGAGTGGGTGTGGCACAGAAGTTGTTATTGTCATGGAATATGCAACCTACACTTAACTAGTCCAAATATTATTCTCTTAAAACTGTTAGTGATGGTTTTCATGTGATGCTTGTCACTAGTTGGGCGTGGCCTGACGACCATGTTTGGTCATGATCATGACTGCTTCATATTACTATGCAAATACTTCTTAGAGTACTTGGCATTAGTTGCACGAAGTGAGGAATGATAAGTATATTATTTGAAGCTTTAATACTTCTCTCATAAGCTGCACTCCTGGTACAAGACCACGAAAATAAATATTTCTTAAACAGTGCTATTAATAGTCTCCATTTTAGTGTCTGGAGGTGAAGGTCTTATTTGGCTGTGTATAGTCTCCAATAAGCGTCTTAAGATGGCAAAGATTTGTCAATATTGTGCTTTAACGCTTCCAGCTGGTAAAAAAAATAACCCCCTCCCTCTCACCCCCACCTATCCACCCCTTCTGTTCCCCATGTCATTACCCTACCCTCCACATCCCACCCCTCCTCCTCCTCCTCCTCCCCTTGTGGCTGACCCACCCACCACTCTCTGCACTCCTCCCACACCACTCTTCATTCAAACATACTTATCACCAAACTTTCTTGTTGTAGTGTGGACTGGGGACGAGGTACACGCCCACCACCCATAGCCACGGTTGTTTACCTGTGGTGGGTGTGTCCTGTTGTTAGACATGTGAGGTGACTGTACTGTGATGGAGAATTGTGGACCAGTCCAATGTCTGTTGCTAATGTATGTACTTGTGGTATATATGTGGACTGTGAGAGTGATCTGTGAGTGGAATATTGTGACTGTAGCAGCATGGCAGTAAGGTCCAGCCATGGTGTGAATTAGTATGGCTTCAAAGATGCAGGTATCCTCTACCTGTGATGGGGATGATGGAGGTGTAGGAGAATAGCAGATAGAGGGACTGTAGCAGGTGGAAGTAGAATGGCATACATGTTCCATGATGGTGGGAGGGTGATTACTAGGAGATAAATCCAGCTGCTGTTGTGTGTGATGGCATGCCCCAGGGGGCACCATGGGTGGGATGTGGAGGGTAGGGTAATGATTAGGGGTGCCCATGGGGAGGGGGGGGGGGGCTTCCGAGCCAAACAAGACGCCCTGATAACATGGGCACCCCCTTCCCCATGGCACCCCCTCTAAGTGCTAAATATAGGAATAATTATATTGCATCTCCAATCCCTTGTTCTCTTCCTTTTTACACCACCATTGCCTTCAAATCCAGTATACATTTAGCACTAACTTTTGCATAGAGAATGTTTTTATCACTTGTACGTGTACATATGCCGAAAATTGGGGGGGGGGGGGGGGGGGGGGTGTGAGAGGGGGGTTTAAGGCTCTCCACCCCCCAGACTACGGTCTTGCAAAATGTCAGAAACACATTTAATATGCATCAATTCCCTGCGTCGCATGTAAGTCTGGTATGCAGACCTAAATGTACATGTAGTATATGCTAATTGAATGTATATGCACATCACGTGCAAGTAGACTGTCAACCGCATACCTGTGATAGTGGTATGTTAAAAATGGATACTCCATGTGTTGAACAACTTGGCCTTCTTAAGATCCCTCTACCTTCTTCCATAAAACGTTGGTGGTCAGGCAGCATGGAATCCAACGTGCCAGGAGCACAAGGCCCTCTAACTGCTGGTGACATCTGCAACTGCTCTAGGGTGATCAGGCACATATTGCATGGCTGCTTCCCTAATAGTGAGGTGGGGAGGAGGGATATGCCTCCCAGGGGGGAGGGGGTCCCCCTTGCCATTAGATAACTGGTCATGCTTTTACCCGCTGATGTATCAGGCATTACATGAAGCCGGATAAGAGAGTGTATGTGGTTGTGGGTGAGGGGGCGGAGCACCAAACCTTATCAATACAGTGCCCTCAGATCTGGAAAAGTAACACCATAGATATTGGAATTACTGGATTGGCAACGCCTGGGGAAAAATTGGTTGGATGCTCGACACGGTCACGTAATAAAAATTTATGGCTGAAGCTGATACCCCTGCTCCAGGAAAGATCAGAACGACCTAAGAAAGCGTTAGGGGAGATGACCATCTAACCATATCACGGCACACAAAGCTTATAGCCAAACATGAAAATAGGAGCGTTAATGCTACACATCGTTCCTGTCAGAAGCTAAAACCCCCACAAAACTGCCTCATAATCATGCTAAAACCGCGACCTACGGCCCACTACTACGGGTCAAGCGTTTTTATTTTAAGCTTCAAAGATCGGGAGTTAGGAAAATTGTTGGTGTACTTTGCCAAGGGGCGAGCTACCCCATTAATTGGATTCATCCTTACCTCTATCGATACAGCAAAACTGTTGGTGTACTTAGCAAACCCACCTGTGGTTGACCTCTCCAGGATATTGCACAGCGCTTCGTAATCCGCCCCCTTCTCTGCACCCTGCCTACCTGTACTTCTTACTGGACGCTACGTGTATGTAATACCTGCACGCTCACTTCTTACAATAGCCAGAATATGAGTTTCAACCTTGCTTTGTTACCTTGGACACAACCTGAGTACCCAACCCAAAAAAGGGAAACTTTCACTATACAGTACACTAGCTGTTCCTTCAATTTTACCTCACGTGTTCACTTTCTTGATGATGCACTGCACTCTTGTTCTCTTGGTTATGCACCTAGATTGAGCATCTGATCATGTAACACCTCAGGTTGAGAGGACTGATGTATGTATGCAGGATGTACATGTACCTGGAATATCAGTCACGTCAGAACATTGTCAATCATCTAAATCTGGAGCATTAAGGGATAGGAGGAGTGCAGTTATCCTAATCCCACCTTACCACGATAACTCATCTTAGTTTTGCCAACGAGCACACCATTTTCTGCTGTGTGAGGATGAAAGGCACAACACAAGAAAAAAACGTACACTTTGTGGAGTGATGTTTTCCTTTATGCTCACATGCTCGTGCATTTGCAACATGTCCATGGAAGTGGACATTTGGTGTGTATGGTACCATACAAATTGTAGCTGCAGCATTACATGCCAAAAACGGGACGTCAGAAACTGCTCTATATTTAGGACAGCTTTGCCAACCATTCATATAGAGAACACAGATCAATTGCGTTCAGGTCTCTGGCTCATTGAGGCAGATGGACGTTGCGGACAAATGCCTGTGGAGTACGATCAGGTTAGGCTGGCTGCCACGGGGATCTAAGCTACATGTACATGTAATGCTGCTTCTTTGTATGTGTAGGAACCATACACACTTGTGCATAGCTCTACGTGTACATCGACTAATCTAAAGCAGTACAGTACATGTACATGCAGTTAGCCATGTACAGATAAGTATATTGTATGCATGACCCTTAACCCCCTTTGTGGAGTGGAGAACCCCACCAGTTTAGCTTCAGGTGTTGGTTGTCACCTCTTCACTTCAATTTGTATTACTTGAGCCAGTTAGTTTAGTTCAGCCTTCTGATTCCACTGCAAGTGCCACACTGTACACCTGTAATACAATTATTTAAATAATTATTAGCATTTGACAGTTGTCCTTGAAAAAATCCGCACCTTACACACACCCACAGAAAGCAACCATCTCCACCAACTTGCTAAAGTACTGTCTGCTAGGTGGTAAGTGAGCATACTGCATCCCATGGCACCGTGTGTAGGCAAGCCACGGCAACGTTGTTGTGCGTGTTCAAATCTTCACTTCAACTAAATATAATCAGCATGACAACAGTTCGCGTGCGCTGTGGCTGGATCCCTGTGGCTAGCTCACGAAGCTACAACTGTGGTCATGTTTAAGACGCCATATACTGGTAGCCAGTTACTAGCCACCACGTGCACTATTATACATTTATTTACTTGTCTCATAGTTTCACACATATGATTCCGTGAGGTAAAATTGAAGGAACAGTGTACTGTTCAGTGAAATTTCCCTTTTTTGGGTTGGGTACTCAGGTTGTGTCCAAGGTAACAAAGCAGGGTTGAAACTCATTCTGGCTATTGTAAGAAGTGAGCGTGCAGGTATTACATACACGTAGCGTCCGGTAAGAAGTACAGGTAGGCAGGGTGCAGAGAAGGGGGCGGATTACGAAGCGCTGTGCAATATCCTGGAGAGGTCAACCACAGGTGGGTTTGCTAAGTACACTAACAGTTTTGCTGTAGCGATAGAGGTAAGGATGAATCTAATTAATGGGTAGCTCGCCCCTTGGTAAAGTACACCAACAGTTTTCCTAACTCCCAGTGAATATGCCTTATTTTCCTGATCTGCGAGGAGTTACTTTTCCCTATATGAGAGCGGGCACCCCATATTTGGAACTAAGGCCTCAGGTGGTTTGGTGCCCCTCCCCCTGCACTGGCTCACAGCAGGGACAATCTGGCCCAAGTGTACCCACGTTTTGGCACTACCATCTCAATCTTTATACACTGCTAGCAGCCCCCAACAGGTTGCCAAATTCAAATGGTCACCCTTTAATTTTGCATCGTTGGGACCATATGACCTCTCAAAGTGGTGACCTTTTTGCATATTTTTGTACTGTGCTTCCTCTCTTGTACAAGCTACAGTTGTGCATGTTGTGTTACATGTATAAGGTTAGGAAGAAGTTACAGCAATTAGTGATTAATTAACTGCATGTGGTTAATTCATAAACAATTTTCCTTGATTGAGGAACACCCTGTATAAAGTTGAAAGTTTGAGATGGTAGTACCAAAACGTGGGTACGCTTGTGCCAGATTGTCCTAGCAGCACTAATCAGGTCTGGGGGCATTAATTGGAACTGTTAGTGCTGGTGATATCAAGCAAATGATTGCATGCTATAAGACTATCCAACCCTTCACAGTTCAGGTCAAATAGCCACTCCTCCCCATTTCTCCCTGTCTTTTCCTCTTTCCTTACCTCTCCTCCCCTCTCCTTCCCATCCCTATCCTCTACTCTCTTCCCTCTCCACCCTCCCATCTCCCCTCCTCCCCTCTCCACCCTCCCCACATCTCCTACCTCCACCTGTAGCTCCTCCCCTCAATAGTGTAGTGATACACCATAACTGCCCCATTCTCCCTTCACTCCCACCCCCACCTTTCCACCCCTTCTGTTCCCCTTGTCATTACCCTACCCTCCACATCCCACTCCTCCTCTTCCCCTTGTGGCTGACCCACCCACCACTCTCTGCACTCCTCCCACACCACTCTTCGTTCAAACATACTTATCGCCAAACGTTCTTGTTGTAGTGTGGACTGGGGACGAGGTACACGCCCACCACCCATAGCCACGGTTGTTTACCTGTGGTGGGTGTGTCCTGTTGTTAGACATGTGAGGTGACTGTACTGTGATGGCAGAGAGGGGTTTGAGGGGTAGGTCATGTCTGACCTTCATGGTACACTGATTTGCCATTCTCTCCAACAGGATGGATGGACTGCACTAATGTTAGCATCAGTGATGGGAAAGGTGGAGTGTATGAGGATATTGCTAGAGAAGGGTGCCCAGGCCAACACACAGGACAATGTGAGTAGTTCCAGACCAGTCCAATGTCTGTTGCTAATGTATGTACTTGTGGTATATATGTGGACTGTGAGAGTGATCTGTGAGTGTAATATTGTGACTGTAGCAGCATGGCAGTAAGGTCCAGCCATGGTGTGAATTAGTATGGCTTCAAAGATGCAGGTATCCTCTACCTGTGATGGGGATGATAGAGGTGTAGGAGAATAGCAGATAGAGGGACTGTAGCAGGTGGAAGTAGAATGGTGGATTGATCTGGCGTGTGTACTTCTATACCTGACATACATGTACCATGAGTTGGGGAGACAAGTTAATTTTATAATGAATTCACTTGTTTGAAGAATTGCTTAATAACTGGTTCTACTAGCTATGTTACAAGTGGTGGTGCATGTGTTCCTAAGTAGAGGGGGGAGGGGCATGCCACAGCCATGGGAGTATCTTCAATAAGTGATCTAGGGCAGGACCTCAGCCTCATCTGACGTACATGTACTTTAGCTGCTTCATGTGATAACCGTCACAATAGAAACTTGTGACCTTTGGAGTGTACATGTGTCTGGCCTCTGGGGAGATATTGGGTGATAAAGTGATTGCTTGGTGGTGTATTGAGTGTGCCTCTTCCCCATCCTTCCCCTCCCCTCCTCCCTCCTCCCCATTTCTAGCTCCTCTTCTCCCCCAAGTAACCTCTTCCCTCCCCCCTCCATGGGCTTGTGGTCCCATTCCAGTTCCATACCCCAAGTGGCTGTCCTCACTAACCTTCTCAGCTCATACCAGTCCTCAAACTGAGATATCACATTTGGTGTATTTCACTGGTTCTACCTTATCTGGGTGCAAGGGGGAGGGGTTGGTACATACATAGTCCTGTACTCCTATGGTGACAGTGATGTTTTCCCTCTGTAGGGTGGTGATACTGCATTGCATAGGGCAGCACTGAATGGTCATCTTGATTGTGTCAACCTTCTCCTCTCCACACCTGGGATTGAAGTGAACATACAGAACTCCAGACACCGCACACCTCTGATGCTGGCTAGAGGCTATGGAGTACTCACCACTCTGCAGAAGTACACCACTAGTTGTGAGGACTTCCCTGTCCATAACTTTGCTAAGGTTATTCTCTGTGGCAACACGGGAGCAGGGAAGACCACATTAGCACAGGTGAGGGAGGTACACCACCATGATGTCACCTTAGGGATTCAATAGGCGTGGCATGACCAGCACATGTGCACACATCACCATGGAAACAAGACTGCATGGTAACTACATGTATGTTATGATTTCTCCCTAGGTGATAATCCATCTCTCCCAGGTGATGGGGGAAGGTATGGTTAATGAGGTGAGTACATGTGTGTGAAGTGTTCACTGATAGTGTGTACCCACATAGGGACTACATGTACATATGGACTATTGTGGGCATTAAATAGAGCATATTGCATTTTTGGAACACTCAATAGCACCTAATGAAATTGCATCTCATATTTGGGTACTGTAATGTTTACAAAGGCTAACTGATATTGGTACATGTACAAAATCTACATGTGTGAGTAACCAATCAATGAATATTAAATGGAGCATATGGCATTTTTGGAACACTCAACATTGCCTCATGACATCACATCACCCTTTTCGGTACTCATTCACTTTGACCTACATTTATTAATTTATTAATTCCCTTAGCTGAATAATTGGACAGGTTACTGGTGTCTCATCCAATGGTTGTACAATCTACAATGGTTGTACATGTGTGAGAAACCAATCAATGAATATGGAGGGTTGTAGGTATGAGGGTACATTCCCTTAGCTGAATGGAGACAGGTTACTGGACTATTGTGGGCATTAAATAGAGCATATTGCATTTTTGGAACACTCAACATTGCCTCATGTTGGCTGCATGCCATATAAGGCAGAGCACCCCGTGAGAGCACGTGCCCAAGTGGCTAGTGACAGCTAAGGGAGGCTAGAGCAGACCACCATACCCTAGGCTAGCAGATGTAGCCATTGTAGGGTGAATGGGGGTGCAAGCCTTAGGTAGGGCACAGACCACCATACCCTAGGCTAGCAGATGTAGCCATTGTAGGGTGAATGGGGGTGCAAGCCTTAGGTAGGGCACAGACCACCATACCCTAGGCTAGCAGATGTAGCCATTGTAGGGTGAATGGGGCTGCAAGCCTTAGGTAGGGCACAGACCACCATACCCTAGGCTAGCAGATGTAGCCATTGTAGGGTGAATGGGGGTGCAAGCCTTAGGTAGGGCACAGACCACCATACCCTAGGCTAGCAGATGTAGCCATTGTAGGGTGAATGGGGGTGCAAGCCTTAGGTAGGGCACAGACTACCATACCCTAGGCTATACAGGTGTAGCCATTGTAGGGTGAATGGGGGTGCAAGCCTTAGGTAGGGCACAGACCACCATACCCTAGGCTAGCAGATGTAGCCATTGTAGGGTGAATGGGGCTGCAAGCCTTAGGTAGGGCACAGACCACCATACCCTAGGCTAGCAGATGTAGCCATTGTAGGGTGAATGGGGTGCAAGCCTTAGGTAGGGCACAGACCTCCATACCCTAGGCTAGCAGATATAGCCATTGTAGGGTGAATGGGGGTGCAAGCCTTAGGTAGGGCACAGACCACCATACCCTAGGCTAGCAGATATAGCCATTGTAGGGTGAATGGGGGTGCAAGCCTTAGGTAGGGCACAGACCACCATACCCTAGGCTAGCAGATGTAGCCATTGTAGAGTGAATGGAGGTGCAAGCCTTAGGTAGGGCACAGACCACCATACCCTAGGCTAGCAGATGTAGCCATTGTAGGGTGAATGGGGGTGCAAGCCTTAGGTAGGGCACAGACCACCATACCCTAGGCTAGCAGGTGTAGCCATTGTAGAGTGAATGGAGGTGCAAGCCTTAGGTAGACCATACCCTAGGCTAGCAGATGTAGCCATTGTAGGGTGAATGAGGGTGCAAGCCTTAGGTAGGGCACAGACCACCATACCCTAGGCTAGAAGAGGTAGCCATTGTGGGGTGAATGGGGGTGCAAGCCTTAGGTAGGGCACAGACCACCATACCCTAGACTAGCAGATGTAGCCATTGTGGGGTGAATGGAGGTGCAAGCCTTAGGTAGGGCACAGACCACCATACCCTAGACTAGCAGATGTAGCCATTGTAGGGTGTTGGCCATTGTACCATAGAGGCTAGCATAGGTTGTTGCCTTAGCTCTGTGACCTCACCTCAGGGTGTTAGCCCCAGGGTTAGGGTAGCCATGTGTTGAGCAGTGGCCCCCAAGGGGACTGCCCAAAGTTAACCCCCTCCCCCCACACTAGTTTTGGTGCCTATGAGGTGTGTGACAAGTGTACATGTCTGATACTCGCTTTCACTTTGTAGCCATGGTTTCATAAAGCATGTGTAACAATTATTTAGTTATTCACACTCAATAATAAGCCCCCCTTCCTGCGCCTACATGTGTGATGGCACCTCCTCCTCATGGCACCCCTCCCCATGGCACCCTCTCCCCATGGCACCCCCTCCCCATGGCACCCTCTCCCCATGGCACCCCCTTGGCACCCCCTCCCCATGGCACTCCCTCCCCATGGCACCCCCTCCCCATGGCACCGCTCCCCATGGCACACCCTTCCCATGGCATCCCCTCCCCATGGCACCCCCTCCCCATGGCACTCCCTCCCCATGGTACCCCTCCCCATGGCACCCCTCCCCATGGCACCCCCTTGGCACCTCCTCCCCATGGCACTCCCTCCCCATGGCACCTCCTTCCCGTGGCACTCCCTCCCCATGGCACCCCTTCCCATGGCACCCCTCTCCATGGCACCCTCTCCCCATGGCACCCCCTCCCCATGGCACTCCCTCCCCATGGCACCGTCTTGGCACCACCTCCCCATGGCACCCTCTCCCCATGGCACCCCTCCCCATGGCACCACCTCCCCATGGCACTCCCTCCCCATGGCACTCCCTCCCCATGGCACCCCCTCCCCATGGCACCCCCTCCCCATGGCACCCTCTCCCCATGGCACCCCCTTGGCACCCCCTCCCCATGGCACTCCCTCTCCATGGCACCCCTCCCCATGGCACTCCCTCCCCATGGCACCCCCTCCCCATGGCACCCCCTCCCCATGGCACCCTCTCCCCATGGCACCCCCTTGGCACCCCCTCCCCATGGCACTCCCTCTCCATGGCACCCCTCCCCATGGCACCTTCTCCCCATGGCACTCTCTCCCCATGGCACTCCCTCCCCATGGCACTCCTCCCCATGGCACTCCCTCCCCATGGCACCCCCTCCCCATGGCACCCCCTCCCCATGGCACTCCTCCCCATGGCATCCCCTCCCCATGGCACCCCCTTCCCATGGCACCCCTCCCCATGGCACCCCCTCCCCATGGCACTACCTCCATGACACCCCCTACCCATGGCACTCCCTCCCCATGGCACCTCCTCCCCATGGCACTCCCTCCCCATGGCAACCCTTCCCATGGCACCCCTCCTCATGGCACCCCCTCCCCATGGCACCCCTCCACATGGCACCCCCTCCCCATGGCACCCCTCCCCATGGCACTCCCTCCCCATGGCACCCTCTCCCCATGGCACTCCTCCCCATGGCACCCCTCCCCATGGCACTCCCTCCCCATGGCACCTCTACCCATGGCACTCCCTCCCCATGGCACTCCTCCCCATGGCACCCCTCCCCATGGCACCTCCTCCCATGGCACTCCCTCCCCATGGCACTCCCTCTCCATGGTACCCCCTCCCCATGAATGAAGAATCTTGTATAAGAAGAAAGAATTTATTGTTTAACCCCCTTGTACTGTTGAGAACAACCACAAGGAATTTAAATGTTAAATGCACCACTGCTGCATGTGTAGCAATTACATGTATGTGTGGGATCTCTTCTCAGTGAAGTTCTTTGGCTGGGAGGAATACATTAATGCTACTCCCATGTAAATCAGCTGCGAAACAGAAGAGATATAAAAATGGTAATGGGCATAGGGGGTACCGCTACGCCTTTTTATAAATTGCTCCTATCTTTTTTCTTATACATCTAATTTTTATTTTGTAAGCAGATTCATAATCCTTTCTTTAAGCTTTACAACATTGGACAATAGTGTCTCCCACTTTTATTCTTGCCCCCCCCCCCCCCCCCCGCCCCCCCCCCCCTCCACCTCGTATATACATGTGCATAAAATAATATCTGACCAATTTCATAACATGTCAGGTCAAATATTGTGATGGCCTGACATTGTGGCAGGACAAATTTGGAATGTTATCCTCCGCACTGGGTACCCCCTAGGGGCTGAGAAAAAATGTAATAAGTAAAATATTGGCTAGGGGTGGAGCTCTATTGGCTAGGGGTGGAGCTCTATTGGCTAGGGGTGGAGCTCTATTGGCTAGGGGCGGAGCTCTATTGGCTAGGGGTGGAGCTCTATTGGCTAGGGGTGGAGCTCTATTGGCTAGGGGTGGAGCTCTATTGGCTAGGGGCGGAGCTCTATTGGCTAGGGGTGGAGCTCTATTGGCTAGGGGCGGAGCTCTATTGGCTAGGGGTGGAGCTCTATTGGCTAGGGGTGGAGCTCTATTGGCTAGGGGTGGAGCTGTATTGGCTAGGGGTGGAGCTCTATTGGCTAGGGGTGGAGCTCTATTGGCTAGGGGTGGAGCTCTATTGGCTAGGGGTGGAGCTCTATTGGCTAGGGGTGGAGCTCTATTGGCTAGGGGTGGAGCTCTATTGGCTAGGGGTGGAGCTCTATTGGCTATGGGTGGACCCCTAGCCGTGAAGAAAAGAATAAAACGTAAATAATGGCTGGGCGTGGACCCCAGTTTTGTGTAGAAAATTACTACTACCCCTAGCAATTGAGAAAAGAATAAACCCTAGTGGTTTAAAATAACCCCCAGTGGACAAATGGCTGGGGTGTACCCCTTATAGTGGTTAGGGAATTAAAAAATGCATTTGCATACATGTACATGTTGGACGCCTAATCAGGGGGCTGTGACACCTAATCAGGGATTGTAGCGTGATAAGGGCCAGACAAGGAAGTGGCGACTGATGGTGGATGTCACCCCCCCCCCCCCCCCACCCGCACGTGAGCAGCATAAACATATTTGATATACACATGTAGAAGTTGGCTCATAATCTAGGGCAAAAAAAAAAAGAAAAAAAAAAAACGAAAAAGAAATCTTGCATAGACCTGGATTCGAACCCGAGACCATCTGCACTATAGGCCTGTGCCTAACTCTGCACTATAGGCCTGTGCCTAACTCTGCACTATAGGCCTGTGCCTAACTCTGCACTATAGGCCTGTGCCTAACTCTGCACTATAGGCCTGTGCCTAACTCTGCACTATAGGCCTGTGCCTACATTGAGATTTTGTATGTAACTAAGTTACTCTTTCTCTCACAATGTCGTCAATTATAAATAGAAACTAAAACTGAGTGAAAGTCACACTAAATGAAAGAGTGAATTCACACGAGCTCACTTGATGGTGTGATATCACACCAAAGATTAAATTTAATGTGACGATAACCCTTTTAAAAACGTAATACAGGTGATTATAGGTGACCTTCACACTTTTGTTTTAGCAGTGTGTACGGGAAGCGGCTCTTACACAGTTAAATTGGTACATCAGTCCCAAAATTGAATGTCGTTCTGAACTTGGCATGTATATATATTCCATGTGATGTTTATAAAGCACCTATAGGGGGATGGCGAGGACAGGGAGAGGGTGTGGCATAACACGTATTATTAGTGTTGTCATGGTTGTACTTGCGCATGCGCCTGATCATTATTAATATATATTTTACGAACACTTACATGGTGGCAGCGGTTGTCTGAAACCCACGGTTGGACATGGCAGATATTCGGTTGCAACCTCCGGAAGCGTTCGACTTCAAGAACCCCGACGACTGGACCCGCTGGAAACGGCGGTTCGAACAGTTCCGTATCGCCTCGTCCCTCGACACACACTCCGACGCTAAGCAAGTCAGTATGTTATTATATTCTATGGGCGAGGAGGCAGAAGTGGTTCTTGTGTCCACGGGTATCACGGACGAGGAGAGGAAAAGCTACAAGAAAGTAGTGGAAAAACTGGATGAGTATTTCCATGTTCGACACAATGTCATCTTCGAGCGGGCGCGCTTCAACAGACGTGACCAGCTGGAAGGTGAGTCCGGCGACCAGTACATCACGGAGCTATATTATTTGGCAGAGCGGTGTTCATACGGGCAGCTTACCTCTGAAATGATCCGTGACCGTCTTGTTGTCGGTATTAGGGATCTAGCCCTCTCAGAAAGACTTCAACTAAATCCGGATCTCACTTTAGAGAAAGCAAAGACCATGATCCGGCAGAGAGAGGCGGTCCACACACAACAACAGGTGCTCAAGGAGGCAGAAAGTGGCTCTTCTTTCAAGGGGGAAAACAGCTCAATGGACTTCCTTAGAGGCCAAGGCACCAAGACAAAACCAGCAGGTGTTTCTTCTGCAAAGCCAAAACAAACACCTAAGCAGTGTATCAAATGCGGGAAAGGCCAGCATCCTTGGTATACTTGCCCTGCCAAGGAGTCTGTGTGTCATAAATGCAAGCGGAGAGGACACTATGGCTCACAGTGCCTATCAAAGACAGTGGCGGAGTTACAACCGGATGAGAGCAACCTTGACAGTGCATTCTTAGACACACTTACACAAAACAGTCCTGAAACCTGGAGAGTGAAGTTAAAGCTGGCGAATCAAACGTTGGAGTTCAAAATAGATACTGGAGCTGAGGTAACAGCAATTTCGGATGCGGCTTTCAGAGCTTTGAAAGGGCTTAAACTAGACAGACCCAAGAAGATGCTGTACGGTCCTGCACGCACTCTTTTAAAGGTAATCGGTCAGTTTGAAGGGGAGCTGTTTTATCGAGGGAAAACTACCAGGCAGAATGTGTACGTAGTAAACGGACTGAGAACCAACCTGCTGGGACTACCAGCTATCCTCGCTCTGAAGTTGGTGGCAAAGCTAGAGGAAACGGTGGAAGCTTCACTTCACACTATTGTGGAAAAATATCCTACACTATTCCAGGGGCTGGGGAGCATGGGTGACCCTTATGACATTCAGTTGCAACCAGAGGCACAGCCCTATGCTTTGTTTACCTCCCGGAACATTCCTTTACCATTGCGTCTCAAGGTCAAGCAGGAGTTGGAGCGAATGGAGTCATTGGGAATCATCTCGAAAGTCGATGAGCCAACTCCGTGGTGTGCCGGAATGGTGGTTGCTCCCAAGAAGGGTGGGGCAATCCGCATATGTGTGGACTACCAACCCTTAAATCGTTATGTTTGCCGGGAGGTATACCCTCTTCCAAAAGTAGATGAAACCTTAGCACAGTTGGCAGGAGCAAAAATCTTCAGCAAACTCGATGCAAATTCCGGATTTTGGCAAATACCCTTGACTGAGAGGTCCAAGCTTCTGACCACATTCATCACTCCATTTGGTCGTTACTACTTTCACAAACTTCCGTTCGGGATTTGCAGTGCGCCTGAGCACTTCCAGAAGCGAATGAGTAAAATCCTTGCAGGCCTTGAGGGGGTCCTGTGTCAGATGGACGATGTGTTAGTGTTTGGCAGGGACAAAGAGGAACATAACGCTCGACTCATAGCGGCATTAAACAGAATCCGTGATGCTGGAGTAACTCTAAATAGGGAAAAGTGTGAGTTTGAGAAAGGGAAACTACTCTTTCTCGGGCATGTCATTGACCAGCATGGCGTCCAAGCAGATCCAGAGAAAACGTCTGCTATTGGAGGTCTCAGCTCACCCAGTAACATCACGGAATTGAGACGATTTCTTGGAATGGCAAACCAAATGGGGAAGTTTTCACCTAACTTAGCACAGGTAACGCAGCCTCTTCGAGAACTCTTGAGCAAAAACCGCACTTGGCAATGGGGTTGTGCTCAAGAAGAAGCCTTTGCTCAGGTTAAAGCCGAGCTTTGCAAACCAACAGTGCTTGCCTTCTATACCCCAGATGCACCAACCAAACTTTCGGCAGATGCATCATCGCATGGGTTGGGGGCAGTATTGCTACAGAGAAGTGATGGGGAATGGAAACCTGTGGCATATGCATCCCGGTCTATGTCAGATACTGAAAAACGATACGCACAAATCGAGAAAGAAGCACTGGCTACTGTCTGGGCGTGTGACAAGTTTGCCAGTTATATTGTTGGACTTAAATTCCACATTGAAACTGATCACAAGCCGCTAGTTCCACTGTTAGGATCAAAGCACCTTGATACGTTACCACCACGAATTCTTCGATTTCGGCTGAGGCTAGCACGCTTCGATTTTACTATTCAGCACGTGCCTGGTAAGCTCTTGTGCACAGCAGATGCACTGTCTCGAGCACCAGGGCCCATCACTAAGGCTGACATGCGGCTAGAGGAAGAAGCAGAACATATCATGGAAGTATGCATTAAACATCTTCCAGCCAGTGAGGGGCGGTTAAAACAATACGCGGAAGCCCAGCTAGCAGATCCTGTGTGTTCAGCAGTGATGAAGCATTGTCTAGATGGATGGCCAGAGAGACACAAGATTGAACCTGTCCTAAAGCCTTACTGGAAAGTTCAAGGAGATCTATCGGTACACAACGATTTGCTTCTTTTCCAAAAGCGTATTGTGGTGCCAGAGTCTCTCCAGCAGGAGACACTTGCAAAACTCCACCATGGGCATCAAGGCATTGTGAGATGCAGGCTTAGAGCACAGAATTCTGTTTGGTGGCCTGGCATATCTCAACGAATAAAGGATGTGATTGAACACTGCTCAGTGTGTGTGAAGCATTCCACACCTCATCGTGAACCATTAATGCCAACAGTTTTACCAGACTACCCATGGCAGAGTGTGGCAATGGATCTTTTTGTGCTGAATGGGGTCAATTATGTGGTCATAGTAGACTACTTTTCTAGATATCCCGAGGTTATTAAGCTCAGGTCTACTACTAGCAACACTGTGATAGACGCTGTTAAAGCGGTGTTTTCCAGGCATGGCATTCCAGAGTCAGTACGCAGTGACAATGGTCCGCAGTTCTCTTCGCATGAGTTTGCAAAATTTGCTGCGTCATATGGCTTTAAGCATACCACCAGCAGCCCCTATTTCCCCCAAAGCAACGGGCTGGCGGAGAGAACTGTTCAGACAGTGAAAAATATCCTCAAAGGGAATCAGGACCCATACCTAGCCATTCTCACCTACCGTTCCACACAACTACCCTGGTGTGGTCTGTCACCAGCACAACTGCTGATGGGCAGACAATTGCGCACTAACCTTCCACAAACCCTTGAACATCTGAAACCAGAATGGCCTTATTTGCTTCGATTTCAGGAGCAAGACTTGGAGTTTAAATCCCACCAAAAGTCCAATTTTGACAGGCATCACAGAGTCCACCAACTTCCAGATATTCCAGATCAGACGGAGGTGTGGATCACAACAGACAAGAGTAAGCCGACCCCTGGTGTAGTGGTGGGAAAGGCAGGGGCTCCGCGGTCATATATTGTGGAAACTCAGGGTGGCTTAGCACGTCGCAATCGACACCACCTCAACGTTGTGCCTAATGTTGTTAGGCAAGGCGCAGAGGAACCACAACAACCTGACTCCTTGGAGCAGGAACCCGAACAAGTGGAGAAACCACAACAACCCAATACCTATGAACAGGAGCAAGATCACCAACCACAGGAACCTCATAGAATTATGACACGGTCACAGACAGGGACAGCGATCCGTCCCCCTGAACGATTTGGATGGAACTCAACCCTTGCAAGAAAGGGAGATGTGGCATAACACGTATTATTAGTGTTGTCATGGTTGTACTTGCGCATGCGCCTGATCATTATTAATATATATTTTACGAACACTTACAGAGGGAAGGAGGAGTTTGGGGATGTTTCATCCCTCTTGGGTAGGTGGAGCTCACTCCCCAAAGCAGCGGCGGCGGAACCGGGGGGGTAGGGGGGGTATTTACCCCCCCTACTTTACCGAGTAGAATTATTATTAGCCGTAACTAACCGTGTTGTACATTATAACCAAAGAGAACTGGTATCGGATGATATTAAAAGTGTGAACCGTTAAGTAGCTATTCAGCAAGCTGTTCATTGTCGCGTGCGCAACCACTATCTACCACGCCCACTAATTATATATTCATTGACTAACCCCCCCCCTACTTAAAAATACCTTCCGCCGCCCCTGCAAAGGTGCTAAGAAAGCGTCATGATCCATAGATGGTCAGGACCATGACTGCTCCTCACGTGCCCTGACTGAAAATGATATGGTTTGACATAGCCATAGCTAGCTAGCTACAGGAAAATAATGCAAGTAACTTTATTAAATACCAACCATCCTCCCAAATCATTAATGGATTTTGTCAATGCCCCAGCTGGGTTAAACTGTTTTATTTTTAGTTCGTTATCATTACATGTAGCTTTTTGGCTAAACTGGATTGTTTTGATTTGATTGTAATGATTGATTTTCTTACCACTACCTCACAATACAAACAATTAGGGTATGTTTGTTTATCTTCAAAAATGTACTGGTCACCTATGGTTTTAAACCACTGTGTGATGGTATGTTTGGTCTGTACACAGCCCATCACAGGGAAGATCAAACTCCATGATGCTACCCATCCTGGTCCTGTGAAGCTTCTAACAGCCGGCATTGTCCCTCATGTCATCATAAGCTCCAGGGCTAACATGATGCTATTTGACCTCGCTGGCCACCAGGAGTACTACAGCAGTCATTGTGCCGTGCTGGAAAGCATCTCTGTCAGTCCCTCCACCTTCCTCCTACTGGTCAACCTGCTCCTGGGTCTCAAAGAGATCATTGCTCAGGTGTACTCCTGGTCGGCCATGATTGGTGATGTATGTCACAAGTGTCCCCTGCAGTCCTCGGTCATTGTGGTAGGTACCCATGCTGATGGGATAACTGACAGAAAGCAGCTGGAGTCCCTAGGTGGGGCTATAGAGAGTGTTGCTAGGGATGCGATAAAGAAGCACACCTTCGTTGGGTTCATTGCTCTGAATGGGACAGCTCCCAATGGAGAGGAGGTGAAGGGGTTTATGTCACTGCTACATGAAACCACTGAGGGTGTGAATGCCAGATGTCCTGCCATATCCCTGAGTAACCACGTGACATATTCCTTCCTGAAGGACAAAGTCCCCACTGACAAGGATGCCATTCCCCTGTCCCAACTTCTGACCCTTCTGGTGCAAGAGGAACCAAAGGTTCTGCCAACTGAGGCCTCTAAGATCGTACCACACCTAAAGACCTTGTCAGATAAAGGGTTTATTGTGTTTCTAGAGAGCAGCACAGGTGATAGCTGGATAGTGGTTCGTCCAGAGGCATTGCTGGAGAAGGTGAATGGAGTGTTGTTTGCTCCTTCATTCTTCAAGGAGCACCTCCCCATAGCCAGTAACACTGGAGTGATTCCTGTAGCTGTTCTGAAGAAACACTTTCCTGAACCAACATACAACGTGGATATGATAGTTCAATTCCTTAAATTGTTTGAGCTGTGTGTGCCTATTACCTTGACCAAAGTGGACAACAACATGACACCTGGGAGCTCTCCCAACATACCTTCCACTGGTCTAGGTCCCCTCCTCTTTTTTCCAGCTTGTATCAGTGTGGAGATGCCCCCCAATGTAACCATCCCAAAGAAGAGGTTTGGTTGGCTGATATGTACTGGTGGCATCAATCAGTTCTTCTCCTCACGCTGTCTCCATGTTCTTACCTCAAGGCTTGCAGATGGTCTTGCCTTACCAACTGCTGAAGCCTCACTGGTACCAGAACTGGATGCATACAATCGCAGGTGCCACGTATGGAGAAAGGGAATTCACTGGATGAATAAGGAAGGCATCACCACTGTTGTGGAGATGAAGGATGACTTCAGATGTCTGTCATGTACCATCTCCACATCTAATGGTAACAGCCCATCATATCTGCAGTCTGTTATTAAGGTTATCAAAGAGGCCTGCAGTGAGTTCTGTCCATCAGTGTCACTGGTGGAGTTGATCACATGTCCACCTGAGGCCACCTCAGACCACACCCCAGCTACAGTTGAGCTCCCTCTTTTGAAGGAGATGATCCAAAAGAAGAGGAACACTCTCGCTGACACAACAGGTTATAAGCAAGTGATAGTTAGTAAGTGGATGAAGGTGGAGCCACAGCTGTTGGATCTCATTGGAATAGAGAACACAGCAGGTTAGTACTTTATGTTAATGTCTAATGTCCACAAGCGCTGTAGGCAAAATACGTATTTTTGCACACAAAAAAGTTCATTTTGCATATTTAGCCATGTGGTGCACACATTGATGAATGGTGCCCTTGTAAGGCCATCTCTGTGCAATGGGTGGTGTACTGAATGGTGCCCTTGTAAGCCCATCTCTGTGCAATGGGTGGTGTACTGAATGGTGCCCTTGTAAGCCCATCTCTGTGCAATGGGTGGTGTACTGAATGGTGCCCTTGTAAGCCCATCTCTGTGCAATGGGTGGTGTACTGAATGGTGCCCTTGTAAGCCCATCTCTGTGCAATGGGTGGTGTACTGAATGGTGCCCTTGTAAGCCCATCTCTGTGCAATGGATGGTGTACTGAATGGTGCCCTTGTAAGCCCATCTCTGTGCAATGGGTGGTGTACTGAATGGTGCCCTTGTAAGCCCATCTCTGTGCAATGGGTGGTGTACTGAATGGTGCCCTTGTAAGCCCATCTCTGTGCAATGGGTGGTGTACTGAATGTTTGATATTCTTACATGTAGATGTTCCTCTAGCACAAGCTGCCCCAGTACTCCCCACCCTGGAGCAGTTGCTGCACTTCACTGGCAAGACCAGGACATTCAATGTGGCTGCCCTGGTGGGAACTGCATACTCAAAGATGGGAGTCTTCCTTCTCAAGGATGACACTGGAGCTGTTGTGCAGGCTCTGGAACTTGAGCACATGAAGGATGCCGAGAAGATCAACATGGCCATTTTTAGTCGCTGGCTCCAAGGGAAGGGAGCACAGCCTGTAGCCTGGTCAGCACTGATAGGTGTGTTGAGGAAGATAGGCCTGTGTGTACTGGCTGGTGATATTGAAAGTGGACTGTAACTGTCTTGTGTTTGAAGATTTTCGTTTTGTCTGTGATAGATTACATAATTTGTGCGTGTATATTAGCCTATAATTTGCAGTGTAATAATTGTTTTTGTAAATTAAAAAGAGGTTGAGAGGTTGGGGTAGTAGCCTCGTGGTGGCGTAGCTCGTTACTGCTCGTATATTCCATGGATATTGAGCATAACATGGGAAGCCAAGAACATGTCTGAACTGGTTGCAATAAAAGAAGTGGATCCGAGGTACTAGTAAGTATTAACTCCCAAATTATCGCACACCAGGTACATGTACATGCCATGCATTCTTAAAGCTAGAGCGACACAATGCATATTAATTAAACGTGAATCATTCGTTCAGTACGCGGGCCGGGAAATCAGAACACGATCGCGAGCCGCGAGTGCATGGCCCGCCCGCGACGTTCCAGCACGGATAATCTAATATCTATGGTTCCAGTGAGTTTAGCTGCCCCACAGCGAGAAGCACTACTCCGCGCCTCGAGACCCTACAGCCCAAGCTTCATCGCTAGCAGAGCACCAAGTGTAAAAGTGAACCTTCTACTCCATCAATGGCTGCCTCCATCTCTCCCCGCACGCTTTTACTGGCTAGTAAGAGTCTTACATGTATTATACATGTGCATTTAATTAAAATAGTAACAGATGTGTTATCAAATGTACCATCTCTGTTTTTTTTTTACAATAACATCAGCTTTAGATATGTTACTATTAATGCCCACCTCTTCCCCACTGCAGATGCCCAGTCACACAGCTGGTGGGGATATGGCCAATGAACTGCTCATCAGGCAGTGACCATATGCATGTGCATATGTGCCTGTGTGTATACATGTATGTGCCTGTGAAGTTGTAGCTGTGGCAGTGTGGAGTGAGTGAGGACCAGTACTTATGCTTGTCACATCAAGAATGTTTCAGAATATTGTGAAAGTGTTTCCTTTGAAATGTGTTAAAAGGCACATGTTATGAGGCACAGTTCAGATGTGTCATGATCTCTGTTATGTCTTTCGCAATCCAATCACACACACCATACCAGCAATTGAATACTCCCTAATAAGAGTGCACCACCACTACGCATGCGCAATCATATATATAGCTAGTTCACTACTAAGTACACTATAGTCTGCCTTCCCCCTTTAGAAGACTTCGTCAATGAACCGTTTTGGAGCTTTGTGCACCCTAGTAGAACGCCGGCAGGGCAACTCCTCCACTCCCCTGCCTACACTAGTGTCGGGCACAATCGGTAGTTCCGGCACCCAGGCAGGAGTGGCCACTGGAATGCTCTGTGATGGCTGCTGATCTGTGAACTGACTTGTCTCAATTCTGTCCCTACCTTCCTCTCTTACTGTTGCTGTAGACGGCTGATTTCTATGTTGACTCTGCTGCTCAATAATTCCATTCGTGTCCTCATCCCTTAAATGTGTTGTTCCTACAGGGTTATGACTGGTGCTTGGCTGCAATGTAGGTTCGCCTTCTGGAATCTCGGTCTCCACTGGCATGGACAGAACATGATGCTTCAGATGATCTACATGCACCTTCCTCTTATGACCATCAGACAAAATGACTTGATAACACATCATCCCAATTTTTGCTGTGACTTCACCTTGTTCCCATCTATGCTCAGCTGAGGGTCGGAAATCTCTAACCCACACCCTGTCACCAATGGCGAAGGTGCGAAGCTTGTCCATCCTAAGCGGATTTGACTTCTGTCGAACACGCTCTGACATATTAGGCAGTACCATTGATAAATGAGTACGTGGTGCCCTGCCAAAAATAACTTGAGCAGGTGTTTGTTTGGTTACAGTGTGAGGAACATTTCGGTATGTTCGGAGGAAGTCTGACAAAACCATGGAAAACTTGAACCTTTTTGTTTGCTTGCTTAACCACTGTTTTACATTTTTGACCATATTTTCAGCTAACCCATTGGTAGCTGGATGGTACGGGGCTGATGTGCGATGTACAATGTTGTTCTTTGCAAGAAATGCCTTAAACTCTGCACTTGAAAATTGTGGGCCATTATCTGAAACTAGGATCCTTGGCAATCCATGCATTGCAAAAATTTCCTGAAGAACTTCCACTGTTCGCTGTGTCGTAGTCGTTGACATTTCCCGAACCTCGGGCCATTTGCTATAAGCATCCACTATCACAAAGAAGTGAGTTCCTTTGTACTCCCCATAATCAATGTGAACTCTGTCCCATGGGGAACTAGGAAACTGCCATGGGTGATGTGGAGCTAACTGCGGCATAGAAGATACCATTTTGCATTTCTCACAACTAGCCACCATTCTCTCTATGTCTTGGTCTAAGTTGGGCCACCATACATAGCTTCGAGCCAGTTCCTTCATTCGAACTACTCCTAGGTGTCCTTCATGTAGCTCTTTCAACAACAAGGACTGTAAGTTAGATGGAATCACTACTCTTTGTCCCCACAAGACACAACCATCATGACAACTCAGTTCCTCACGCCTTCTGTAGAATGGGTCTTTGCCTTGACCAATCAAATTCCACTGACCATGTAGCACACATTGTAGCACTGTTGCCAGTGTTTTGTCTCGTCGAGTAGCCTTGGCAATGTGAAGTGCTGTGACTGGTAATGTACACGACTCAATCGCTAAAATGTCCATCTCCTTGTCGTCATCAAGACATGTTGATAGGGGCAACCTAGGCATACAGTCAGCACAATAGTTCTCAGATCCTGGCACATATTCAATACGATACTGATATGCGCTTAAAATGAGTGCCCACCTCTGAATTCGGGCTGCAGCTAGGGTAGGAATGCCGTCCGCATGACCAAATAACTTGCACAATGGTTTGTGGTCTGTAACTAACACGAACTCCTTCCCATACAAGTACTGATGAAATTTCTTGACTGCGAAAATTATTGCTAAGGCCTCGCGCTCAATCTGCGAATACTTGGATTCAGCTGTACTAAGCGATCTTGAAGCATACATTACAGGTTGCTCACATCCTCTGATGACGTGCATAAGACATGCCCCCACACCAACAGCTGAAGCATCACAATAAAGCCTTATTGGCTTAGACGTATCAAAATGAGCTAAAACTGGGGCCCTACTTACTAAATGTTTCGCCTCCTTCACTGCTATATCATGAACTTTACTCCATTTCCATTTCACATCTTTACATAAAAGTTGGTACAGCGGGTGTAACACAGTTGCCAATTGAGGAAGAAACTTTGCATTGTATGTCATCAGTCCAAGGAAAGATTTTAACTCCCCCTTATTGGTGGGTACAGGCGCTCCCACAACTCCTCTTATTCTCTCATCCGTGGGTCTGATACCATCGGTTGAAATGCTATGCCCTAAAAATTCCACTGTATGTTGAAAAAAACGACATTTAGAAAGATTGATCCTTAGACCATACTGCTGCAACCGCTGAAACACCTGACGAAGATTTGATTCATGCTCCTCTCTTGTATTACCAGTCACTAATATGTCATCCATATAATAAACCACTCGTTTACACCCTTGAAATACAATAGACATAGCTCGCTGCCACATAGCTGGAGCAGTTGCTACTCCAAAGGGAAGTCGACTGAACTTGAACAGTCCCATATGCGTGGTTATTGTTAACAGCGACTGACTATCAGATGCTACCTCCATCTGTTTGTAAGCTCTAGCTAAATCTAGCTTGGTGAATGACTCCCCATTTGCTAAAGTCGCAAAAATTTCTTCTGGGGTAGGCAGTGGAAACGTTTTGTGGCGCAAATAAGGATTAATGGTCATCTTAAAGTCTGCGCAAATTCTTATCCCTCCATCTTTCTTCTTGACCACAACTATCGGTGCTGCCCACTCACTCTGCTCTACTGGCTGTAATTCCCCATCTTCCACTTGTTGTTGCAAAATTTCTTCTACCTGCTTTCTCAATGCAAAGGGAACTGCTCTGCTTTTACAGAATATTGGCTTGACCTTGCCTTTCAGTTCAATGTCTGCTCTTATCCCTTTCAGTCGACCTAGTCCTTCCTTGACGACATCTGGAAACTCATTAATCCAACTAGCAGTATGCAGGGCATTTATCCTAGGATCCCCCTTCGTACAAGACTTCAATAATCCTTGCCAATCCAAACGCAGTTTTCCTAACCAGTCACGTCCTAGTAGTGGCAGCTGAAAATCAGCATTTTCTACTATCACAAATTCACCCGTTGCTCGGTGACGTCCCTGCATTGCTTCCACGACAACCTTCCCTCTTGTTGGCAGTATACTTCCATCGTAAAGTTTCAGAACTACTGATGACGGACGAACCTTAACCATAGACAATCTTTCCATGTAAACTTTCAGCGGAATGAGTGAAAGCTCTGCTCCCGTGTCCACTTCAAATTTCAGTCCTACTCCATTCACTTGTAACACCGTCACCAATTTCTTGTACCTTGCGTTGGTGCTAATTTTATGCACATACATCTCATCATCGATTTCCTTTTCCTCATCTTCAAAACTTCCGCTGTCCTCTCGCTCCTCTGCCTGTACCATGTGTGCTCTCATTGCATCCTTGGATTTCTTCCACATTGGCTTACCCTTGCCTCCAGCTCCACTGCGACAGACTCTCGCAATGTGCCCTACCTTCCCACAGTGATTGCATTCTTTATCTTTGTGAAAACAGTTTGCTGCCATGTGGTTTGTGCCCCCACATCTAGGACAACCTTTTCTAGGACCTTGTGATTTAGAAATCTTATGTGTCTCCGCAGTTCCTTCATCATTACCAGCCTCAACGCTCACATCTGGTTCTTTCTGACGAAGCTCTACTGTCTCTTTCAGCACAATTTCCATGGAACGAGCCTTGTCCTGTGCTTGCACCAAACTAAGATCCCTTATACACAAAAGTTCCCGTTGTATGTGCGAATCTTGGAGCCCACACACAAACTGGTCTCTCAATGCGGTGTCTAAATAATCTCCAAAATTGCATGTCTTTGCTAATGCTCTCAAATTGGACATGTATTCAATGACATTCTCTTCACTCTTTTGTACTCGCTTGAAAAATCTATACCGTTCGGCAATTTCTACAGTTTCTGGTACTGTGCGAGCTCTCAAACGTGTGACTATGTCGTCCAAGCTAAGGTCGCTCAGTGCAGTGGGGCTCACCCAAACCTTTAAGTTCGAGAACATCTTTTGACCAATCTTCGTCAAAAACAACGCCTTCTTCCGATCTTTCCCCACCCCATTAGCAACGCAATAGTAATCAAACCTTTCTTTGTAATCGTCAATTCGTTCCACCGTTGGGTCAAACTGTTCCAGTCCTCTCGACATAGTTGTCTCCATCCCACCCTCGTCGCCACTGTTATGTCTTTCGCAATCCAATCACACACACCATACCAGCAATTGAATACTCCCTAATAAGAGTGCACCACCACTACGCATGCGCAATCATATATATAGCTAGTTCACTACTAAGTACACTATAATCTCTGTGTGCTGTTTGCAAATGTACCTTTCATTTCTCTCCAATACTGCTTGGTCTCTAGGGTTGACTCCCCCTTGGCAACGAGTAGCTAGGGGACTGTGCCATCAAGTGCCACGCCTACGCCAAGGCCCTGCACTACAAGGAGGAGGAGTTTCACCAAGACCCCAGCTCTCGTACGCTGGAGTCCCTCATAGCCATTAACAACAAGCTCCAGCAGGCTGATGCTGCCAGTGGTGTGGTGGTGTACGCACAGAACTGCCACAGCATGAACTTCAAAGTATGGTTGGACATTTCCATATCATGCCCACCTATTCCCACATATTTTCTAAGTTTCGTGTGTATGCCACCCTACATGTATGTACTGATGTAAACAGGAAATCTATCTACTGTTATATTCACTACTTCCTTATCCTCTCCCTCCTCCCCAGGTTCAGGAGGAGTGGTATGAGAGCCTTCGTGATTGGGATGCAGCCTACAAGGCCTACCAGAACAAGCAGTACCTACGTCCTGATGACATGAAACTCACCCTGGGCCGCATGCGCTGCCTCAGTGCCATGTGCAAGTGGAGCCACCTCTACCAGCTAGCCGAGGACTCCTGGGGGGCTGTTGATGATGTCACAAGTCTGGAAAGATGGACCTTTCCAGGAAGACCTTAATGTCCCTGCTGAAGTCTGATCAGAGCTTCTCAGAGCAGCTACATCCAATCTCCCTGCAGTACCCTCAGGTCAGTGGGAGGGTGGTGTTGGTGGGTGTGGCAATGCGGGATGGTATAATCATCACATGGCTTGGTGCATATATTGGATCATACATATTATTGGTACATCCCATAACATAACCACACACCCACACATGTACATGTACCTCCACATTGACCACACCCCCCTCTCCCCATAGGTAACACTGGTCTACATGAAGCACCTCTGGCAGGCAGGACAGAGGCAGGAGGCCTTTGATCACCTCTCAAGGTTCATCACCTCCCAGAAGCCCCTGGCTGTGGAGGACCCAGCTCATGCCAAGCTGCTTGCAAGGTACTGTGCATGCCACACCTACCTGTTTACCATCCCCATGGCAACTGGTCCAGGTGCTACCTCAAGCTGGGTGACTGGAGAAATCATCTTGATGAAAAGAACCAGACCCACTCAACCATCTCCAGCATACTCCAGTACTATGAACTGGCCACCACCAAGGACAGAGGGTGGTACAAGGCGTGGCACGCTTGGGCCTTCATGAACTTCCAGGCCCACCTCCTGTTTGAACAGGGTGCTGGTGAGGGAGGGTGTGGTCTGGGGTGGGGACTAGGGGAAGGTGGGGTTATAGGAAACCAGGAAAAGAAGAGGGTACAGTCTCACTAAGGAGGAATGTCTGTGCACATTTGTGTAGGTACCAGTCAGAGAACAAACAGATCACATGATTCGACAGATGGCTCTAGGGTGTGTAACCGGTTATCAGGTTATTCGGGTTATTCGGATATTCGCAAAAACCTATCCGTTCGAATAGTAATTTAGCATTACTCGGAAAAATCGATTATTGGATTTGTTCTATTCGAAATAACCGGTTTGTGAATCTCCATTCGGAGGTACTTAGGTATTCGTCGTCCGCATCGACAATTCGCCCATTATTCGAATACCTTTTTATGACGATATCCGGATACGCGTTTACGATATTACATGTACAATAATTACTTCTAAATAACGTCACTGTTGTTACTATAAATATATACGTGGGGACGAGATCAAATACACGGGCAGTAATTCGAACTACATGTAGCCAAAAGAGATCTCCCTCTTCACGTGTCATGACGACGGACAGCTCCAGCTGAAAATCAAAGTCAGTTCGCTTAGTGTATTTCAAACCAGCTGGCTTCTTGCATCAATCTCTCTGATATTGCCGCGATCATACTAAGGCTTGCTTAGTTACTAGGATTTTCAAAACTCGGGATGGTGAAATGGAGGCTGCATGGCTGGTGGTGCGTAAACATCATCTGTGGTTCTATTCTTTTGGCATCAAGTGCGATGTGTACATCTGTAGACTGTAGGTACTGGTAAAGCTCAGCGTGGCCACGCTAACTTAGGTCGGGACACGCCCAACTAGGTATGTGGATAGGCCAAGTGATTTAGGCCTATGTAGGTAGCTGTGGTTGTGTGCTGAGTGCATCTGGTGTGATGTGGGTAGCTGTGGATCCCTGCTGAGGCTACTGATCTGGTGTAATGTGGTTAGTTGTAGTAAGGTGTCTGGTGTGATGGAGGTAGCTATGGTTGTGTACCTCATGAGGGCATCTGGTGTGATGGGTGTAGGTGTGTTTGTGTGCTTAGGGTATCTGGTGTGATGTGGGTAGCTGTAGGAGGGTCTCTGGTGTGATGTGTACATTTAGGTGGCTCAATGAGCAGAAAACCTGAATAACCTAGGTATTCGGCTGGCAAATTGTCAAAACCTATTCGGAAAAATCGATTTTCTTTTTTCAAGTATTCGGAAAAATCGATTTTCAGATCCAGAAAAACCTGAAAAATCGATTAGTGTTTTAAAAGTATTCGGAAAAATCGATTTTCATTATTCAGGGGAGGTTACACACCCTAGATGGCTCCGCCCATCCAGACCCTTCTGTAGTGTCCTATGCGTGCTCTGCTGTCAAGGGGTTCTACAAGTCTATTGCACTGTCTGTGGAGAGCTCCCTTCAAGACACACTGAGGTATGTGGGGAGGTGTCTGGGTTAGTGGGTATGGCTGTGAACAGATTTTTGTGTTGCAGACAGTTGCAATTGAATCACCATGTATCCGTACACCCACACACACACACACACTGCCCAGGCTGCTAACAGTGTGGTTCGACTATGGCTACCTTTCAGAGGTGTATGAGACGTTGGCAGGAGGTCTGAAGACAGTGGACATTGACACCTGGCTGCAGGTCATACCACAGCTCATCGCTCGTATTGACTCCTCATGTCGGCTGGTGTGGAAGCTGATACATGACCTCCTGACGGCCGTTGGCAAGCAACACCCACAGGTGGGGGAGTGTGAGGTGTGCCCAGTGTGAGGGGGCCAGTGTGAGGTGTGCCCAGTGTGAGGGGGCCAGTGTGATTTCGAGTACATGTACAGTGTATGTGTATGTTACATTGTAATCTAAGTTACAATGCAAATGTGTACATTTGTGTATTTTTGCCAATTTATGTATTGCGCAATAAAGTGTACAATCATACACCTGGTATGTACATGTACATACATGTACCAGGTGTCCACAAATGAACGCAACGCTTTGAAATGAATATAATTCTTTAATGGGATTATCACTCTATTGACTGTAAATGTTAAGGTAGGCAAATACGAACCACATTGTTAAAATTAATAGTTCAAAAGATTAAATGCGAGATTTATAAACAGCAGATAAACCTTGATGGAAGTTTGAAAAAGATGAAATTCCATTGGCGTTTTTTACTAGTTAATATTCAAAACAAATAATCAGACTTGAAAATGCTAAAAGACCTCTAAAATTTTTGTGAACTTCGTAAATAAGTCGCCACTACAAAACTCAATACCAAATAGAATGGTGTTTCCTACTTCATTTTTTTTAACAATTATTAACAGTTTATTGATTATGTCAATACACGTAACATAATGCTTAGAAATGTATACAACTTCATACTAATACATTATAACACACAAGGGTTCAGCTAACAGGCCAGCTGGATCTTGCCCGGATTGCCTTAGCGTTCTCCCTCACCAAGGTCAGGCTTAGTCTCCCATACATGTCCTGCCTCACCCCGGCTTCACTGGAGGACTGCCAACCTCCTGCTGATCCGGTTGAACATTTCCTGGGCCTTCTCTCCCCAACCACTATATGTCTCTACAGCCAGGGGGATGCACTCCCACCCAAGTTCTGCACACTTCGGGCCATTCTTAGTCATTTTGACCACCTCTTTCTCTGCTGCCGAGTAACCCACAGTTGTGCTCGCTCCCAGAATCAAACTTGGGTTGAGCGGATTCACAACTGTGACATCACAGGCAGCAGATTTTCCAATGGACCACGATGGAACCAGGATATCAGCTGGACGGGTTTGGGAATGCAAGTGGTCCATGCCACTTTCCTTCTCAAGCTCAGGAGAAAGCAGAGCCCGACTGAAAAATTCAAATAACACACCTCTTAAAACATTGTGACGGCGGCAAACATGTGGTCCTCTTTTACATGTGGTGGCGTGGTGACCTAGCTTATCCAGGGGCTCCTGAGGTCCACACAGAGGGCAAGTGGCACCATCTTCAAAGAGTGGGAGGCCCAGCCACCATTTGATCAAAACTTGGGCTTCATCTGGGGACAGCCGCAGACCCAGACCAGGGGATGGAGTTACCTTTAACCAATCAGAAGCTCCTGGGGCAGTCACAGCCAAAAGCCTTAATCTGGTAGTAGGTGGAGAAGCCTCCCAAAGGGCTGCTTGGTCTAGGTCTTCAAGGACTGCAAATAAGGAAGCCTGCTTTGGTTCATTTAATAATTTACTAATCAGTAGTGGTGATTAAAATTAGTTATACCTTAGCAGCTTCAACCTTAATAACTTATAAGCAAATCATGATCTTTAATGGTAATACCTTACTGTTGAACTCAGTAACTTGAAATCAATGCTGTTCCCTTGCATATTATGATCTTGCATTACTTATCAATGGTTATTAAACTAACCTTAATCTTAATTGATTTTGATGATAAAATATTTTGATTTATGAGGGTTTTGATATAATCACTTAACCGCTTAGAATAACTTAAATCTAATTGAATTGCTAGTAGTTGCCTAACAACTGTAAGGTATGTTTAATAAAGTCAAATGGATAATTAACTTTAATATTTAGTTATTGGTGTTGCGTTCATTTGTGGACACCCGGTATACACATACATATGTATGTATTGCACAATGTTATGTACATGTGTGTTTCTGCCTCCTCCCCAGGCCCTCATCTACCCTCTTACGGTGGCCTCCAAGAGTCAGAGCACTACTCGTAAGGAGGCAGCAGAGACCATCTTGCAGAACATGTGTGAGCACAGCAGTGTCCTGGTCCAGCAGGCTGTCATGGTGTCCGAGGAGCTGATTCGTGTGGCCATACTCTGGCATGAGCAGTGGCATGAGGGACTGGAGGATGCCTCCAGGTAAGGGAGGAGGAGGGTAGAAAGAGGCTGTGGTTTACAATTACATTTACGTGTGGTACATTGAGATGGATATGATGTACATGTATTCCATCCCCACCTCCCCTCTCTCCTCCTCTCTCCTCCTCCCCCTCCTTCCCCTCCCCTCCCCCTCCTTCCCCTCCCCTCCCTCCTCCTCCCCCTTCTCCACTAGACTGTACTTTGGTTAGCACAACATCCCAGGTATGCTGAAGGTGCTGGAACCTCTGCACATAAGGATGGACAAGGGACCTGAGACACTCAAGGAAAGCTCCTTTAACCATGTTAGTGGATATCTGGAGTAACTATGTGGGTACCAGAGTTGTCTGTGCTTACCAGGGTGGGGAATCCAGAGATTATCCCTCACCTCTTTTCCTCCTCTCCTCCCCAGACCTATGGGCGTGACCTTCTGGAGGCCTTTGAGTGGTGCAAGAAGTACCAGTCCACCAGCAACGCACGAGACCTTACACAGGCCTGGGAACTGTACTACAATGTGTTCAGACGAATATCGAAGCAACTTCCACAGGTGAGGATGGGGGGAGGGGCCCTGATATGAACATTGATATGAACACCTTGGCCATCTTTGCAAACAGCTCACTACCCTGGAGCTGCAGTATGTGTCTCCCAAGCTGTTGGCCTGCAAGGACCTTGAGTTGGCTGTACCTGGGACCTATGAACCAAACCAGGACATTGTGAAGATAAGAAGTGTATCACACACTCTGAACGTGATCACCTCAAAACAAAGACCTCGCAAGCTGGTCATTCATGGTGGGTGATGAGGGTGTCATGTGATGAGTGGGTGGTCATGTGATGATGGAGGTCATTGGTTGGTGAGGGGGAGGTCTGAATTACACTTTAATCACATACCTGCACATGTCATGGCCACACCCACAGGAAGCAATGGTTCGGACTACATGTTCCTCCTCAAAGGACATGAGGATCTTAGACAGGATGAGCGTGTCATGCAGCTGTTTGGGCTGGTGAACACACTTCTTTCAAATGACCCAGAGACATTGAAGAGACATCTGAGGTTAGGGGAGGGGGAGGGTTGCTAGGGAGGCTGAGGATAGTCGAGGTAGCTCTAGGTAGGGGAACCGAGGAGGAGGGAGGGGTAGTGATTGTCTCCTGATTTGTCACATTCAGTTGCCATGGTTATAGTTTTGTTTTTTTCCTCTCAGTATTCAGCGTTACTCTGTGATCCCACTGTCCCCTAACTCTGGGCTGATTGGCTGGGTGCCCCACTGTGACACCATCCACTCCCTGATCAGGGACTACAGAGAGAAGAAGAAGATTATGCTGAACATTGAACATCGCCTCATGCTGCAGGTAGGGCCACACCTCATCCTGCAGACCACACCCCTCCAAGGGGCTGGGGATGAGATGATTCACTTGCATTTTGCTACATGTAGCTTGCCTTGTGTTTGACAAATAAACAATAAAATTTTAATTTGAGTTGGGTCCTCTGTACATGTACATGTATTTGTAAGGAGCTAAATGTAAGGAGCTCTAGAGGGGAGATATGGCCCTTGTTATCATCACTGTGGTCCATTTAGGGCCCACTGTTATCTCCATGGCAACTAATTACATCTGCCCCACCTCTTCCCCAGACCTCCCCTGATTATGATCACCTGATGCTGCTTCAGAAGGTGGAGGTGTTTGAACATGCCATTGAGAGCACCACCAGTGGAGATGACCTAGCCAGGGTGCTGTGGCTGAAGAGTCCTTCTTCAGAGGTATGTGCCTCTGCAGGAAGGGGGAGGAGGGTGATGTGTACCTCTGCTGTAGGTGTGGTTTGATCGGCGTACCAACTACACAAGGTCCCTTGCAGTGATGTCCATGGTCGGGTACATATTGGGGCTGGGTGATAGGTAAGCTGTGTGTGTGATGAGTGTGGGTGAGTAGTGAATGGTGCATGTCAGCACACATGTCATTACAGCTGTACACATATACATTACAGCTGTACACGTGTACATTACAGCTGTACACATGTACATTACAGCTGTACACATGTACATTACAGCTGTACACATGTACATTACAGCTGTACACATGTACATTACAGCTGTACACATGTACATTACTGCTGTACACATGTACATTACAGCTGTACACATGTACATTACAGCTGTACACATGTACATTACTGCTGTACACATGTACATTACAGCTGTACACATGTACATTACTGCTGTACACATGTACATTACAGCTGTACACATGTACATTACAGCTGTACACATGTACATTACTGCTGTACACATGTACATTACAGCTGTACACATGTACATTACAGCTGTACACATGTACATTACAGCTGTACACATGTACATTACAGCTGTACACATGTACATTACTGCTGTACACATGTACATTACAGCTGTACACATGTACATTACAGCTGTACACATGTACATTACAGCTGTACACATGTACATTACTGCTGTACACATGTACATTACTGCTATACACATGTACATTACAGGTGTACACATGTACATTACAGCTGTACACATGTACATTACTGCTGTACACATGTACATTACAGCTGTACACATGTACATTACAGCTGTACACATGTACATTACAGCTGTACACATGTACATTACTGCTGTACACATGTACATTACAGCTGTACACGTGTACATTACAGCTGTACACATGTCCTAGTATGGGCACCAGGTTATGGGATCACTAATGTTAGAAGTTTGCGCTCTGGTTATGTCCTCCCCTGTGATGAGGCTAATATCCTGCACCAAAGCAAAATTTGAAATTACTTGTTCATAAAGCAAACTATAACAGCATGATTGCATAAGAGGTCCCATAATTGAATATCGATTGTTCAGTTGCAAATGTAAAATTATTGTACGCAAAGGATTTTATGTCAGTGCTTGTGGTCTAATTATTGCCCACCTCTAGGCACCCCTCTAACCTGATGTTGGATCGACTCACTGGACGCATTCTGCACATTGACTTTGGGGACTGCTTTGAGGTTGCCATGACGAGGGAGAAGTTCCCTGAAAAGATACCCTTCCGTCTGACCAGAATGTTGGTCAATGCTATGGAGGTGGGCGTGTGCACATTGTGAAGGTGGAAGGGGAACATGAGACCCTAGGTTTAGGCCCATAGACCCTGGGACAGGGTGTAGACCCATAGACCCTGGGTGTAGACCCTGGGTGCAGACCCTAGGTGTAGACCCTAGGTGTAGACCCTGGGTGTAGACCCTAGGTATAGACCCTAGGTGTAGACCCCAGGTGTAGACCCTAGGTGTAGACCCTGGGTGTAGACCCCCGGGTGTAGACCCTAGGTGTAGACCCTGGGTGTAGACCCTGGGTGTAGACCCTGGGTGTAGACCCTAGGTGTAGACCCCAGATGTAGACCCCAGGTGTAGACCCCAGGTGTAGACCCCAGGTATAGACCCCAGGTGTAGACCCTGGGTTTAGACCCTGGGTGTAGACCCTAGGTGAAGACCCCGGGTGTAGACCCCAGGTGTAGACCCCGGGTGTAGACCCTAGGTGTAGACCCCAGGTGTAGACCCTAGGTGTAGACCCTAGGTGTAGACCCTGGGTGTAGACCCTAGGTGTAGACCCTGGGTGTAGACCCTGGGTGTAGACCCTACAGGGTGTATAACTCGTACCAGGAGCCCATTATCTCACACGTGCACACACCCATCTCACAGGTCACAGGGATTGAGGGGAACTTTCGGCGCACATGCAACAGTGTGATGAGTGTCCTGAGAGAGAACAAGGACAGTGTCATGGCAGTGTTGGAGGCCTTTGTGTACGATCCCTTGCTCAACTGGAGGCTGATAGATGGTAACCATTAGTACTAGATGATTAGGTGGTCATCATAAGTACTAGTCATGTGATTTAATATAGTGCTTGTCTGATCATAAAATATCAATGTTTCTATTTACACACATCATGTTGGGTTAACGACATGGGTGATGTAGGTGATATGGGAATAAATTCCTGTATAATTTTTTTGGGGGGGGGGGGGGCATGACCATGCATAGTTAATGCTATTGTAAACAAACTGTGATTGTGTCATCATGTTACTATTTTTAGAACATGCAAAACCTAAGGGACGAGGTGAAGTGAGGAAAACTGGACCTGCCGCTGAACCTGTTCCTCCATGTATGTTATTAAGTGTTATGAAATATTCCATGTATGTATGTTATATGCCCCTCCTTTTCTCTCTCATCCATTCTCCCTCCTTCCTTTGCACAGCCTCACCCAGCAGACCTGGGGGACACACAGAAGGTATGTTATCATGGGAACGTCTACTCTCTTCAACCCTTGCTCCCCTCTCAACAGATCGTGAACCTGCATGAGGAGGTCAGCAAGAAGGCTTTGCAGATCACACGCCGAGTGAGAGAGAAGCTGACTGGTAAGGGTGTCATGGCCACCTGTGCCTCCATAAGGGTGTCATGGCCACCTGTGTGTGCCTACATAAGGGTGTCATGGCCACCTGTGCCTACATAAGGGTGTCATGGTCACCTGTGTCTACATAAGGGTGTCATGGCCACCTGTGTCTCTATAAGGGTGTCATGGCCACCTGTTCCTACATAATGGTGTCATGGCCACCTGTGTCTCCATAAGGGTGTCATGGCCACCTGTGCCTACATAAGGGTGTCATGGCCACCTGTGCCTACATAAGGGTGTCATGGTCACCTGTGCCTGCATAAGTGGGTCATGGCCACCTGTTATTACTAGTTATGATTAACTCATCATATGTAACACACACACACAGGTAATGACTTCCCTAGAGAGAAGCCTAACCTGGATGTGGACAGGCAGGTCCAGCTGCTTATAGAGCAAGCCACCAGTCATGAGAACCTGTGCCAATGTTACATTGGGTGGTGCCCATTCTGGTAAAGGGAAGATGGACCTTTTTTGCCTATAGTACAATTTCTACAGGAGTATGCCTTTTGTGGTATGTGTGTGTCTGTGTTCTAACATTAAATGGTGTTCCCTCATCAACGAATAAGAAGCCAGCCCTACTAAGGGAACTTGTGCTAGAAGTGTGCATGGCTTGCAGTTCCTTGCCCTTCCCAAACACCACCTTGATGGACCCTGGGTGGTGGCTTGCACTACAAGCGTGAGACATCACTTGAAGCATCAGCATGTGTTCTGAACACCTTTAATGAACCATGAAGTAATTTCTCAGCCAGAGACATTTTTATTCCTTAGCTTAATTAGTTGAAGTTATGACACATGACTTTAACCCTTTGGGTGCCAAGGGCATATTACATTTCAAAGTCCAATTTCTGTGATAGCACGTACACACATACATGTAAATGGATGTAACTTTGTGCTATTGGGAAGATGGGAGCAATGAGTTTAGGAGGAGTATGGTATATAGACTGTGGTTATAACTTCATCCAACAGTTTAGGAGGAGTATGGTATATAGACTAGGGTTATAACTTCATCCAACAGTTTAGGAGGAGTATGGTATATAGACTAGGGTTATAACTTCAAATTCCTTCCAACACTACATCAATGATGTGGGAGAAACGCTAATGCAAGTAGTAATTAGCAAATGACAGTAGTAAATCATACATGTACAGTACTTGAGTGACATGCAAACATATTAAATTGTACACAAGGTACATGTTCATACAGGGGCTGCTCGGAACAGTGGACTTTCACACCCCAGAACAGTGGACGTTTGACATTATTTTATGTTCCCTGCAAAAGTAAACGTGGTTAGGTGTTGAGGATGGGAAAAAAATAAGATAGCGCCTGCATTGCGTAACTGTTGTGTACTTAGGGTAATCGCTCTCAATGAAATTCACAGTTTTACGTACTGCTTACTAAATACCGGTATTCTTTTCCTTCTCTGACCCCCGCCTACCTGTACTTCGACGACGCTACGTGTACGCAATACCTGCACGCTCGCTTCCTAGCCAGAATAAAGCTTCAACCTTGCTTTGTTACCGTGGTGGAAGGATGGACACAACCTGAGTACACTCAACCCACATTTAAAAAGGAAACTTTCACCATACAGTACCCAGTTCCTTCAATTTTACCTCACGTGTTCAATTCTTGATGTATTCTTTTTTCAGCGTTTCCCACACCATTGCAAAAACAGGGCGCTCCGCCTGTTTAATTTTCCGGAAAATGGGCGTGGCCATACAATTAACTCACTCGCAGTTTGCGATCGCGCGAGCGCATAAATCGCGATAGGAATTGAACGCGCACAGGGTTGCCGCGATACACTAAAGATCAAAGCTACCGTCGAGCGCGATAGTATGGTATCGACATATTATCGACGTATCGTCGCGGCAACACTGAACGCGCGAGACCAGGGATATTAAATACATGGATTGGAAACGAGGCTGATATACGGCTGAATTACGGTATTCCTAATTTCCGTCCGTGATGCGCTTGAGGGCTATTCTTTAACTTAGAGTCGCGAAATCGCAGAAAGGAAAAGCTACACTTGGTAAGTTGGTTTCTTTCTAATTAAGAGGCAGGTTTTACTAATGGGATCAGTCAAGCTTTACTTTTGAAAGCAATGTATAAGCTTGTTAAAGCGTTCGGATCGCATAAGCTTCGAGTCACGAAATCTCCTGAACAACTACCCGTACAATAGATCTGAAAACTTTGAACTACACCCCTGAAACCCGTCCACTGGGATCAGCATCCATGTCATATTCGTCCGAGTCAACAGCAAACTCACCAATTCAGAATCCATGTAGGCGCAACACGGATGGTTTTCCGGTACACGTAGATTACGGAACCGTTTCCAATCCATGGATTTAATATCCCTGGCGAGACGGACTGTTTGAATCAGTACAATCGGCCAAAAGCGGACAGCACCCCCCCCCCCCCCCCCCCCCCCCCCCCATATAAATACAATGATCCTATAGAGTACATGCATGTAGCGTATGTTACATGTATCCAATTTGTCACGGCATTATATGTTCAACACACCTTGTACATTCAATGGTGGCATTATGGCTTGGTCTTGTTCATCCTTTATACCTACGTCTGCCTGCTCCTTCTCTACTGTTCAAATACTAATATAAATCTATACATTTGCATATTGCAACATTACCTTCTGACTTTGACTCGGATTCAGAGTCTTGCAACTGGTCTAAAATTTAAGAACATAAAGTAATTATTCACTACATATACTGACCATCAAATGACAAAAATAAACTGCACCTCCAGGGGCGGATGCAGGATCTTGTCGAGGGGGGGGGGTTCCACCTGAATCATTGATGAAGGGGGAGGGGCGCGCGCGAAGCACGCGAAATTTTTTGTGCATGGTGCGCATT